>VXAV01004110.1:0-15904 GCA_013399715.1 Alectura lathami
GCCCTGCAGGGGGCCTCAGGAGGGCAGAGCAGAGGGGGGCAATCTGCAAAGGTTCTGCTGGCAGAGGTGAGACGAAGCCCCAAACCCAAGGCCCAGCGGCTCGTGGCCAAAGCCACTCATATGCCATCCAAATGGTTCCACCGCTTTCCCCCTCCCCACGCACCAGGCAGGAGCAGGAGGTGTTTGGTGCCCTTCGGCCCCGCTAGGGAACCCGGGGCTCGGCTGGGGCTCACTGTGCTGGCCCCAGGCCCCCAGCATGGAAGGGGACTTGCAAAGGCACTGCACCCCCGTGTCCCCATGTCCGCGGATGGAGGCTGGCAGGGGCCAGGAGGTGACAGCATCGGGGTGCAGAGACCGGGGGCCGCTGGGTCACTGGAGGTAATTTCTGACGCCCTGCTACTGAAATGGGGTGGGACATGGGGTGGGGGGGGCTGGGGGGGACATCGCCTACAAATGCCGGCCCTTTGTGCGGCAAGAGTGAGGCAGGAGCAAGGGCTGAACCCTCGGCAGCCCATGACCGAGGCCCACTTGATGACATTATCAAACAATTCAGTGCATTTTCTGCCTCTTGAAATACTTAATATATGTGCCCGTGTGATTCATTATTATCTAATAAAAGATTATCTGACTCACTTTCATGTTTCTTCCAATTACAAATTGAAATTGTTCCCACTATGACCTTGCAGCTGCTAGATTTTCTAAAATTAGCCATAATGATGCATTTTACTAAGATAATTAATTATCTAAACTGAGAAAATTGAGTAGTAGAACTACTTCACATGCTGCTAATTATCTTTTATTATGTCATCTTTACATGCAAATAAAGAAATATTGTGATTATTTTAAATACTGTTTTCATTAGCTAATACACTTGTTAGCATAGCGATGGCTCGACTCTTCCTCTGCAGTAAGAGCCCTTGGGGACTCGGATAATTATTGGCTGCAGGACTCTTATTTTTGGATTAAAAATATATGGTTACATTCAAAATTTGGTTTATTTTGTTGAGCACAAAATATGAAATACTGGAAACAGATTTGCCTACCTCTTGCTCGTTGGGACTAACTCTTGCTAAAGTTAGGGTTTCCCTAACGCCCTTTCGAGTGATTAAGGAGCGAGGGACTAAGCAGGCAGGGGGGTGCCGGGGGTGGCACAGGACCTGGCGCCAGTGATGGCACCCGCTGGGGGCAAGAGCGGGTCACCGGGGGGAGGAGGGGTGCTGCTTTCTCCCCCAGGACTCCTCGCAGAAGGGAACCTTGCTCAGGACAAGCGCAGTGATGCGCTTTCAGCAGCTCGGTGAGGTCTAGATGTTGTGACCAGTGGAGGGGCGAGGGGAGGGCAGTGGGTGGTGTTGTTTGGTGTTGTTTGGTGTTGTGTGCCGTGTGGGCCTCAGAGAAGCTGCTGGCGTGTGGGCTGCATGCGCAGGCAGAGCCGAGCTGGGCATGGCTGAGTGGGCAGCCCAGAGGCAGGTCGCCACGGGGTCCGGTCGGATGGTGGCAGCTGGCGGTGTACGCTGGGGTCTGCACTGGGTCCGGTCCCGATCAACACCCCCATCGGTGATGTGGCCATGGGGCTGGGCGCTCCCTCAGCACATCTGCAGGTGGCACGAAGCGGGGAGCAGTGGCTGAGGTACCAGGGCCTTTTTGGGACCCTGGGCAGGCTGCAGCCATGGGCTGACGGCACCTCCTGCAGCTCGGCCAGGGCAGCGCCGAGCGGTGCCTCAGGCTGGAGCCAGCCCAGGCCCAGGAGGTGCTGGGGGCACCCGGCAGGAAAGCGGCTCGGCAGAAAGGGCCCTGGGGGCCCTGGGGACACCAAGTTCCCCAAGAGGCAGCCGTGTGCCCTAGTGGCCATTGGCATCCTGGGCTGCTTGAGGAGCGCTGCCAGCAGGCCGAGGTGATCCTGCCACCAGGCTCAGCGCTGGTGAGGCCACACAGGACCCGTTCTGGGCTCCCCAGGGCAGGAGAAGCACAGGGGAGAGAATCCAGCAGAGATGGCGAAGGCACTGGAACATCGCTGCTGTGGGGAGAGGCTGAGAGAGCTGGGACTGTAGAGCCTGGAGAAGGCTCTCATCAGTGTCTGTAGATCCCTGAAGGCAGGGTGCGGAGAGGATGGAGCCGGGCTCTGTTCACGATGCCCAGGAGCAGGACCAGAGGCTAGGGCACAAACTGGAAGCTGAGAGGTTCCCTCTGGAACCTCTGGCCCTGCTGAAGTAGAGGTGGCACCAGTGACCTCCAGAGGTCACTGCAAGCCTCAGTCACGCAGAGATTCTGGGATAGAGGCTGCCCATGTCCCCATCACGGTTGAGGTTGAGGGTCTTGGAGGAGTGATCTGTAGAGGACAGAAAAGGGGGCATGGAGGGGACAAGAAAAAAGAGGGCGATGTGTGGCAGGCCTGGGAAGGGTGTTCCTGCAGCACCAGGGCAGCACCAGGGTGTCCCCTCCATGCAGCCCAGGCTCTACATCCTGGCCGTGGCTGCAGGAGAGCCCCAGCACTGGGGAGCTCCTGCCCTCCTGGCTGGGCTCTGGAGAATGTCTGCGTCTGCAGGAGAGCAGAGCTGACACGCACGGGTGGCCGTGAGGACGAGCATCCTCAGCGCAGGCGTCCTGCACAGCCCTGCTGCCTCTGGTCGTGTAGTGCTGGGAAATGCAGCTGGGTGTTGGGGGAAACCGCTGGCACTGAGGGCAGAGCAGCTGGTTCTGCCTTGTCTCTGGGGGCCGAAACAGAGCCTGGGGTGGCACTGACCGAACAGGACACGACGACTGAGAAATGTGTATTATCAAACAGTTTGTTCTCTTTCTTGTTAGCAGCTGGATCTGTGCCATCTTTGACCAGCAACAGATCGGGCAAGCCAGGTGGATGGAAGTCCCCTTACAGTTTGGTCATTCCATGCACATGGAGCTGGTGGGTGAAACTTTCCATGCTGTTAGATTCAAACATTCTCAGAAGACCTCTCGATCCCAGCATTTCCCCTTCAAACACCATCTCCTGGATGGCCACACAGACTCCACCACCGCCCCACCAAACAGACTTAAAGCAATTGTCCAGAGCTTTGGGAAAGGTGAGCGAGGAGAGGCTCTTGTTTTCCTCAGCGTTCACAGCAGCATCCCCAGCTTCTCCTGCATCCCAGTGAGCTGAGGTGACTGCCAGCTCCTCCAAAGAGACAGGTGACAGTGATGAGGCAGCTGGAGCTGGCTCCCTCTGGAGGTCTCTTCCTGAGGCTGAACCAAAGTTTCCAGCTGCTGAGCTTGGAGCAGGGGTGGCACTGGGTGACCTCCAGAGGTCTCTGTGACTCTGTGAGATGCAGCCAAGAGGCTCTCGGTGCTGTCGACCAGCAGCAGTGCTCTGGGAGCCTCAAGTCTCCCCCTGCCTCCACGCCCAGCCTTCTCCAGAGACCTGCTGCTCCAAGGACTGTCCGGACAGCAAGAGCTGGCTCAGGACATCGCGACACCATCGATGTTCCAGCAGCAAGCAGCATCCCTGTGGAGGATCCACGGGGTGTTCTCCCCCAGGTTTTTTGTTCCCCCTTGGCTGACCCAGGGTTTGCCTTTAGGAGTGGCCTTCGGCAGAGCCGATACTTGCCCGGGGCTGTCTGGAGGGGGAGGACCCCATGTGCTGGCAGCAGTGCTATTAGGAATTAATTGGCAGCCCTGGCACGGTGCTGTGCCCCCCACCCGCGAGGTCCTGCTCCCCGCTGGGAGGTGTCGCAGGCTGGCTCCACGGAGGTGTTGAGCCGTAAATCTGCAGCAGGACGCGTTGCTTAGCGCTTCCCTCCTGCGCTGCCCCACAGCTCGTTTCCATCCTCTGACTCACTGGCGGGCGGCAGCTGTTGGTGCTTTCAGAGCTTGCAGCCTCTGCTCTGGTCAGGAGATGCTTCTGCTCCCTTCAGCCTTTGGATCTTAAATCACTTCTGTAAATAAGGTGGGGGAACGGCAGGATACCAAGCCACATGGGTTGTTAGAGCTGCAGAATGACTTGGTGGGGTGGGGGGGATTTGGGGACTGGTCACAGGGATGCTGGTCCAAAGGAGGTCTGTACACGTTTTAGCAGGCAATATGGATTTTGAAAGCAGGAGCTGGCAGTGCGAATGGGATGGGGCGAGCTCAAGTGACGCACTCGGGGGTAACTCAAGAGAGCACCAGGGCTTTCCAGGCAGAGGAGCCTACAGCAGGGTATGGCTGAGACGGGCTCTCCGCAGATGGGGATCAGCGCTGCCACTTTCCAGACAGCTCTCACGAATGCTGTGAGCTGGACATGACCAAGTGTGCCCAGCCCCAGCTCTCAACAGTCTATAGGAGCCAAGGTTGTCACTTGCCTGGAGTCCCAACACCAGAGCAGCTCGGGTGGCTCCACCAGTGTTGGGAAACATTCCAGTAGCCCAAGAGGAAAGCTTGAGTGGAAAAATGCTAAAATGGTTTGGGTTTGACAAACTAAACAAATCAGGTCTGTGTTCTCTTGCAGCCATGGCCTGAAACCTCAGTTCCCCGTCCTGGGTGCTGGGCAGCCCAAACAGGGGCAGCAGCTCTCCTCTCCCAGGCCCAAAAGGCTCTGCTCTCCATACCTTCCAGCCTGAAAACTTTCTCCACACAGACAGGCAGGGAGTGGCACACACTCCATCCTCAGATCTCTTCAAGACGAAGCGTGGTGAAGACCTGAGGAGCTCTGACCCCACTGGTGACCTTGCTTTGAGCAGGGTGTTGGGCCGAGCTCAGCTAGGTCCCTGTTTGCCATGGGTATGGTTTCTAAGCCCCATACAGAACAACGCCTCCATCTCACACAAACATTTCCTTCATTTTCTTGTGGTAGCAGCTGGACAGAGGGGAGTTCCGCAGCTGGGACAATCACTGGGTCCTGTTCCATCCTCTTATCCAACGCAGAGCTTCCCCCTGCTTGGTTGTGGTCCTGGCACAGAGGGATGGGCAGAGCATCCTCAGCTCCAGCAGTGCAAGTTTAAATCAAATATCAAGGAAAAAAGCTCATCGCCTTGCTGAGAGGGGCAATCAGGCACGGGCGTGAGGTTCTGACCTCAGCTGGGCACAGGGTACGGGGGGGACAAGCTGCAGAGAGCCCAAGCGACAGGACAGGGACACTCCTCGCATTCCCATCTGGCTTCGCAAAGCTGGCACCGTGTTTCTGAGCCACGAAGACGGCAGCAGCTGCTGCGCCCTGGGGCAGGGCAGGTTGTCGGCTGCAGAGCCGTGGGGCACGGCTGTGCCTGCACCCCTCTGCTGGCTGGGGACGCCGGGGGCACCAGGGACGCCCGGCACAGGCCGGAGGCTTGCAGCATCCCTGTGCCACATGTGCCCGAGCGCTGCACCGTGTGGTGGTGGCAATCCAGTGGCTCAGGGAAAATGATCTTAGCGTGGCTCATAACTCACTTTTGAGAGCCAGATCAAACCCGCTCTCACTCTGAGAATAAATTTCTCAGTAATTAAGCTGTAATTCACTCACAGAGCAGTTACCGGGCAGTTCGGTTACGGAGCGGTGTTTATGGCCCGGCTGCCTCAGGAGGGACCCGGCACGGCGGCACCGGGGGCCCTGGGGCCCTGTCGCAGGGCTGGGGCTAGGCCAGGGCACGAGCTGCCCGTCCTGGTCCTGGCGGGGCTCTGAGCGGCTGGCGAGGCTGAGGGACCTGACCCTGGCAGGGGTCCCACACGCAGCGCTTCTCCTCCTCCTCCTGTGATAGCGATTCGCTTTCGCTGAAGCATTTTTCAGAGGTTTTGCTTCAAGATTTCCTAATATGAAGCCAACACTGTGGGTTTAGGAATGTAGAAGGGGGAGATTTGATACAGAGATGTTTTTTGTGGTGTCAGAAATGACTGCATCTTCCTTGACGATAGAGAAGAGATCCCAGGGAGACATCTCCTGGCTGACTTTCAGGCAGACCTTGCTTTAGTCTCCCTAAGCAGCCGCGTCAGTGAGCATCGCTGCCACTGGAAGGGCAGAAAGCAGCCCGGGGCTTGGAACAGGACAGTGAGCCACTGCCCAGCATCAGCACCTCTCTTCCTCACCTGGATCTTTCCTCCATTGACATCTGCCCACCAGGAACACGAACACAGGCTGCCGGCTGCCAGGGGTCAGCTCTCTCGGCGAGGCAGCCCTTCCTGGTGGATAATGAACCTCCGCTCCGTTACAGGTTTCACAGAGCCACAGACCGAGTGAGCGCGGGGGTCGGTGCTCACGGGGGGTGTGCATGGGGCTACCAAAGCCACCGCGACTGGAGGGGAGGCTTCAGCTACTGAGCCCCAGCTGCTGGAGCATGACGGAGAATGCCTGACTTGGCTGCTTCTTTTTATTTTTATTCCCCAGATGTTCAAAATCCTTAAAATCATAGAGGTCTTGGTAAAAACTGCAGATGCAGCCCAGGCTGTGGTGGGTCACCCTCTGCAACCCTAGTGTCCCAGCTGCACCGCAGGGGAAGCTGTGGAGCCCACAGCGAGCTCCAAGCCCTTAGAGAGGCCTTCAGCAAGGATCTGGGGGACAGGGAGCATGGGGTCACCTTTGCAGAGTGGGGGGGCAGGGTGACAGCCAGGGACAACGTGGAGAAGCAGGGGTGCGTGTCCATGTCCCTGCACGGTGCCTCTTCAGCCGTCGGTCGGAGTCTGATGCTGGCAGTTTCATGGTTGTCCTCTGTTTCACCTTGACCAGCTGCGCCCCCAGACCCTCCTGAGTGCGTGGGCTGAGGCCAGCACCTCCTGTTGGGTTCCTCAGCGGGGAAAGGCACCAGGACATCCCGCAGTGCACAGCCCCCTGCCCTCTCCCAGCTCACCCCCCTCCACGGACCCGTGCCCCAGCTGGGTGCTCCTCATGCCCCCATTCCCTGCTACCTGCCCAACCGGTCCTGTCACCAGCCCACATTCTTACTCCAAAAATATGCCTTTGAAGTTTCTCCAGCTTGCTTTCACCCTGCCCCAACCCTGTTTTCCTGCCTCCCTGCCCAAGTTTCTTTGCTCAGGCCCCAAACCACCCTGTCCTCCCACCACACCTCCTCCAGGTGCCCAGGTGAGATATCCCCCCATCATGGACAAGACGCTGGTACCAGCCCCACGCAGCTGCTCGCCCCCACTGCTGGCACCGGGCTCAGTGCCGTGCTCTCCCACAGGCACCTGGCACAAGGCTGCCTCGGCTGTCCGAGCCCATCTCCAGCAGCGGTGGGAGCAGAGTGGAGAAACGCGGCTGGGGAACTGGGGCGTGCAGCCGTGAGTCACAGCAAGGCACGTGGAAAGCAGGAAATATTTGGAGCCATCAATTTCAGCTAAATAACAGTGGTGGTTTGAAAGGATTTGTAATGAAGCAATGAGATTTAAATTGGTTTTATTCCCTGAGAATTGTTATAACCTGCAAAAGGAGCAAATTGTTTTATTGCATAAAGGAAAATAAAAATAAGTTTTGCTTTCATGTCTGGAGAGAGGAAATTCTCTCCTCATTCGACATCCAGCCCGATAACGGGATTGCTGCAGTAAAACACAAGACCTAAAATGTTCCCTCATTATTCTCTTCCCTGTTCTTTTTCAGGAGAACCTGGCTGCAAGGACCAAGGGGCAGCTCGGGCTGCAGGGACCCCAGGGTCTCTCACCCAGAGTCAGTGGTGGCACTACAGTGGGTGCTCGGGGCTTTGGCCAGCTTTGACACGGAACCCCCAAGGATGGAGCCCAGCTGCCGGCCTCTGCACGCCATGGACATGTGGGGAGAGCCCAGAAAGGGCTCTGTCTGCCAGCTGCTCCTGATGCAGGTTGCAGCATGGGTTTCTTCTTCTTCAAGCGGCTGGTGGCAGAGCCTGGCAGCAGCAAGCGCCTGAAATGAGCTGACACACACCGTCCTTGCTGCTGGGCTAAACAACCGGCGGCTCCTTCCCCTCCAGTCCCTCCTGGAGGAGGCAGGGATAGCCCCAGGCTGGCGCAGGCGCGCAGCGGAGCAGTGTGCGATGCTGGCAATGCCAGCGGCTCTCCCAGTCCCCGTGCGGGGAGAAAGGAGCCTCCTGGCCCCGGGAACACCCTGGTCCCCTGTGTCACTCGGCGTACCAGCCTGTCCCAACAGCATTTTCCAAGCACCGCAACCAAAGGGTGGTGTTGGTCAGGGTGAGAATCAGTTATGGACTCCTCATGGTGGAGAGCGATGCCTACATTGGGTGGGACGGGGATGGTGCATCCCCTGCCCTGCCCCATGCAGGGCTGCACCAGCACCCAAGGGTGCTCCAGCTGCTGGGCCAAAAGGGGGTCACGGCTCTCCAGGCCGTGCCCCATGCTGCTGTTTGTGTGCCAGCTGGCTTTCCTCTCCGGTGGATCCGGGAAGCCGCACAGACAGTTGTATGGAGGTAGTGGTAGGATGTGAGTGATCTTCGCATTTGTGTTTATGGCTGTTTAATGAGCTAATTTTCCTTCACACTATTGATTTCCCTGGGTTCTGCTGAGAGATCGCATGCCTCCGGGTGATGAGAAGAAACTCAGCCACTCTGGAGCCTCAGCCCCGCAGGACGGGATAACACGGAGGTGCTGTGGGAAGGACCCACTCCGGCCGTGGGTCTCAGTGCTCCGGAGTCCGCATAGAGGCCACCCCAGGTGCCAAGGACACCCTTACCTCCCTGCCACAGGTCTGAGACTGAGGGACAGAGCAGCATCACCACTGCCGCCAGCCACCTCCAGATCTTCAGCACGATTTGGGACCGCTTCAGGGAGAAAAACGGCATCCAAGAGCCAGTGCTTGTTTCTCACCTCCATTCTTCCATCCCGGCACTCAGGGGAGCCTCGCTCTGTTCGGCATTAACAGCACAAACAGAACAGGTGCCGCGCTAGTTCTGCCTTCCCACTGCATCACTCAGGAAGCCTTGGTGCTGCGGGAGGCTGCAACCCAAACCGTCCGGTCCTGGTCCTGCTCTGGGTGGCCCTGCTGGAGCAGGGGGCTGGGCCTGATGTCCTCCAGAGGGGCCTCCAGCCTCCACCACCCCGAGGCTCTGGGACCAGCTGTGGGGGCTCCCGCACCCTGGACCCCCATGGTTCGCCCTCACCCCAGCCATGGCGCGAGAAAGCAGACACAGAGCCACGCCGCCACCCCACAGCCACCCACGTCCCTGGGGCCACGGCGAGGTCCCGGCCGGTGCCAGCAGCTGGAGGGTGCTGCCTGTGCTGTGGGAGGTGGCATTTTGGATGCAGCCATTGGGGACATGGGAGGACAGGGGTCAGGCTGCCGAATCGCTTCTGTGTCGGTGTGCTGGTGGGGGATAAACAAAAGGAGCTGGAAGTCCTAATGCATGATCAAGATTATGATTTAATTGGCATAACAAAGGCTTGGTGGGCTAAGCCACATGACTGGAATATTAATATCGGAGGATGCAGCTTGTTCTGGAAAGACAGGCAGGAGATTAAGGAGGAATGTGTTGCTTTGTATGTTAAGGATGCAGACATTTGTTCTGCACTCCAGGGGGAACCTGGATGCCATGCGACCGCAGCGGCTATGGAACATGTGGAGGGGGCTTTAAGTGAGCGATGGCTAGGCTCGGCCAAACCCAGGACATGGCAGGGGTGGGGGATCTCCCTACCTGAGCAGCCGATACAGCGTCCAGAAAACTGCGCTCGTGGGAAAAGCCTTGTGCCTGTGCCCAGCCGCAGCTCCCTGTCCCCTTCGCGGCTTCTGCTCCTTGGCACGCTGGGTCTCACACCAGCTGACCTGCCCCTAGCCAGCGCTGGCTGCTCCTGCAGTCTGTGTCCCACCAGGCTGGCTACAAGAAGGCTACAGAAGGCTGCCTGGAGGGCCTCATGGGCACCCCAGAGTCTTTACCAATGACGAGCTTTGACCAGGTGGCAAAGGGGAAGCAGGCTGGAGGGTCTGAATGTAAATGCATTGACTTGTAATGCCAAATCAAGGTGGCCAAAGGAATGAAAATGCCAAAGGAAAAAAAAATTAACCAGCAAGCAAGGTGACGAGAGTGTGGGGAGGAAGGCAGAGGGCTGATGGCTGTGAGGAAGAGGCGAAAGCCATGGGCAGCTGGAGGAGTGCAGGGCCCCCACGCATCAGCCTTGGCTGTGCTCGGTGCAGGCTGCAGTGAGCGGCAGCGGGAGGGTGGCGAGGGCCTGGGCAGGAGCCGGCAGCTGGGGGCAGCGCAGAGGAGCAGGGGCAGAGCAGGGGCAGCAGGGTGCTGCTGTGTGGCTCTTGGAAAAGAAGAGAAAAGCTCAGAGCACACAGGTCAGCTTCAGTGCTGGAGGCTTCGGGGCACGCAGCCGGGCAGCACGCCCAGCACGGCTGCTACGGGCCAGACCGCGGCACGCCGAGCACATCGTCCGCTCTGACAGAATGGAACGGCAGCGTAAAGCCTGATGTTTGTAAGGCTTTTGACACCACTTCATAAAACAAGATCATAAGGAAGTTACCGATCACATTCTGCCCAAACGTGCTACGAAATGAGCGCTGTTCCCAGCTCAGATAAGCACTGCCAGGCTGCAGGTGCCAGCAGGTGAGATAAAGGCGTGCAGGACGGGATGTTTAAACCTGCAGACAAAATACGAACGTAGGAAGAACGGGAAGCACGCTGGGAGGCAGGCTCCTAATCACAAACTGTTCCTCCATGCCTCCGCTGCTGACGCATTACAGAAATGGTCTCAGGGAAGAGCACGTCGCGCAGTACAGATAAACGCCGTCGGCACTCCAGCGCAATTGCATAAACAAGAAATGGGGAGAAAGAAGGAAGAGATTAATTTGGGGGGAAAGGAGCTGTGGCTCTGAGGAATCATGTGGAGCACAGGGATGCTGGGAGGGTGCTGGAGGCAGCGCTGCCTCTCGCCGCAGCACGCGGAGCAGCAGGAGCAGGCAGCTACGCCTGGACACTGCCCTTTGGGCCACTTGGAGAGAGTCCAGAGGAAGATGTCAGAGACCTGGAAAACATGACCGGCAAGGAAAAACGGCAAGACGTGGGACTGCTTAATTGGTAGGAGAGAGCAGAGGGGGCTGGAGCAGCCGTCTGCAGGAATGCAAATGACCGCTGCAAAGAGGGAAGGATTAGTCTGCCCGTGCTGAATAAAACAAGGAGAAACAGGCTGAAATTAAAACAAGGAGAAATTCAAGGCAGATGCTGGGAAATCTTCCCTGTGATGAGGAGGGTGAGGGAGAGGAATGTCCACCACCGAGGTTCCTAGGAGATGTTGGCCAGAAGAGCGTTCGCTGGCCACTCTTTTTTCTGGGTAAAAGCATTTGGAAAAACCTTAAAGCACGGGCCTGGCTGGCTTCACCGCGTGCGAGGAAGGAAAGGAGGAGCAACAGGGCAAGCCCTGAGAACAACCCACGGAGACCCAAAGGGCTGGCAGGGTCTGCAGGGCAGCAAAGCAGCTCGCAGGAACAGAGCACAGCCACGGGAATGAGCTTTTTGGGCAAAGCGCAGCAGGAGAAGCTCCTGTGGGCAGCACGGCCTGTCACAGCGGGAGCTCAGCAGGGGCAGAGGAGAGCCGTGAGGAGACCTGCCTGGAAGTGACATCAGTGAGCGGAAAACATGCTGGGAGAGGAGCTCCACATGAAGCGCTGGCGGCTGCGCAGCGCGGGTTTGTCGAGTCGTTTCTGTTCTCTGTGCCCAGGGGTGGCCGTGGCCAGCGGCACTGCTTCAGCTGCAGGCACAAGACGAGCGGAGCCCCCCGAGGGGCAGGTGGTGGATGTTCAGGGGCCTGGCTAACGATGAGCAGCACATTAAGCACCTTAACTGGAGGAGTCTGAGCTGGCGGGTCTGAAGCAACAGGAGCCACAAGCCTTGGGCAGACAGCAAGTCACAGGGAAATGGCTGTCAGCAAACCTTTCTTCTGCCCAAACGATGACAGTTTTGGGGGCCTGACCATGAAATTCCATTTCCTGGGAGCTCCCCACTCCATCTCCTCTGCCATCGATCATCTGTGACAGCAAAACCCAGGAAACCACTGAATAATCCCAAATAATCCCACAGGAAAATTTACAACAGCAATCATGCTATTTATCTGATACATGCCCTGCCCAAGCTCCTGAGGGCAGGGGAATTTCCTCAAACAACCACAATCGAGGAAAACCTGTCCCTGAGCCGGGAGTTTCCAGCTTCAAGGCTGCTTCACAGACTCCCTAAAGTCATCGCTGTTTAACCCAAGCGAGCAGCCCCAGGTCCCCTGCTCGCCAGGCAGCAGCCCCAGGGGCAGCACAGCCCGGGATGCTCCCAGCCTGCCAGCCCAGCGAGCAGGATGCTGAATTCCGCCTCGGAGCTGACACCAAGGGACACGCGCACTGTGCAAAGGGTGGTTAAGGGTCTGCTGCTCCCTGCCTGGCTGCCGCGCAAGGCAGCACACCTCTCTTCCTCCTGAGCTGCTGGCTCTGGCTTTTCTTCCCAGGCACGTCGGGGCTCCCTGCTGGCTTGGTGGAGAAGCCGTGAAAGAACCGCTTCCAAAATGCCACGGGGACTTTGAAGGCAACCGCTGGCGCAGTGAGCTATGAGTGACAGCTCACATTCAACCCAAAAGCAGGCCACCCTACCAGGTCACAGTCACTTGGGTGCTGGGTGCTCGCCATCAAGTACTCCCAAGAAAAATTATCCTAAAATTCCTTTGTAAACACAAGTGATGCTTCTGCCAGCATAGCTCCACAGCCTCCACCTCCTTTCCCTGCCTCCTGCTTTTGACTCGGCCCTGGGCTTCCGCTGATGGACCTGTGCCCTGGGAGGACCACCGGCACGAGCAGCAGATCTGCACCCGCCCTGCTGCGAGGGCTGGTACCTTCCTGCGGCCAAACCTCCCCACGAGGGCACGGCCCAGCTGCGGAGCCCTGGCCAAGGCCTGCAGGGTGGCGGACACTGCTCTGCCCGCACCGGGCCCTGCTCAGGCCTCTGGCTGCTTTCCAAGCACAGGTCTCTGGGCAGGGCACAAGGTCGGCTTCAGGTTTAATGAAAACGTTTCCCAAAGGAATTGATCTTGAGGCAGCACAGACCTTTGCAAAATGAAAATCACTTTTATGATGCTCCCAGATCAAATTTGGGGGGTTGTTCTTGTGGGGAGAGAGACACACCACACACATTTTGCTCTAAAAGACCTGGTCTTCACACGGTTTCTGGCACTTGCTCCTTGCTAGCCTCAAGCCTCTCCCCAGATCGCGGGCCACAGGCCAGCTGGGTGAGCAGCCCTCCCAGATAGCTCAGGGACGCGGGCACAGGCGCTGGCCTGTTTGCGCAGCGCACACCGCTCCTCGCGCCAGTGCCTGAGCCTCTGGGGGCAGAAGAGCAGAGGCCGAGCAGCCCAACAGCCCCAGCACGCTGCACGGAGACTCAAAGCGGGGCGGCAGAGCTGAGGCTCCTGGTCCTCGGTTGCTGCCCTCCCTCACAGGAGCCCTGCCGGCCAGGGTGACGTGGCGGTGAGGGGAGCTGAGCTCCACCGCCGGCCTGCGCCCAGCGCCCTGGGTGGGAGGACGCACGCTGGGAAGGAGCTGGGGTCCTTCACTCACCTGGTGCAGGGCTGAACGCGCGCTGTGGCCGGGGAGGAGCGCTCTGAGGGAAAGCTGCGGGGGCACCAGCAGGGCCACCAGCATGCGGAGAGCACAGAAAGCCGCCTGGGGCACACGGACCTCCTGAGAACCGGCCAGGGGAAAGGGAACTCTGAGGTGTGCAAAGCCACAGGCGGCCACAGCAAGCACAGAGCAGTGGTTGAAACTAATGCACTGGTGTGGACAAAGTGCTGGGTCCCTCCATCAAAAAATAAAGAATGGCCAGCAGCAGTTAGTTAACCCTTTAATGACCTCTTCACACTGCTTCAGAGAGCTATGGAGAGACCGCCCTGCTCCTGGCTGAGGACTGCACCACGGAGCAGAGGCTGCATCGCCCTGGGCCCACGTCACCCGGTGGCCCATCAGCCAGAGGGAAGGCCCCGCCGCCGTCTGGCCCTGCCCGCGGGACGGACGGACAGCCAGCACCCCGGGCTCAGCTGCCCCTGGGCTGGCCTCTTGCAGACAGCACCGGGTGCCTCTCCCTGCACGGAGAACACCCAGCGGGAACCAGGAATCTCCGTGGCTCCTGTCTGGAAGAAGCAGTGTGGTCGCTGCCGGGCTGCAGCTGCCATCAGTGACATTTTCCAGAGTGACATCGGAGGTCTCCCTCCCTGGTGGCAAGCTCTGGCTTCTCTTTTTGTCGTGCATGGCAGTGGGCAAGCTGCCCGTGGCGGGGAGCAGGCGGCTCGCATCCCACCAGGTGCCCGTGTGCAGCATCCTGCCGTCGAGCAGAGGACAACAGCTGGAGCGAAGGGGACATGGCTCAGGTCACAGCCACCATCCGTGGGACACAGCCTGCGGCCATCTGCCTGCAGGCACTGGAAGTCCTCAGGAGGGAGGGGACCGGTCCCAGGTGGGGCTGCCGCTGCTTCAGGGCCACCAGACACAAGGCACAGGCACCCAGGGCCGGACCTTGGCGGGCACCCACCTGCCTTCCCCACCGGCTTCCTGCGAAAGCCAGCTAAGCATGTTATTTCGTTAATTCCCTCAGTGTTTTCTTTTGTGTTTGCCACTGTTGCCTAGTACAGGTGCTGTGAGCAAGCAGCTTCATTTGCATTGTGTTTTTCCTGATGCCAGTTAACAAATAAGGTAAACACGGAACAGCACTGCACTTGTTCTTCATGGCAGTACAAACCCGCAGCTCAGGGCTGCGGTGGCTGCTCCGCCAGCACGGGGCAGGCGACAAAGGCCCCTCCGCGAGGCCCAGGTGCTGAGCTGGGGGGAGGCAGCACCCCGCAGGCCATGCGGTGTCCTGAGCCCAGCACTGCTTGCCCAGGGACGCGGTCACAGTCCCTCACACAGAGGCCAAAATCTGCATTGGATTATTTCAGTTCACACAGGAGGGGCGAAGTCTGGGGAGAACGATGGCTGCTGGCGGCGAGGCCGTGCTGCAGGTGCTGAGCATCCTGCCAGGGCATCACATCCTGTGCCCCAAAGGATTTGGGAACAGCCAAGCTCAGGATGCTCAGGACTTAATTCTGCTTTCTGAAGAGGGTGTTGGGATTTCCAGTGCTGCTGTGAAAAAGTCTTGGGGTCACCACCAAGAGAACTCATGATGGCCTTGGGAGGGGACCAGGCAGGAATATGAGGGTGTGTGGTCATTTTTTTTCTGGTGAAGACATACACAGGAGCTGTCTACAGGTACGAGGAGGACAACTGCAAAGGCAATGGCGGCAAATTCTTGGCAGTGCCTGGTGATAAATTAAAGGGCAATAAGCAAAAAGCGAGCCCTGAAAGGTTCAGTCGGGATGCTGGGAAAATCCTTTTCTAGGATAAGTGGCGCAGCCCCAGCACAGGCCACCGAAGAGACAGGGAAATCCCTGGCCACAGTTTGAAGGCTCAGGGAGGCAGAGCCGTGGCTGATCCCACCTCGTGCTGGTCACCCCTGTGGCGCTGGGAAGGGACCTCTGGAAGTTTCTAATCCGGCCTCCTCTCGCCCCTGCCCACCAGCTGTACCGGTATAACAAAGGCATTCATTTTTCCTCCCAGATGACAACAAGCTGCTCTGGAGTTCTGACTGTAAAGCACCAACCAGTTCCACATCTACGGGCGTTCTTCATACAAGGAACAAGGCGCTGCTTTGGAGACAGACGAGGATACAGCTGGGGATGGGGTCGGTTGCCGGAGGCTGGGCAGTGCAGGAAACAACTGAAAAGACGTGGTACGGGCACAGCTGATGGCTGGAGGAGGACTAGGGAACGGGCGAGGCGTAGAGGGGCACGCTTCACGCGCCGGTATTCTACGCGCAGAACAAGAATCAGAACGCGGGCAACAGGGGAGACAAAAATCTAAATCTAAGGTCTCAGAAGCGCCCGCATGCCATCCCCAGGGATGGAGCCAGGCTGGGGAAACGGGGTCCAGGGGGAAGACAGCGGCTGGAGAAGGGGAACGGCCTCGAGGCCCCGCGTGATGCGCGGTGCGGCCACGGCTTGGCCGTGA
>VXAV01004110.1:17189-56599 GCA_013399715.1 Alectura lathami
GGAGTCGGACAGAAACGCGCACAGGCAGAACGCGGACAGGTGAAATCCTCTGCTGGTGTCGCCGCCCGGCGTACGCAGCCGGCCGGGAGCCGCAGGCGCTGCGCGCTGTTGGTCTGCCCCCCCGGCAGCGACGCTGAGCTCGCAGCGAGGCTGGGGACGGGGGAGGCCGGTGCAGCTGCAGGCCGAGATGTTGGCAGGGCTCTCAGTGAGTTTCCTGTGAAAAGTCCTTGGTTTAGTTCTTTGGTTAGTTCAGATGGTTTTGCCCCAAAACCTAGGCTTTTTAGCCTTATTTCCTCCTACGCGAGAGTTGCAGCGAGTGCCTTAGGACACAGAATACAGAGAGGAGGCGGAGGGTCGCAGGCTGCTCCCTGTGGTTGCGCAAAGTTTCCTGTAGGTGCGTGGGGGTCTCCAGCACCCCTCCGCAGTCACCGGCCCTTTGAGCAGCCAGATGTGGGTGCCTGCGTTAGATGTCATTGTTCATCGCTGACCCTTTCACCTGCAGATATTTGGCAGCCGCTGCCTCTGCTTTTCAGCTGCTGCGGGGTCGGATGGGTGAGGGTGTTGCCAGAGGAGAGGGAGCACTTTGCTGTGTTCATCTGCTCCCACGGTGCGGTGCTGCTGTTGGGGTGACGGCGCAGCAGTAGATGCGTTCGTGCCTCTCCTTGCTCGTTGTTTACTTCATTCATGTGGGAGCACAGCTCTGCTGCTTTGCAGAGAAATTGTTGTTTTGGTCCAGCTGTTGAAGTATGAGGCAATAGCAGCATATTTTTGCTTGGGGAGTAAATTCTTCCTGGAGTAAATAGGTTGTTTCTCTTGAGGCTTCTGGCCTCCAACTGCATTGCTTTCGTTCAGGGTTCCTTCCCCACTTGTTTAGTGGAAAATTGACTCCTCTTCCTCCACAAAGCTTCATGTTGCTGTCTGTTTGCTTTTGGAAAGCTGCTTCTCCTTATCACTCCCGAATCAGTGCAGCTGCCTGAACGTGCGGGCCCTTCCACAGCAGTGGACGCGCTGCTGAGTTTCCTTCTCTGCAAAGCTGGGAAGCACGCGGCAGCAGTGGGCTGTAGCGAACTGGATGTTGCCCCTCCAGCCCTCTGATCTGTAAGGAGCGGTAGCTGGGGGGGCTGCATCTGTCAAAACGCCTGCGAGTGCCCCGAGCCGCAGAACTGAAGCTGCGTTATTGTTCTTCAAATTAAAGCCAGAGTCAATGACAAGATTTGGAGAAAGACTGATCTCCTTGGTTCGTTTCCACTTTGGGAACGTCTGCAGACCACCCTGCGTCCCTGGTGGGTGATTTCTGCGTGTTGTCTGGTTCCTCCCAGCAGCGGCGCTGATCGCACTGTTGCAGGCCAGCGGTCGCAGCCCCTCGCTGCAGGCTGGTGCAGGTGTGTTAAAAATTAACCTGCACTGGTCTGCGGAACTGAGGCCGCTCTTGCCCCGCTTCTCAGCGCTTTCAGTGTGTGAAGAATGTGCATCTGTCCCTGAAGTGCCACGTGTCCCTCCATACCCCTTCTGTGCGCTGCTGGCCAGTGTGGCAGCGCGTGCCTTTTCACTGGCTCAAACTTACACCCCCCTGCATTGCTCTGCGCGTCGGCATCGCGGGAGGATGGCTCTGCCCGAGCTCCTGGTGGTCGAGTGGCTGGCCCTGGGTGTGCCGGTGTTAGCCCCGACGGTCAGTGCTGCCGGTAGTTCGGGGCTGTTGATTTCCAGTGGCGCGGTGAGTTCTCAGGGGAATGTCTTACTTTCCTGGCTGCTTTTAACATAAGCAGAGCTTTACCTTTTTTTTTTGCTCTCTAGATGTGTAATCTGACAGCAATTTTTTAAGATCCAGTCTCCTTTGAGTAATGTTTAACATTTTCTCCTGAAGAGCTTCTCTGAAGACAGTCAAGTTTTACAGGTGGATAATACAAAGTGTGGCACTTTTATGGTTTGTGTTTTTTCAGGAGGGGTTTGCACAAGCGAGCAGCTTGTTTTAGGGAGATGGCACGGCTGAGTGCTCGGCCACCAGGGCAGGCCTTTGTTTTTCACATGAAGCTGTGCTGGCCTGGCCTGCCTCAGGTTCGTGGAGATAAGAGTGAGCGTCTTGCACATCGGCGTGCAGGAGGAGCTTGCCCTTGTGGAGGAGGGAGAGGTCTGATCAGCCCTGCGCTAGGAGCAAGCCCTTGGTACAGAAGCGTGGACTTGGTGTGTTGGGGCTGGAAAACAGGCACGTGCAGGGAGGCTGTCCGAAGTTGTTTTAGAAAAACGTTGGGACCATGGCAGCTGGGCGTCTCGCTGGGCTTTGTGGGAGTCGAGGAGGCTCGATTCCATCGCTGTGTAAGTAGCGGTGGAAGTTTCTCCTCTCTCTGCCTGGGACGGTGTTTGTCGCTTCCGTCCTGGTCCGTGGAGCCAGAGGCTGTTGTTGGGAGGCAAGCAAAGTGCAGGGAGAGGAGAGGTGGGCAGGGTGAGCGATCTGTGCGCGGCTGGCTGCGCACAGTGCTTGTAGGGTGGGTTCCCAGCGCCCTGAAAACACAGCTTCACACTGGGAGCGGTGGCAGCGTGCCAGCACCGACCGGTGCCAGCACCCCCGGAGAGCGCAGGGCCCCGCGGAGCTGCGTGCGTGCGGGCAGCGCGGCCCCGGGCAGCCCCCCGCGCTCTGCAGGCACGAGCAGCAGCAAAGTGACAGAGCTGGGAGAGCGAAACGGGAGGGATGCGCTGGGTGGACGGCCGCCTGTGACACGAGGAGGTTCTGATTTTGCTTTCTGTTATCTCGGGCTGGTGCAATGTGTTTTCCGTGCGATAGGACAATGCCTTCAACTTTCCCTTATATGGGAAAATCTGGTATGCAGCCTAGCAATCCGCCAATATGTGGCTATTAATTTTTAGCACTGTTACGTTGGTTCTGTCTAGCTGGCAGAAGGAGCAGGCAGCACCTGGGCTGCGGTGGCGGGGCTGTGGCTGGAGGCAGGTCCTGGAAGGGTGGTCAGCTCTGGGCAGCACCTGGCTCCTGCGGGTGGGGAGCTGGAGGAGGTCCGGCCCCGCGTGCAGGGGCTCCTGCTGCCTTTGGGCTGGCCGAGGCTCTGTGCCTCGGGCAGGCTGGCACTGAGGAGGTCGGCGAAGCGTTTGGATTTCCCCCTGTGCAGGAAGTGCTGCCCTGAGGTGAAGGGCTGTACGCTGTTTCTGTGCTGTACGCTGTTTCTGTGCTGCACGCTCCCTCTGGGGGATTCCTAGCCTGTAGTTAGCAGAAATCCTAACAGCAGTGAGACGAAACGCTCCTTCGGTCCAGGAGAGAAAGTGAGACGTGTGGGAACTGAGCCTCCAGTCCCAGTGTGGTTTTAACGCGGGCACTGGAAGCGTGCTCGCAGAGGTGTGCCGGGCACGGGTCAAGAAGCGTGGGTGTGATCACGGGAGGTGTTGGCTCCGTGCGGGGTGCGCCTCGTGTTGTCCAGCCCTGCTTTCCCTGCGAGGGATGCTGCTCAACAGCAGTCTGATGGTGATGCTGTGTACATCTTCCCCAAGAGGCGCAGCGTGTCCCATCACGCAGCAGTTCTTGGGATCCCTCGTTGCTGTAGTCCTGCCTTCCCTGGCTTTGTGCAGCCCCGGCGTTCCACCAGTGTAGGCAGTTTTGTCCGTTTGGGCTTTGTTTTGGTTTTCAGTTGTATTTCAGCTGATGAGATTGAGTTTAGGTCTCCTCTGGTGGAGCTTTCTGATGCTTGTTTGGCTCAGGGTTGTTGAGGGAAATCTGGACTGAAATGCAAGCAGCTCATTGCTTGCTTTTGGGGTGACTGCGCTGAACGCAGGTGAAAGTGAACCTTGTCAGAGCAAGAATTTGCAGAAGATTCCTGTTTCCTGAATGTTTCCATCAAAGTGTGGGTCTGTGGAGCCCTGTTTAGCACCAGAGCACCAGGAGGCAGTACTGGTGGTGGGGCTGGTGGTAACCCAGCCCAGCGGGGCGCAGCAGGAAGCTGCTTCTCCCTGCCCCCTGCGTCTTACCGCGAGGGATGGGCAGGAGGAGCAGGGCTGTTTCCCTTGGTATCTTGTGTGTTTCTGAAGCATGTGTTTAAATTGCAGCCTGGAAGCTGCACAGGAATACAGCTCTTGCTAGGAGGGAACGCGGGAGTGTGCCGAGAGGAGCCCTGGGGCAAAAGGCTGTGCAGGGGGAGGCGAGCTGGGCTGCTGTGCCTGACATCCTGCACTGAAAGTGTGCCTGGGGGTGATGGGGATGCAGCAGTTACAGCCCTGAGGATGGCAAAAACTCTCCTAGGATGTGAGAAACCCCCAGGAGGTATCTCCCGTTGTTTTCCTTTGAAGGAGGAGGCAGTAACTGAAGGACTCTGGTACAAGGTGCCGCACGTTAGCAGCCACCGGTCCCTCAGCGTTGTGCTACAAGTGCACGTCGGTTACGTGGGCATGGTTGAGTTTCCTTCAGAGAAGTTTCATGTGTTAAACCTCCCGTCGGAGGACGTGAGGGGAGTAAGAGAAGTTTTTCACTTGCTGTTGTCTGCTTTGTTTTTCATTTGGCACTGCAGCGTGTGCTCGGTGCCTGTCGTTAAAGGTGACTCCCGGCGACAGCAGCGTGCTGGTGGGCCACGTGCAGGAGTGGGGTGATGCCGAGTTGTGGGGGATTTTCACTTCCTTGCCTTATAGGTAGGGGAAGTATTGCTTCTCTAAGAAATGCTAACGCCTTGTTATATATGTGCATTGAGGCAGAATTAAAGTTAGTCCTAGATACAAGAATAAACATCAGTGCTTTGCTACAGCCGTGCTGTGAAAGCTGCTATTTTTGTGAGCCGCTGCCTTGACTCTCCAGGTCCTGCCTACAGAGCACCTTTAACCCTAAACGCTTCATCCACTTCGGCTGAACTGAATGTAGTTAACATAAAATCAAGCTTAAGCATGACGTACTTGCTAATTGAAGATCACCAAGGAGCACCGTTCTACTTGGGGACTTCCACGTCCATGCACGGTGCGTCCTGGCTGCACCCTGCGTGCGTCGCCCAGGCACAGAGCGGCGTGGCAGGGGAGCGCGCAGCGCAGCGCTCGTGTTTGCTTCTCTGCTCAAGGGCAAGCAAAGTCCTGCTTCTCTGAGATCTGCCTCAGTCCCCACAGGGTGCCCCTCACCAGGGTGCCTGAGCTGCTCCCAGCGTGCACCTTGGTGCATGCGTAAAGGCAGGTTTCTCTTTCACCGCAGGCGGCGGAGACTGTGCCCCGTTTGTTCTCGGCACGCGACGCTGCGGGCAGGCTGACTGAAGCAAAACCTGCGCTTCAGTGAAGCTGCTGAGGTTTGTGGTTCCCCTGATTTCTGCAGACATGTGGTTACGGATTTCTGGGCTGGTCCCTGTGACTGTCCCACCCCCTTGCTGGGGGAGCCTGACGATAACATGGCTGAAGCTGGGCCAGGCCTGTGCCGTGCTTCCAGAGTGAGGACCGGGCTCCTGAGTCCTGAACTCAAAGGCAGGAGAAGGTCACCTGTGGGTGCAGGCTCTCTGGAGCTGTCGCAGTTGTAATTTCATCCAGAGCAGCCTCTCCACGAGCCCCTCAGCTATGCAGGCTTTGTGCAGGCCATGTGCGTTTGAGTAGGTACAGCTGTGTCCACAGCTGGCAGGGCACAGGTCTGGTTAGATGCTGCTCTTCAGCTCCCGGACGGGCTCTGCTGAGAGAAGGCTGACATTAGGGCTGGGCAGCTCTGGGTGGCTGCTCCTAACCCTTCCCTTGGTCTGGCTCTGTGCCGCTCTACTGCCACCCTGCACCACAAGGGAGCTGTCTGACAGAGCAGAAGCGGATCTCTGGGCCCCACAACAAGTGTGCTGCGTCCTCCAGAGACATTCTGTAGCCAGGAACCGCAGGGAGATGTGATGGCCTCGCTGAGACGTCTGCTTCAAGAGGGGGTCAGAAAATGAGTTGCTCATTCAGGTGCAGAGGAAGAGGAGGTGTGGAGGCCATGTGGTTGTGGACAGGTAAATGCAGTAAGCGTGGGGCAGCTCAGCTGTGTGTAGCCCTGTAGCAGCTCTCCTGTGTTGGAAGCTCAGCGGTCTCGGCTGTGCTTGGAAGAAGGAACTCTGCGACTTCAGTGCTCTGCGGTGGTACCGAGGCAGCATGGGCATGCTCTAACCAGCGTGGTGGGGCACATGCGGAACTCCAGCTCGGGCAGGAAGAGGCTGCCTCTCACTGTGTGCGTTTTACTGGCAGTGTGTCTGGGCAGGACTTCAAAAAGTGTGCTCAAGTGTGTGAAGGAATGGCCTGTAGCTGAGGAGGGCACCAGGCATCGTGCTGCTGAAATCCAGGCACCTGCACAGGAGGGACTGGTGAATTTCTGTTTGGCACGTTGCTTTTCCTCCCATGCTGGAGTGTTTCCTGGGATGGCATAAAGGGCAGAAATGCAAGGAAGCATGGAGATGATTGAGAGGGATGTCAGCTTACAGATGGTGTCTGAACTCTGGAGACTGTTCTTCAAAGTAGATTAAGCTGAGGTTGTGAAGAACTTGTATCCCAGAGGGTTATAATTTATCATCAGCTGTAATCCCTTGGAGGTGAGCACCAGCTGAGTTACAGCCCTGGCGGGGCAGCGCAGAGCAGCTGGAGTAGAGGTGCGGGTGTGGGCAGCAGCAGCCTGGAGGACGTTGGCCTGAGGTCCACGGGTCGCATGCAGCTTGAGAAGGGTGGTTTTGCTTTGTGCTGGGTCGGGAGAGTTTGCTGTATTTTGCTTGTTCTTCAGGCACTAGAGAAACAGCCCTGATGCTGCAGTATGCAAGTTCTTGGGCCTGGAGAACAGCAGATTTGTCTGTTGCTATTTTGGGCTGATGTTTGCTAGTTTCTCTGAGGATGCATAGGCGGACCAGATGCCATGAGCCGTGGGACCTCATCACGGCACACAGCAAACCTGTTTGGGGTGGCACCTTGCTGGCTGCAGTGGCGTGGCAGCGTGTGGGCAGCCAGCCCCCTGCCCTGTGCTGGGGTAGGGGCTGGGGCTGCGGCACTGCCAGGGCGGCCCCCTGCTCTGCCCACGGCTGCCGCATCTCAGTGCAGCTCCTGAGCTCCAGTGCTGCAGGATGAGCGCTCTTTACATGGCCTCACTCTGTTCCCTGCCTTGGACAGGCATAGGGACAGCTTACAGCTGGCTGCTGACAGCAGCAAGTGGGGCTGGGGGGCACCAGCTAAATGGCTGCCATCAGCTGGAGGAGACTGGCAGAAACACCAGGAGGAACAGCCTTCAGAGGGACTGCGTCCGTGCTTGGTGCTGGAGCCGGTGCTGCTGTGCCATCCCAGCTGGAAGCCTGTGCTGGGGCATCGGATGTGGTCTGCATCCAGCCAGCCAGCCAAGGCTTGAGCAGTGCTGCAAGTGCTTGCTCGCCCTCTCAGCAGCCCTGCTGCGGAGGCTGATTTTTGTCCCCATTCTACAGTTGGAAAATAGAGGCACAAAGGGCTCTGATTGCCTTTGAGGAGCAGGCTGCAATGTGGCAAAGCTGCTTTCTGACAGCTTGAGTTTGCTGTGCGGGATGTCAACAACAGCAAGAGAGGAGGATCTCTGCTTTCAGAAATACTGTCTCATTTTTTGGCTGTCGGCCTTGGTGCAACTCAAGCTCAGCACTCTCAGGTGCATAGCTCTCAAGCAGGGACCTTACAAGAGGTCTGAACTGTCCAGCTATCGAGATCTACCCATAGAGCTGGCTTTCGTACACCTTCAGCGCTAAGAAGGGTGGTGCGGGCTAAGTTATGTGCCTGGTGGCATCTGTACAGGCCCAGCAACCCTGAGGATGGACTTGGGCAGTTGACTGAAGCCAGAGGAGTGCTTGTGCGTGAACGATAAAAAGATTCAGAAAAATGTGTAGGGTGCATGGGCATTTGTTCCTGCTGAAACCTCTCAGCCCCCTGACAGCTGGGGAGCAGCTGGGTGGTTTGCCTGTTGTAAGAAGCCTCGGAAGAGACCAGCTGCGGCCCCAGCCCAGTAAGTCACGCTTTTGGGATGCTGCTGGGAAGGCTGGCTTCTCCTGACCACCCGTGCAGGAAGCCTGAAGGAGCCTGGCTGTGCCCAGGGTCCCATCTCTGTCTGGTGTTACCAGCTAGGCACTTCAGGGAAGAGGACATGTTTGCAACACTGAGAGTGTGTCCTCAGAGCTATTTCTTTGTCTGCTTCCACCTGAAATTCAACCAGGGCCGCATTGTCACTTGTGTGCTTTGACTCTTGCTCCTCAGCAGCCTTTGCATGTGGTCTCCCTGGTGCCATGGAGTAGGCTGGCAAGGAGATGCCCACCAGCAGGACGGTCCTGGCTGCTGAACTGCTGCTGGGCTGAGCTCCTGCAGTGCAGCGACACCGCGAGCCCTCTGCTCGCCGGCGGGAGCCTGTGCAAGGTGGTGCTGCCGTGGGCTGTGTCAGCCTCAGCGTTCACAGGAGGAGATTAAATGCTGAGAGCACGATGGAAGAAGTGGGTAGGCTTCAAGGCTACTGGCCATGTCTGTTCCTTGGACACGTGGCTCGTGGCCTTCCCTGTTGGCTCACTGACGGACGTGCCTGAGCCTGTGAATAAGCAGAGGGAAAACATGACACTTGTGACAGGGAAGTGGGTTAACTTGTCCTGTTTGGTGCTGGACTGAATGCCACACCAGAGCAGAGCCCTGGAAAACGCCGCACTTGCCGGTGGGCTCTGGCAGTGTGACGGCACGCTGACGCAGCTCACAGCATGCTGTGCCTGCAGAGAGCTGCTGCGTGCCCTGGACCTGCACACCCCGAGGTCCCAGCCCTCGCTGCGGGGCTGGGCGGGCTGCTCCTGCCTCCCTTCTCTCCTTTGTCTGCACAGGTATGGGGCTGCAGAGGTTTGCTTTTGTTTTATTTTCCCTCTGGTTTTTGCCTTGCTGATGCTGAGGGTTAAAATCCACTGCCTGGAGCTGATGAGCAACTGTGTGGAGTGAGACTCAGCCAGCTGGTCAGGAGGCACAGACCTCGCCTTAGGAAACCTGTCCCAGTCCCGGCCGCTCACCTGTGCAGGCAGTGCTGTGGGAAAGGAGTGTGGCTGACAGCAGGCACATCCCCGCCTCCGAACCCCCAGTGCCGCAAGCTGCTCTGGAAGGGGCTGAGCGCACTGCTGCTCGGCGGGCTCGGACCCCATTTCCCTCTCTCTTGCAGCAAGTGGCATGCTGTGTGTTCTGTGCCCGCTGGCTGGCCACGCAGCACAGAGCTGGGCTTTGGTGTTTGCCTTCACTGCACAAAACCAAGGGCATTCTGGTGGGTTTGCAGCTTTCCCTCCCCTCGTGCTGTTGGTCCCTGTTTACTGCTGTGCTCGCTGGAGTCTGAGCGAGCCCTCCATCCTCAGACGTGTGGCACTGTGCAGCTTTGAAGTAGCTGCTGAAGGTCATTGTGGTTACAGCCTTGGGTTAGGAGCTGCATTTGAAAACTCTCCTAAAAGGAGCTATTGCCATTTTTGCCACGTGAGCTTGTCGTGAGAGTCACGTAGTGCAGCTGACTGGGGCTGCGGAACGGGGCTGCATCCAGCCTGCCTGTGCTCTCCTGCTCCTCCGTTCGCTGTGCACAAGCAGCGGCACTGTCCCAGGTGGCTCCTGGGCACTGTGACGTGGCTCTCGCCACAGGGCTGGGAGCTGCCTTTGAGCAGTGAGGTGCTGAGCCAGCTGTCGGAGGGGGAAGGCTGTGCTGGGAGCGCTGTGCAGTGCTGCTGTGTACGGTTATGTGCCTCCTCCGGTGGAGTGAGGAGGCCATGGCTGTTTCTTGCCTGCCCATTGAAGCCTTGCAGCCTCTTGGCTCCCCTGATCCCACAGAGAGGGATCTCTATCCCTATTTTTTTTTTTTTTTTTTTTAAAGCTGAAAATATTTTAGGGACAGAAAGCTGCTGGGAGCACAGCTCTGACAGCCCTGGGCTGACAGTGGTGTGCTGCTCTTCACCCTGGACACGCACACCCCTATGAGGCTTCTTCCCACCTGGCTTCTGGTTGCTCTCTGCATGAGCCGTGTGTCCCTGGTCAGGAAAGCGGGGCACCTGCCCCTGTCCTGCTGGGGCCTGGAAGCAGTGAGGGGATCCGAGGGCAGCTTTGATCCCAAGAGCATTTGGCTGCGCTTTGAGGCTGGGATGCTGAAGGGGTCTTGGATCCCGTAGCTGCACGCGCAGAGCTGGGAGGCTGCCTCTCCATATCCTGTGCTTGGGAAGGAAAAAAAATGTGTGCCAGAGCTGCCTTGCAGCAAGCTCACTGGCTCCCCAGCCCCCTGCCTCGCTGCTGCTGATTCTCTCTTGCTAAACTACTGGGTTATTTTTAACTTGGAAGAATTACAACCCAAGATTTGCATTCTCTCCCCTCAGCGGAGGGCTGGAGGCAGGATGTGGGGGAGGCACTGCGGAGGGCTGGGAATGCAGCTCGCCGCTCTGCGCGATCGTTTCCAGGGGCTCGTGCCCCAGCAGCGCTCTGCCCGCTGAGCCCCGTGCGGCGAGGCCGAAGGCTGCTTCCCTGCCTGGGCTTTCAGCCTGCATTCCCGTGGCAACTGCGCGGAGCAGCTGCAGCCGCACAAACAAGCCCTGCTGCAGTGGGCTGCGGGGAGCGAATGGGGAGCGAACCTGGCGTGGGGCTGCCGCTGTGACAGCCTGCGGGCGGGTGGCTCCTGGCGGGGCCGGACACGTTCGGAGCGTCCCGAAGATTGGCTCTCGGGTGCTGAGAGTGCCGTGGGGTGCCGCGCTGCGCGGTGCAGCGGGCTCTGCCGGGCCTTGCTGAGCTGAGCTTGCTGGAGGCTGGAAGGGAGGAGCTGCCTTTCTCCTTCCCCCTCCCCTAGCTCTGCCTCTTCAGGGTTCTGTGCCTCTTCAGGTACCGTGCCATTGCTCACCACCCTGTGTACCGAGCTGAGCAGGAGCCCTCTCCGACTCTGACAGCAGGGAGATTCCTTTTCAGAGCCCTTGCTCTGGGCAGCCTGCAGGAATGTAGCAGCCCAGGTCCCTCTGGGTTGCACCACAGATACTCAGCCTGTGAGCTCCAGGAGCTCTGCTGGCTGAGACGTGCCTGGGAACAGGGGCAGTGAGATGCAAACGGCAGCGGGGCGCTGCGGGTGTCTGCCCGCCTGTTCTGTGGGGACGTGGAGGATGGCGTGGGTCGAGCCGAGCGGATGACGGTCACCGTGGGCCAAGGCACTGCTCCTACTCCGTCCCAGGCGAGCCCGTGAGTTTCCTGCTGCTTGCCTGTGGTGTGGATGCACCAGGCAGGGTGGGTGGCTGCTTGGTGCCTGGGTCGTGCCTGGCTCTCCTCAGGCTTGCTCTCTGGTTCGTGAGCAACAACGCTGCTTGGGCACAGAGTCCCAGCCTGTCCTCCTGCCGCTCTGTGGTGCTCCTGCAAATTGGGGATGGAGTAGCAGAGCAGTGCAGCAAGCTCCTCTTGGCAAGCAGCAGCCAATACTCGCTGTCCCCAGCTGTCTGCAGGCAGATGCAGGCGCTCCTGCTCCTTCGGGGTTGCTGCACATCTGCCTGTCGAGGCTGGGCCCTTACCCAGCGCTCTGACCCGGCCTCCGGTGGGTGCACTCGTGGCTGCCCACGCCGTGGAACGAGGTACACCACAAGGGTCCTGGTGCTGTTCTTGTGCCTCTGACTGATTCCAGGGACAAGGACTGGGTGTCCCTCTGGTGCATGGCTACTAGTGCCTCAGCTCTGCAAAGGCCTGAAAGGTTGCATGTGAAGCCTGGCCCTAACACAAAAATGATGTGGGCTGGCTGCAGTCCATGGCCTGCCACCCCTGACTCATCTCCTCTTTTCCTCCAAGCTGTGCCCAAACACCGAGGAGACGCAGTGCTTCCCGTGGCAGAGCAGACTTGCTGCTGAACATCACTGATTTCATGGCATGGCTGTGCAATTCTCTTCTCTTCTTTGTCTTGCTGCCTCTACAGCTTGTCCTTCGGGGCTGCATGTGATGTGCTGTGCCTGGATTCTGTATTGTGAAGGGATCTTTCCCATAATCAAAGCAGTGGGAGGGAGGAGAGGGAAAATCCACATGATGTTTCAGAGGCGAGGGAGGCTTGCACCCACATCTGGTGGGAAGCATCACAGGTAGTGCAGTGGCAGATGGAGGTGGGATGCTTCTCGCCTGCCTCTGTCTCGGAGCAACTGCTCACAGGGACACCTCGTCCTTGTCACTTCCCTGGGGTCCCAGCCCGCCACCGCTCCCACATGTGGGAAGGGGCAGGGAGCATGGCTGGCAGCTGGCTCAGCCCACGCGGTGCATTCCCAGCAGGGGCAGTGCCTGGCATCTCGGAAGCACGAGGGACACCGCGTGGAGACAGATCTGCTGATCTGAGGCACTGCTCTGGTAATAAGGAGTGCGGTCTTCAGCCTGAAGCGTGGGACCCCTGTGCCGCTCTAATGCCTCTGAGTGACAGAACAAGTTCATCTTCCTGCCTACCGTGTGGGGAAAGTGGCTGGGGAAACTGCTGCTCTCTGGATGCCAGCTCTTGGCTCCTGGTTAGAACCTGCAGCATCACTGCCTGCTCCCACGCACCGAAAGTGGCTGCTTTCCCCCCACCGAAAGTGGGGGCTCCTAGTTTTGGCCACAGTGCGGGGCTGCGACCGGCTGGGCCCACCTCGCCGCGCTGGTCAGGAGCTCTCGCTGCCTCCCACGGGCCTGCTGAGGAGCAAATATGATCTGTTGGCTGGATTTCATCACTTCATGGGATGTGGCCTGGCTGTGACAGTGCGTCCTTGCTGTGGTCATTCGGAACTGGGACGTGCGGTGCAGTGACACACAAGGACTGGCATGTGGTGGCTGAGTCTGCGACCCGGGACTGCTGCCTGCCTCTGCTCTGTGCCGCTTCAGAGCGCGGGAGCCTGGGATGTGCTTCAGTGCTGAATTTCTGAAAGAGGAGAGAGAGAGGAGTTTGTGAGTGCGTGAGCACCTGTGTTCCTGGCACATAGGCGGGCATGTTTGCTGCACCCGTGGGTGCCCCCTGTCCCTCAGGAGGTGCCCTGTGAGCCTGGAATCCCATCTCCTGCTGTGCTTTGTGCTTGCCTCACCGTAAGCCACGTCCCCCTTCTGCTTGTCTGTCTGAAAAGGATCAGCAGTCTCCGAGGACCTGGCGGTTGGGTTGGTTTTTGTTATAACTGCAAACGTTGCTTCCTGGCTGCAGCTATTTCTGCAGATAAAAATCTGTTCATTCTCCCCTTTGAAGAAGGAAGCCACCTGCCTCTTGCAGGCAGCTGAAAATGGCACTGTGCTGTGGGGATATGCGTCTAATAAAGTAAAAAAATCCTCGTCCATGCTGAATAAGGAGCTTTCTTGGGCAAACGCCATCGCTTGCTTTAGATGCTGAAGTCTCTGCTTTGTCTGAGTTTGCAGCCACTGAGGTGGGGGATGGAAAGCCCGTGGCCACAGCTGTACCCATGCCTGCACGGCACATCTCAGCCGCGTGGCACGGGCTGGGGGTGCCTTGAATGTGACCTGGGCTTGGGGTGCCCCAAACGCAGCCTGGGCTGGGGCTGGCCAGGGCCCCAAGCAGCTGTGGCCACTCGTGCTGGGAGCTGCTGCCTCCCACCTTCCTCAGCCACGCCGCAGATGTGATTTCCCTGCAGGAAATGAAAGTTGCTCTTCGGATAACGGCAATGAATAAAACTTTCTCTCTGGAGCGCCTCAGAGTCTCCGTGACAGGGGGGCTGCCGATGCATCTGTTCCTGGCTACAGCATTTGGGTCACAGGACTCTTAAAGGGATATTGGTGAAAACGTGCAAAGGGGGAAAGCCAGCCTGAATTCCGAGCCCGTACCTAGCCTGGCTGAAGTCATCTGTGCGCCCTATCCTCACCGGCAGCTGGGCATGGTCCTGGGGGCTGAGGTGGGGCTGGGTGTACCTCAGGGGAGATGGTGGGGCAGCCCCAGTCCTTGCTGTGTGTCTGGTGATCAGAGCACATGCGTCAGCACAGCCTTTCTTTGTTTGGTTGATTTTGGATGCACTGCCAAGTCAGCTGGAGTTCCAGAAGCGAGAGCCCATCAGCAGTCTCCTAAAAAGAGAGGAGGATGTCACCTGAGAGCAGCGTGGATGGTGCAGACTCATCCTGTTGCCTGCTCTTGGAATACATAACCTGTGGGCCCAGTCCTCTCCTGCCTGTTAACACATGCAGGTTCGGAGCTCGTTGGCTGCGAGGATCGTCAGACCTGTGGGCCAGTCTAATTGCAGCTCGTTCCCACAAGATACGTTTTAATATAATTTGATCTTATGTGGTGTTGGTGCTTTGTGTGTGGAGCCGCTCCGCACAGCTGGGATAATCCTCGTCTAGCTCGTACTGTTCTGCAGTGCAAATCTTTGCAGTGCCTCAGGCTGGCTTTTTTGTAGGGTTTTAACAGGAACAGATTTGTTTTTGAGGAAGAAAAAGGCAAAATTTGATCTTTTACCTGTCCTTGTAAAAATTCAGCCAGCATCAGCAAAGCATCAGTCTCTGAAAACAAACATTTGATTTAAGAAATGCTGTTTGTCGCCATGCTCTGTTCCCTTTGCACCTGAATGAGGGCAGGCAGGAGCCTGTTTCTAGGCCTGGCTTGTTTCTCTACGTGGAGGAAGTCATCTTTCTCTTCAACCCAGTCTCATTTTCCTGCTAAGCCCTAGAGGAGGACCGCCAGGCATTGCACAGGTGAAAAATTTCTGTCTTCCCAAGGGTCTCAGCAGCCCCCGGTTGGCTCTGGCAGCCGGCTCCCAGCCCCAGTCACGCAGCAGCTCTTGCCCTGCAGTCCTGTCTCCAACCTTAATTCTCCTGGAAATCCACGGATGTGTCCCTGGACACGTCTCACAGACCGGAGGTTTTCCGGCATTCCTTTTGGCAGCCCCTCTCCAGCCCCGCTCTCTCTTCAGCTCTGGGCTTTCTCTTTCCCAGCCCTGTCCCTCCCTTCTGGAGGAGCTGCAGAGAAGCCTGCGAAGCCATTTCGCAGCCCAGAGGTTTCTCCAAGCCCAGATCTCTTTGCAGCTCCCGCTTTGCTTTGGCAGCTCACTTCCAGCCCCACTCCAGTGGCATCTCTGTGCTTTTCCTTCCCCTCGGTGTTACCCTAACCCCAACTTTAAAGCTGAACCTTTTGACAAGACCTGCCATACAAAGGATTATTCCTAGCCAAGGTTTCTTGGCAGCCTAAAATCCTTGGCAGCCCATTTCTAGCCCTGTTCCAGCTGAAACCCTGGGCTTTCATCTTCTGTCAACCTTAGTGCAAACCTTCATTTTCCATCTGAGCGTTAGGTGTGAAAACCCCAATGAAAGTTCTCCCAGCCCCGGACTCTTGGCAGCCTCTGTGCTGCAGCGGTGGAGCTTCAGCCCCAGGCTCTCTATCCCAGCCCTAGCACTCGCCTTCACTTCCATTTTCCTGCGAACAGCAGGAGAGGCCCCACAACCACTGCTGTGATGATGGCGTCCACGCAGCCCAGCTCTCTTGGTAGCCCCTGCTTTGCTCTTGAGGCTCCGGTCCAGGTTCGGCTGTAAGCTCCTCCTTTCCTTGAACCCTGACTGTGTTGTGTGGAAGGCTGCCGGGAAGACCCTCGCCCGCTGCTCCCAGTGCAGCTTTCCCCGGCCCAGGCTCCTGGCACTGCTCACCTCCCTGCATCGCTCCCTCCCAGCCGCGCTCCACCTGCGGCTGTTGCCTCGTGCTTCCCTGCCAGCCCCCACCCCAGAGCCGCTCTCCAGCTGAGCCATAGCGGAAGCCTCCAGGCCGTTCCCAGCCCAGCCCAGCCCAGCCCTCGGCAGCCCCCTGTGAGCTCCAGGCTGCCTCTTTCTGTGACCCCGAGCGCTCGTTTCCCAGCTGAGCCCCGGACAAGCCCCCAGCCCTTTCCCCAGCGAGGGCTTTGGCTTTCTCCCAGGCTCTTGGCAGCCCCCTTGCTCGGGTGACCCCTCTGCAGCCCTGCTCTAGGCTTTCTTTTTCCCAACCCGAACCCTGACTTCTGGGAAGCTGTAGAGCAGCTCCGAGCGATTTCCTGCACTGATGATTTCTCCCAGCCCAGCTCTCTTGGCAGCTCCCAGGCACTTCTGCAGCCTTTCAGCCCTGCTCCAACTGCAGCTCTTTGTCTCAGTGTAATTCTAATCCCAGTCTCAAGGCTGAACGTTGGACAAGACCTTCCTTATGGTTTCTGTGACCCGGGCCTTTCCACAGCCTCTGCCTTCTTCTGGCAAGCCTTTTCCAGCCTCATTCAGATTGCAGCTTTTGGCTTTCCCTCAACCTGAAGGTGAATTTTACATCTGAACCTCAGGTGAGGGCTGCTGGAGGGGAGGCTTCTCCCAGCTGGGAGGCCTTAAACAGTTATGTGCAAACTTCTGGATTTTATTTTATTTTTTAAGTCATAAAAGAGCTATTTTTGAAATTGAGCATTCAGAGGGAATCGTGTGACGTTTAACTCACTTCTGCTTTCTTGTTTCCTCCTCATTTGCGCTCTGGGGGCTGGCACAGCATGGTGCCCTTCTGTGTCCGCAGGGCTGGTGAAGGATGCCTGGCACTGCGCGGGGCTGCTCCTTCCCGGCTTTGGATCCAAGGTCTGGATTTGGATCCTAGCATTGCCGCTCGCATGCAGCAGCGCCAGCCAAGGCTCCCCCTGTACTGTGGCAGCTTGCACTTCACCTGACAGTGCTTGTGCAGCCTTCGCTGTAGCGTTCTCAGGCTTTTGAGGGCTCCTGTGGATGTCCTGTAGTAGCCGGTGCCGCCAGGCAAGGAGGACGCGATGCTCCTGAGCTGGCATCGCGTGCGGCCGTAAAGAATGTCAACAGCTTTATGGGCACAACGGATTTTGCAGGCCGTAAAGCAGTTTTAGGGCTCTCGCATGGCTTTTAGAGGTGACCTGCGCAGATTCCGTGCAACAGGAGCCGTTTGCTGACAGGTGAGGAGTGCGAGCGCCGCAGCCCGCTCTGACCAGCTGCGCTTGCGGTCCCACCGCGTGCCGGGCGGGGAGCAGCCGTGCTCTGCTCTGGGGTGGGAGGGCAATGGTGGACGGTGGTGGAGGTGGAGAATTTGGATATTTTGTTTTCCTTGTGTGAAACTGCAGCTTACAGAAAGGTGAACGCAGCCCCAGAGAAAACTGCTGATCTCGCACAGCTGGTCAGAACTATTCCAGGAGCTAAGAGCTGGGCTGGGTGCGCACCGGGCAGCGCCGGGTTCTGGAGCGAGGGCACAGTGCTGCCCGGTGAGCCGCCGCCAGGCCGCAGGGCGCTGGCGGCCACCCGAGCTGCGCGGTGGAGCAGGCGTTGTGCAGGCTTTACGCAGGCTTCACGGGAAGGTTCATGCTGGCCACCGCATGTTAGGAGCTGCTTATCTGCTGTGGTCAGGAGGAGCACCTTCAGTGCTGGAAGCGAGGTTCTGGGGGTGGCATGTGGCTCGTGTCTGTCGCTTGCCGCTGCTTCAGGGTTTCTGAAGCCAGGGTAGTGTAGGACACGGCTGCCCAGGCAGACCAGGCAGCAGAAAAATGCTGCTTGCTGTGGTTGCAGACCACTAGCGATGCGGTATGTAAGTGATATTATTATTAGAGAACATTCCTTCAGACTTTGTTGTCCTTAAAGTTTCAAAATCTGCCTAAAAATGTGCTTATCCCGCAAAACTGAGGGACTTCTTTGGATAGCGACTTGGAGGCTGAACGTACCTGGGATCTGTGTGATGGCAAGGGGGTTCCCAAAGACCTGCTTGTCCTGAGCTGTTTACCAATCGCGGGCAAGCTAGCGCTGTGACTATTTTTGCAAACCACATACTGGGAATTCCTCGGTGTCCTGCAGCGCTTTGTCTCCCAGACTTCCCACTCCCAGCGCTGCAACTCGCGGCATTTCTCGCAGGCGTGCTCTGTGCCACCTTGCCCTGCTGCCGGCCCAAGGGCTTCTTGTGCAGCAGGTAGCAGCAGAGGTATTGAGGAGACGTTCAGCTTTTTGGGTGGATGGGGGCTGAGACAAAGCCTGCCAGGTCAGCCTGCCTGTGAGGTCTATGAGGCTCGCAGAGGGGCTGTGAAACGTCTCCTGGGCAGGCAGCGCAGCCAGGGATGCGCTCCTGGAGCTCAGTGAAGGGGTGAGGACGCTGTCCGGGGGTGGGGACGGGCTGGGTGCGCCCTTCTGGCATCGTGTGCTGAAGCACAGCGCTGTGGCAAGGTCCCCATGGCGCAGGGGTGAAGGAATGTGACCGAGCCCTCCCGAATTTGCCCTGCTTGGCTTCAAAACGCCTTGCCGGCTCCTGTAAGCAGCAAAGGTGCCGTGAAATTGCTGATCCGCGCAAGCAGAGTTTTGACTTGGATTTCCCTGGGGGCCGAGTGCACAAAGGGCTCGTGCCTGATTATTTTCAGCTTCAGACCTCACTGACTTGAGGCCGGCCTTGCTCTCAGCACAGCCCCGGGCATGCAGCACAGTACCTGGGAGCTGGGGCTCATGGTTCCTCCTGGCTTTGCGGTGTGGGACCTCCGACCTGCTCCATACGGGGTGATGCCGGAGCTGTGCCCAGGGTAATTTCACACAGCTTGTACTGACAGATCTTGCGTTAAATGTCTCATCGGACATTCATTTGTCTGCTTCAGAGCTGCTGTAGGAGCCAGAAGGGACGTGTGTTGCCTGTGGAGCCGTAAAATCCTTGCCTGGCACGTGGCAGGCTGCAGAGCCCTCAGCACCTGGCGTCTTGTTGGGAAATAATCGCGGGGCCAGCAGGGCTGGAGCTCCCTGAGAGCCACAGCGCAGAGCAGCCCTGGGAGCTGGCGCTGCTGAGCGCGGCAGGCCTGCGGCCACGCTCCTGCATTCGGGATCTTGCGCTGGAGGTGTCATTGGTGCCTCTTCTGCTGCACTCAGGGCGCTGTACGCTTGGTATCAGCTCTGCTGGATGCAGGAGGTTTACCTGCTGCTCCAGGACATCCCAGCTCTGCTTCGTCCCGGTGCTTCTTGTTCTGCGGTCTGGATGCAGCAGTGTATATCTCCTGACCTGGTGCTGTGTCGCAGCTGCACGTACAAACGGAGGCCCCCATGCTCAGCGCGTCACCCACCCTGTGCATCAGCCGCAGGTTGCACTCGAGGGTGCGCGCACAAGCATGTGTGTTGTTTGCCCGGAGCCGGCTGTTCAGCGGATGGTGTTCAGCAAGCAGGAAGCTGGATGCTGCAGTGTGAAGACAAGTTGTGTGGTGGGAAGTTTGGAAGGGCGCTTTGGCTGTGGTGGTAGGACCCTCCTCTCCTCCTGACATGCAGCAGGACACAGGTAATGGCCGTCTGTCCTTCCCTCAGGGGTGATCTTGAAAAGCAGCCCCAGCAGTGGCTGGCTTTGCCTTTGTCCTAGGCAGTCCCTGGGCTTCTTGGGGCTTCCCTTCTCCTGCTGCCCGTGCTGGTGCTGGTCCTAGCTCACAGCCTGCTGTGGTCTCCTAAAGGTGTTTTTGTTTGTCCCTGGTAGCACACGGGTGTTAGCGTGCTGCCTTGGTGCTGCGCGGCGTGTCGTGGCCAAGGCTCTGTGCTTCGCAGGCTCCAGCCTCAGAGCCCCGCGAGTGCTGTGCCTATCCAGGCTGAGACAGACTATCTCGAGGTCTAACCGTGCTAACCACTGTGCTCCTTTTCCTGTTGCCCTCCTCCCCAAACTTGCCTGGCTTGTTTCTGAACCGTGTGTTGAAAGTTCTTCTGCAGCTGTGCAAAGTGAGCGCGTTCCGTCGCAGAGCAGATCTGTCTCTCTCCAGGGTTACAAGTCTGGGCCACGTCCGGTTCTCTGTGCCTTTGCAATCAGCTCATTTTCAGCACTCCTTTTCTCCTCCTCCTGAAGATCGTCTTGAGAATGTCTTCTCCCATTTCTAAGGAAAAACAGAGGGGCATCACTCCGCAGGGACATGCGCTGATGGGGCTGCATGCATGGACGAGATGGGTGATCGCTCCCCGCCACGATTGGAGACATTTTTGCTGGCAGAACTGGAGCGCTTTGCGTGTCCGCAGAATGCTCGGAGCACGTGAGCCGCATGTTAGTGAGCCTCAGCCTCTGGACTGGGAAGTCAGTCCTCCAGCTGCAGAGCGGAGCCGGCTGCTAACGTGAGGAGCCTGGAGAAGGGAGGAGCACACGGTCACTGCTGGGTCCTGGGGTGGTGTTGGCTCAGACATGGAATTTCTGATCGTGTTTCTGGCTCGAGCACAAATGCTTCAGCTCTCGGAGGAGCCCAGGCAGCCATGCCAGGAAATCCAGGCATGATGTGGGTTCAGTCTGGTGTAGGGATGTCTTGCAGAACAGTAAAAATAAATTCAAGGGTGGAGGCTAGTAACCTGATGTGCCCCAAATTGTGTAACTGCAAACGTCATTGCTAGCAGCAGATGCTTTTCAGGGGCCGTGCCACTGTGAGATGGTAGAGGGACAGCGCAGCTTTCGGCGCCGCTTTGCTGCTCTCTTTAAATGCAACTAGACAGCTCCTGAGCACATGGCGAGCCCGCGGGCACGGGCAGTGACATGCCGTGTGCAGTGCCCGCCGCCAGGAGCAGTGTCACAGTGTCGTGGCAGTGCCCACTGCAGGGAGTGGTGCCACGGTGTCACGAAGCAAGACTTGCCGTTCCTGGGTTGGCCACACAGAATGGGGCACGTGGCACTTGTTTTGGGTTCAGAAGGCAGAAAAACTTGAGCACAGAGTGAAAACTCCCATTTGTGAGAGCGGCAGCAGAACTGCATGTAGCAGCCTGGAGTGCTTCGATGCGGCACTAGTGAGAACATGTTGATCTCCATATGAAAACCATAAGCTCATTTAGAAAATTGGGCTGCCTCTTTTGAGATTAGAGTTTCTCTTTAATCTGCAAATACTTAATTAGCATGGAAATGGCTAGCTAAGTGGGGCTCCCAGTGTATACATCCACATGCCAGCCTGGCGATGGTCCTTAGCTGGTGGTGGAGAAGTTCCTGGCTCCACCAGGCCAGGTGCTCTGGAGGCAGCAGAAACAGCAGAGCACGGCACCATGCAGTGACAAACATGGCCTTTACCTCCCCTCCAACTTGCTCCTGGCAGGCAGTGGCGGATCCGTGGGATCATAAAGAACCCAGTGTGTCAGCGGCAGTTTCCTGATGTCTGGGTTCATGCGTGGATGCCGTGGCTCTGGTCCCTGGCCTGCTCCCAAAGCCAGGGGCATGTCACGCTGGGAGCTGTGGGGCCCTGTGAGGACCTGGTTGTCCCCATGGGCAGCCTTTGCGCATGGCAGGAGACCAAGCACCTCTCCTGACACTGGCAATGGCTTTACTTGGTTTTAACGTCTGCTGAAAGGTCTTTGTTGATTGTCAGAGCAGATATCTCTGTTAAAGCTGACTCTTCTGGGGCTAACAGGCATCTCGGCCTTCGTTTTCCAAGACAGATGCATGCACTGCCTTCAGTGCTATGGAAGCAAGCTGGGTGTACAGCAGGGCCAGTGCTGGGTTCCTGTTGCCCACTGGAAGAAGGGCAGGGCAGAGCAGGCCTGTGCGCTGGGGTTTGGGACCAGTCTGAGCACGGGGTGGCCTGGCCGTGGCCCCACTCGCTCAGTGCAGCTCTGTCCTGTGGCTGTGGCCTGCAGGGCGAGCTCCTGGGCTCTCCCCTTGCCAGGGTGTGTGCCGAGAAGTGCCCCACGTGCTTCACGGCGTCAGTTGTGGGGAAATCTCCAGCGTCCCCTCTTGAACCTGTTCCCTCGTCCTCTCCTGTCCCCGTGCTCATTCAGAGCCTGCCAGTGGGCAGGCCAGGCGCCGGCCCTCCGTTGCCGCGTGCCAGTGCTGCCAGCCCAGCAGCTGGGCCACTGCCATGCCTCCTGCAGCCCGCTGAAGCCAGAGCTGCGTATGTCGTGCCACGCTGCGATGAGCTGCAGAAGTGCTTTTTGGTGCTGGGAAATCACATACCGTCTGCGCAGCAGAGTCTGTGCGTGCTCGCTGGGGAAAGCAGACGTCAGGAATGGGCAGCCCTGAGTGGGGCTGGGGTGGTGTCTGGGAGGACAGAAGGGGCTGGCAGTCGTCGTTGCGTGGAAGCGGGGCGCTGGGCCCTCGTGCCAAGCTGCTGCACAGGCAGGCACTCGCGCTGCTGTGTGGAGTGGGGTTTGCATGGTGGGGGACAAACAAAAGGCAGATGTTTGTGGGATTTGTGTCTCAAACACTCATGAAATTTTTCTGGGCTCTTTGGCTCCCATGGCTAGCACTGTGGGAGCAGACAACTGCTGAGGGCTGACCCTCAGAAAGCATCTGCTGGAGCGGGGGCTCTGGGCAGGGCCCAACAGCTCTGTAAGAGCACCAGGGTGAGGCTGCGCCAGGCAGGGCACGAGGCTGGTGGCCAGCAGGCTGACTGTGAGCCGGCAGTGTGCCCTTGTGGCCAAGAAGGCCGGTGGTATCCTGGGGTGCATTATAAAGACTGTGGCCAGCAGACAAGGCAGGTGATCCTCCCCCTGTGCTCTGCCCTGAGGAGGCCATATCTGGAGCACTGGGCACAGTGCTGGGCTCCCCAGTTCAGGACAGACAGGGAACTGCTGGAAGGAGCCCAGGAGGGCTGCAGAGATGGTTGGGGCCTGGAGCATCTCCTGATGGGGACAGGCTGAGAGCCCTGGGGCTGCTCAGCCCTGGGAGGAGAAGGCTGAGAGGGATCTGATCAGTGCTTATCAATAAGGGTGGGGGTCAGGAGGATGGGGCCAGGCTCTGTTCGGTACCAGGACCAGGGGCAACGGGCACAAACTGGAACCCAGGAGTTCCATGTGACCATGGGGACAAACTTCCTTACTTTGAGGGTGACAGAGCCCTGGCACACGCTGCCCAGAGAGGCGGTGGAGTCTCCTCTGGAGATATTCAGACCCACCTGGATGCTTTCTGTGCAACCTGCTCTGGGGAACCTGCTTTAGGGGGTTGGACTGGGGGAGATCCAGGGGTCCCTTCCTAAGGTTCTGCGATTCACTGTGTCCCCTTGGCTGTCCTCTTGGCACACAGCTCTGAGCCAGGGAGAGCAGCACCACAGCCAGGTGTGTTTCCTCCCCGCCCAGCCACGGGAGTGCAGGGATGACCCTCGCCTCAGGGCTCACCAAGCTCCTGCATCCTCTCCACATCTCACACTTCTGTCGTCACAGCTTGGCACGGACTGGCTGGTTTGCTGCTTCCCTTTATTGCTGCAGGGCTGGCAGCATCTGGCACATCTCCTGAGTCCCAGTGTGGGGTTTCGGCCCTGGTGAGCAAGAGGGCATCTCTGCTAGCCCCAGGTGCACCGCTTCGTGCTGGGATCGCGAGCGTGACGTTGGGTAGCAATGAGCTGCACAGGGTTGCGTGGCTGCGTTTCACTGCTGCAGCCTTACAGCTCTGGGTGGGACTGGGTTTTGTGCGGCCTCTTGGAGGGGTGAGGCGGAAGGTTTGAGTGCCTTGGGTTCACCAGTCACTTCATTGTCAATTTTTTTGTTATGTCTTACAGAAATAACATTCATCCCAGATTTGATGATAATGAAAATACAGAAAAAAGACAAGCAGGTTTGTGACCCTCTCTCCTTCTCCTATTAGCAAGCAAGGCCTTGGGAGCATGTCGTGTGTGTGTTGTTGCAGTAGATGTGTGGTGGGAAGGGGGCAAGGAGGGATCAATGCTTTTCCAGCCAGGGCCACAGCTCAGGATGTAGAGATTTGACCAGAGCTGCAGCCCAGAGTGGATGAATCTTACTTGGGTGATTGGACACGGTGGGATTTGTCTTCAGTGATGGAAATGCTCTTGGTTTGGTCCTGATCCTGTGCAGGAGCAGCCCTTCTTGTCCCCCCAGGTCACTAGTTCTGGTTCTTGTTTGAATCTCATCGCGCATACGTTACAGAAGTGCATGTTTGCTGTGATTGCTGCCAGTAACGCTCCGGGACTGACACTGCTGGGGGCAAGCACATCTGCGGTGCTGCAAGAGCTTGGCCAGCAAATCTTCCCATGCGCAGAAAGAATCCCATCCCACCAAGCTGCCATTTCCAAACTGCTGCATCGCGTTGTAACTGCCCGCTGCTCCCAGAGGAGATTTATGAGCCAGTGGTCTTTGTATTAGCTGTGTGCACGGGAAAACCTGACCATTGGCGCTCTGGGAAGGGGAAGGGACCTGTTACATGTGTGGAGACTGGCTGCAGGGGTGAAATATGGCTGGAGGTATAAAACAGCCCGCTCCACCCAGAGCTGATTTGTGTCTGTGCTACTTTAATAGGAAACCATTAAACTGAACACTGAGCCGAGGGATTAATCTGCTGGAGAGCACGAGCTGGTGCCGGTCCTGCTCTGGAGCAGTGCCTTGGTGCTGCTCAGGGCAGCACATCACAGCTGTGGCAGGTCAGTGGGGAGGAGGAGGGGAAGGATGTGGAAGAGGCGTGTGGCCGTGGAGCGAGCTTGCAGCGAGCCGAGTGTGGCACGTGGAGGAAGGCGTGTGCAGCGTGTAAGGAGTGTAATAATGGCGTGTCCTAAGGGTGCGGTGGGGAGACAGAACCTCAGGCTGAGGGTGGGAGCAGGGCAGCTCTGGGGCTCTGCTGGCAGAATGGGGCTTTGGGGCACATGCGAGTGAGACCCGTCCACAGTGGATGGGGGCCTGGTAAGGGATTCCCACCGCGCCGCTGGACTCGTGTAGCAGCTTTGACTGCTCCGTATATGGGATTCCTGAAACGATGTGGGTGTTGAGCACAGCAAAACCATCCTCCGCTAGTGTTTGGAGATTTTAAAATAGCTTGGTTGTCAGTGCTGTGTGCAACTGTCCCTACAGATCATGTCTGGGAGGGAGATCAAGGCAAGCCAGCGCGAGGAGGGAGGTGCAGGGTCGAGCTGCTCATCTCCTGAGCTCTCCGAACCAGCAGCAGCGTGGGACGTTCCTCACAGCATGTCACGGAGAGGGCTGCAGTGTTCCTGAGTCACCAGTGCTGCAGGAACCGTGCAGGGTGTCCCCAGAGGGGTCTAGGCAGTAGTGACAAATGCCACCATGAGTTCCGTGCTGGCGGGAGGCCTGCCAGCCTGTCACCTGCGGGAGCCCAGCCGTGGTTGTTACCCTGCAGGCCCTCAGGGGTGCAGGGAGCTGCACAGGCTGGCAGTGCTGGCACCTTCGTGTTGGTGACAGATGCCAGGAGAGCCATCAGCTTCCTTGTGGAGTGGGTTCTGGATGTGCTCTCCGCAGGCCTGGTGGCCTGGGCAGTGCCATAGGACAGCATGTGGCTCAGGGCACTGCTGCTGGTGCAGCAGCCGAGGGGCGGCTGCTTGGGCAGGGCCTGCGTTGGCGCGGCTCTTCTTCCCCGGTGAAAATTGGGTGGTTTTGTCACCAGGCTGTGACTAACTTGTGAAACCTGTCACTTCCCTCATGACTGGTGAGGCATTACGCTGGGGGCCCTGTCTGCTGGCGGAGCCAGAGCAGGTGCCAGGCTCGCCGGGGAGCAGCGGCTTTCCTCTGGGCAGCGTTCCCGGCTGTGCACTGCTCCTGTGCTCCAAAGGCTCTGCTTGCTTTCTGCCACAGTAAGCAGGGCACTACACCTGCTCATTTCTGCCAAGATCTGACTTGTTGAATAACCTGAGAAATATTAAAATTGATGCGGTTATCCCACAGTGCCTGTAAATCTCTACAGACCTGGAGACGGCCCTGTCCTGCGCTGGCTGTGGGAGCGGAGCAGCACTTCTTGCCGGCTGGAGCAGGACACAGCGCGTGTCCCTGGCTCCTGCCCGCCCCTGGGGCCTCCTCTACTTTGAGCCTGGGCTTGCAGGAGGTGAGGCTGTGTGGAGGCAGTGGGAATGGCCCGGGACTGCGGGCACTGCGCTGCTGTGCACCCTCGCAGCACATCATGTCCTCCGGCAGTGTTGGAGGCTGTGCTGTGCCTTTGCTTCCAGTAGTCGTTGCCTAAAATGAAGCTTTTCCCTGAATTTTTAAGGATCTGTTTTAAAGCAGTGTGAGCTTTGATGTCTCTCCTACTGCAAACGGTGTCAAGGGCCATGAACAGAACTCACCTGACGGCAGCGGTACCTCATGCAGGAGAGCTGGGGCTCCCTGTGAGCATTTATGGCTGAGTCCCAAGCTGCAGCCTGGCCCCTGCCTCCCCTGTGCCTGTTGCCCGGGCTGGCTGGGTCCCAGGGCAGAGCTCCCCAGCTGAGGGCTGTGACTCATGGAGTGCCTTGGGAACAGAGCCAGTCCCCACCTCCGTCACGCTCATCCCGTGGTGACTGCAAAGCCTGCTCGGAGACATGACAGAGGGTGGCACTGGTGTATTTTTAGCTTCTGCTGCATTGCATTAAGAGCTGGAAACACGGGGTGTGGACAGCCGGCGACTGGGATGCACCAGCCCGTGCTGTGCACGCCGCCAGTGGGGGCTGCAGCTGCCAGCAAGGGGGACTCGACAGCCTGTTAAATGTTACGTGGGGGAAAAGCTGCTTTTGCACCCCCTCCTGGTGCTCTGCAGCCAGCTGTGGGGACACAGCCACCTCGGGCAGGCAGAGCTGGGCTCCGGGGCCCTTCCGCTGGGTGCAGCTGGTGCCAGGGGGAGAGGCGGGCAGCGAGGGCACAAGGCAGCCCCCAGGTGTTGGGCTTTGTTTATGGAGCGTGGAAACCTCTGAGGGACCCTTTTGTCGTGGTCCCCGTTGAGGCTCCCTGCGTAGGACAGGTCTCTGTGGAGCTGGGGCCGTGCCCAGGCCGGCTGCCTCGGGTGTCCTGCTTCTGGGGGCCGCAGGAGGGCCCTGCCCCAGCCCGCTGCAAAAGGGGCTTCAGCGTGCTGCTGCTCGCAAGGCACTGGAAGCACCGGTCGGCGTGTGGCGTGGAGACTGCCGCTGTGCTGCCTCCCCTCTGCTGGTGCTGTTTTCCCCCAAGTCCTGAATAAAAGTGTGGAAGTTGAATCAAACTGGACTCTAAATGAAGTAAAACAATTTTAAGTTAAGGAAACGCACCATTAAGCCCAGCTGACCTCGCCTTTGCCCTCTAATGGGGTCATGCAGTTCGGAATGCTTTCTCTTAGCCCTTACGGCCCTCTGGGGAGTTCTTCAACACTTTTTTGTTCCTGCCCTTCTCTTTGGCAGTGGTTCGACACAAGAGGAAAGCCTGCGCACGCCAGCTGCTGCTGGGGGACCTGCTTCCCTGAATGAAATGTAGTTTGTGGAAGGTTCTTCTGGAAATGTACAAATTGTACATAAAGGTATTCTGAAAGTGTAAAATCATTACAGTCCTCACCAAAAAATGCCTGTTGACAGGCAATTCAGACGAACAGCTCTAAGGATCAGAAAGGTACAAAGAAAGTGGTGGCTGCTCAGGTATCAGAGGTTCGGAGGAGCTGTGCGTTGCCCATCAAAACCTGGGTTTCTTCTTTACTTGCCCCTTACCCTCCAAAATACCCCAGAAAGAAACAACAAAGCTTACATGGTTAGACAGGTACACAAAAAGACATGCAGAGGCCATTCAGCATAAAAAGATGCTTTTCTTTAATTAAAAAACTTGTAGTAAGAAAAAGGACACACACTGGGAATTAAAAAAAAAAAAAAAAAAAAAAAACATAGCAAGGCAGAATTAAAAATACTTTTAGGAATTGCTTGATAGAAGCATGAAATCTAGTAATAAATTATTTTTCAAGTATCTCAAGACTAACTAAAAAGCCTTCAAGAGGAGCCACAGGGTAAACGAGCAGCCAAGGTGTCAAGTGGGTGCTTGTGGAAGCAAGGCAGAGGCAGAACAGCTGGGACCCCAGGGCCATCCCCAGTGGAAGGCACACCGGAGGTGCCCTTAAATTAAAGGGTCTGGTAAAGACCTTTTTGATCGAAGTAACGCAAGGCAGCAGGGTTAGGTGGGATTTGCCGTAGAGGACCCTGATGGGGATTGCTTGTTAGGAGCCATCACCCATCAGGGCCACCACATCCACAGGAGGGGACGTAGAGCGAGCATGGTGCGGAGCTTCAGAGGACCTGGGGGCCGTCTGGGAGATTAAAGACCAACAGATCACAGAACCATGGCGTGGCTGGGTTGGGAGGGACCCCACAGCCCCCCCAGGCCCAGCCTCTGCCGGGGGCTGGCTGCCACCCCCAGATCAGGCTGCCCAGGGCCCACCCAGCCTGGCCCTGAGCACCCCCAGGGATGGGGCACCCACAGCTGCTCTGGGCAGCCTGGGCCAGGGCCTCACCGCCTCTGGGTAAAGAATTTCCTCCCCACACCTGACCTACATCTCCCCTCCTGTAGTTTAAAGCCATTCCCCCTTGTCCTGTCACTGTCAGAGCGTGTCACAAGTCGCTCTCCTCCTGTTTACCAGCTCCCTTCAGGCACTGCAGGCCGCAGTGAGGTCTCCCAGCGCCTCCTCTTCCCCAGGCCGAACACCCCCAGCCCCCTCAGCCTGTCCCCACAGCAGAGGTGCTGCAGCCCCTGAGCATCCCCGTGGCCTCCCCTGGCCCCGCTCCAGCAGTCCCACGTCCTCCTTGTGCTGGGGGCCCCAGGCCTGGGCGCAGCCCTGCAGGGGGCCTCAGGAGGGCAGAGCAGAGGGGGACAGTCCCCTCCCTGCCCTGCTGCCCCCCCTCTGCTGGTGCAGCCCAGGCTGCAGTTGGCCTTCGGGCTGCGGGCGCACGCTGCCGGCTCGTGTCCAGCCTCTCGTCCACCAGAGCCCCCAAGTCCTTCTCTGCAGAGAGGTGTACTGTGTGTTGGGGAAATCATCAGGAGCAATGATAAATGCTCAGATTAATGCCTTTATGTGTGAAAATACTATGACAGTGAATAGTCAGTGTGGCTCTTGTAAAGCTAAGTCACTGCTCGCAGCCTGCTGTGGGGTTTTAAAGATGAGGGCAGGATAAGCCTGGGCTGGTACTTTAAGCATGGACTCCAAACGACAACCACTGAGCAAGCTTCTCACCAAATGCTTTTAAAGAAGATGAGCAGTCTCCTGATAAGAGGTCTTTCTGTGGATGAAGGACTGGTGAACGAGTAGGAACCAAAGTGCAGGAGAACTCTTAGCTCTCACGGGGCCGCATAGGGAGCGGTGTCTGCTGGTGCAGTTCAGTCGGCGCGCGGTCCTGCTGCTGGCAGGTGCCTGAGGTGCTGAAATGGAAACTGAATTGGGCGAGCTGATGAAGAATCTTAAGGTGTGCTGAGTAACATGCAGAGGACGCTAGCCGTACACGTGTGTTCATTTGGGGCTGTCCCTGCTCCTGGAGGAAACTAAAGCACTGGAAGAGGGCTTGGCCTTTGCCTGCAGGCTGTCACGGAGGGGCCGTCAGTGAGTCGGAAAGGGGCAGAGAACAGAGCTGTACCCTCCTGCTGCTCCATCTGCGGCTGTGCGTCTTCAGTACTGGGTGCTTTGCTACTGCCACCACAGGCCCGCTGGGTTAGAGGAGGTGCAGAGAAGAAGGCAGAGGTCAGAGAGGCGGAGCAGCCTGCGCTGGTGCAGAGGGAGGCTCGGCAGCTGTGCCTGAGCTGGGCAGGGAGCTCTGCAAGGGAGGACGGGGTGGAGGGTGGCAAACAGGGAGTGGAGGAGAGAGGGTGGCAATGCGGCCCTTTGTACTCACCCCTTGAGAACCAGGAACCACGCAGGTGGGCAGCAGGATTTAAACAAAATGAGCACGTCTCTTCCCCCGCCTTACCAGTCTGTGGCACTGGATGCTGCCAGGTGCTTGGAGCCCACGCTTACAGAGAGCTCCTGGGGCTGCAGAGGGCTGGCTGGGCTATGGGTGTGCTTTGAAGCCATGCAGGAGCACAGATAACATTTGCACAGGTTTCCCAGGCTTTTCCTGTTGACTTTTGCTGAAGAGAAGCCAGGATAAACAGAACCTCATCACGGGGATGTAGGAAAAGCCTGTCTCTGGCTCTCCCCATTGCGCCAAACCAACAGCAAACGAGCACTTGGCAGCATGTGTGCAGCCAGAGCTTGTCATAGCTTGTGGCAGTGTGACATGGAGCCTCCTGCCCGCGAGACAAGCCCAGCAGTCACCGTGGGTGCAGAAGGGTGTCTGGGGCTGGCAGTGCTCACCCAGTCGGCGAGGAGGTGCCCGGTTTTGGTGCCCCCTGCTGCTGCCTGTGTGAGCCATGAGCTGCTCCATCCCGCAGGGTGCTGTGTGATGGCCCTCTCACTGCGCCAGCAGCTTCAGCTGTTCCAGTTGCAGGCGACTGCTGCTGACTGGTCCCAGAACTCGGCCGTGAGCCACCCCGGCAGGCTCTGACAGCTGCTCTGCCTGCGGGGTGTCCCGTGGCGAGCGCTGGCCCTGCTGGGCATGCAGCCCATAGCGCTGCCTGGGGTGGGCACATGCCCGTGGCTCTGATGCTTGCCCAGAGCTGGAGGGGGGCTGCTGGCATCCCGGGGGCGGTGCAGGAGAGAGGTGCCTCTCTTGTACTTGCCTGTTCCCAGACTTTCTGACAGCTTGTTTCTGTAAAGCGCTGGCCTTCCTGCTGCAGCACCGTTTGTGACAGGCTGGGATGTGTCCACAAGCAGCCACCGAGGCAGTGTGCTCACATTCCCCCAGCCTGGAGCACGGTGTGGGCAGAGGTACAAGAAGCCCTGCAGCCCGTGGCCGTGTGCAAGTCTCCAGCTGTTCAGGCAGGCAGTGGAGAGCATTGATTTTCTGGGAAGAGCTGATGCACAGCGAGAGGGACCCGCACTCCCATGCCTGGCCTTCGTGGGTCAGCTCAGGAGCCAACCTGCTCCAGGTGCTCTGCCCTGGGGGTAGGCAGGATGACACCTCTGCTGCTGGGCGGCACTGAAGTTGCTGTCTCGAGCCCCAGTGCTCCTGGGTGGGCTGCTGGCTTGCAGACGCAGGGCTACAGGCTGGGGCTGGGAAGGAGTAGCTCACCCTCCTGCTGTGCTAGGATCCTGAAGATTTGCTTTCTGTCTGGTATCTGCACTTGGCTGCAGTTCAACGTAGAAGGAAAAGGAGATCCAGCCTCATGGGGGACTGCAAGCTTTGTAGCTAATCCAGTAGGTTGTTCCAGTTGATCCCCAGCTTGGTCAGCTTGCAAGATCTGAAAAATACAAAGGCCGTGGCTGAGGCCGACCCTGTTGCTCAGCCCATGGGCTCGGAGGCAGCACCTGTAGCGCAGTTTTTCCTCCTGCAAGAAATGGGTTCCCCTTGGTTGCTTGGGGCACTTCACACGTGTGCACGGCTGTGCTCTGCTGCCCGGGTGGCTGGAGCAGCCTGGCAGGGTCAGCCTGCTTCCCGCAATGCTTCTGTCTCATCCCAATCAGCAATGAGAGCATGCAGAGTGCTCTGTGCTTGGACCACCATGAATGGGCTCCAGCCCTCAGCCGTAGGATATAAATATTTACGTGCTCAGGCAGCTCTGGAATATCTGAGCAGCTGGATGACACTGCGAGCCCCAGGGCTGCTGGGTGCTGCTGCAGGACAGGCCTTGCCCCTGGCCCTGGGAAAGCGGCTCCTGGGGGGAAGCAGCAGTCCTGGTGCAGGGCAGAAGGCGGTGGGGTTCCCACCCAGGCAAGCAGCTTTCCAGCCCGTTTGGTCTGGTGCTGAGCTGGCAGCTCGTAGCAAAGCCCTGGGTGGGGGAGGGCCGTGACACGATGCTCATCTCAGCTGAGCCTCTTGCTTGAAGGAGTGAAGCCATCTGTTCCTTGGCCTTGCCACGCCTGCCCCACCATCCCAGCTGGTGGTGAGGAGCTGGAGTCACTGCTGGAAAACACGGAGGAGATGAGGGCAGAGCCAGGGCGGGGAGGGCTGCTGTGTGGGGACCTGTGTGCCGAGCAGCCCCCGATGGAGGCACTGTGCTCACCCCATGCTCCTGCCCAACCCTTGGCCTGGGTGCGTGGGCTGCCTGGGGTGTCAGTGGAGTGAGGTGCCCGAGGGTGTGACCGAAGTCAGGGCTATGCCTGGGGGCAAAGGAGAGGTGTCAGACCAAGAGGTCTGCACCTGTCCCGCGGGGCAGCTGCCAGCCGCTGCCAGGCAAGGACAGGGTCCTGCCCTTTGAGCTGTCTGCACAGGGTGGCCGTTGGGTCCCCCGCACATCAAGGGGCGTTGCTCACGCTGCGCCCTGGCATGCGGAGCCTTGCTGGGGCTGTAGCCCATCGTCCCCTCTGCAAACACCTGCTGCTTCTATCTGTGGCATTTGCTTCACGCGTCGCCTTTCTGTTCTCTCTGCAGCCACTGAGCTTAAAAGCTCTGAGCCGCTCCCCAATGTCGGATGCCTCGGATGCCTGGGAGTGCAAGGTGCAGGACCCCTTTGCCAGTGGCGAGGAGCAGGATGCGGTGTCCCACCGGCCGACAGCCATGGACACAGGCGGCCAGTGCCAGCGCCTCGAGGATCAGCCTAGCGGGGTTCCCCAAAGGCGACCGAGTGCCCAGAATGGGATGCAGGACGCTGGGGCTGTGGGCACAGGGGTGAAGAAGAAACGGAAGAAAAAGGATCTGGGAGAGCAGGAAGGGGGAGAAAAAGCAGCTGTGGAGGTGAAACCAAAGAGGAGAAGAGAGCCTAAAGAACCAAAAGAGCCTAAAAAGGTCAAGGAACCCAAGAAGCAGAAGGAGCCTAAGCAGAGGGAGGTGGCAAAGAAGCCCCGGAAGCCTCGGGAGCCCAAAGCCCCCAAGGAGCCTAAAGACAAGAAGAGTGGCTCTGAGCCTGGCCCCAGAACAAGACTCAAGAAGAGCAGGTGGGTGATGGTGTGGCCTTGTCCCCGTGCCTGGCGAGGTGTGGTGTGCGCTCTGGGCTCCAGGAGCTGCATGCCACCCTGGGCCCCACATGGCAGCTGGTGCACGGGCTCCTGCTGAAGGGCGTGCAGGTCTGAAGGCGGGGGTGAGCTCCGTGGCCGTGCAGGGACAGGTCCATCAGGCACTGTTTTATGGGGAGACCCTGTGAGACCCCAGGACCAGCAGTGCTGTGTCCAACAGGAGATTCTTGGCCTTGCCTTGGCATTGGCTATGTCTCGAGTCTCCTGGGGGGCAGAGAGACCTTCGGGAGGTATCTCACAAGGGTGGCAAGGATTGTGTGGCAGAAGTCCTGTCATGCCTGGCCTGGGGCCCAGGTGGAGGGTATGTGAGTGAGACCAAACCGGCCTTGCCTTGTCAGCAAGGGCAGGGTCTCTGCACACCCCGGGCAGCCCACAGGAGAAGCCCAAGAGCTGCTGCCTGCACCCTGGGGTGCAGGAGCCAGGCCCCACTGCAGCCATGGGCGCATAGCAGAACGTCCACCGGAGGGCTCCCTCGTACTGCGCAGCTGAATGCCACTAGCTCTGGTAATCCCTCATCCTATTAATTAACATGATTGGCCAGAAGAGGAGCTCTGATTTCTTAGCTCTGATTACTTTTTAATTGGGATCGTGTGCAGATAACAGAGCAGTGTCAACGGCACCAGCAGCATTTGATTTACTGTCATGGACTGGCAAGAATAAATGTTTTTGGGGAATCCTGTACAAAGCAGGCCTATCGATTGGAGCTGCTTCTTCTTGTGCCGTAAATAACCCATGGGATGAATGTCTTTGTGCCATAAATGAGATTAGTACAGGATCCAGCTGGGAATTTTTCAGCAAAACCTTTCTGTGTTGGAAGGCATCGGTTTGCTAGAGCTTCTTGAAGGAACTTTCCTGGAAGTGCTCACCAGGACAGGCTTGCAGTGTCTGCTGTATCCACTTGCCCACCTCTCTCCTGCCACTGTTGTCTGTGTGCAGGAGGGGACAGACCCCCAAATCTTCCCTGCCCTAGGGACCCCGGCTCCTTCAGAGCTCGCTGGTGGCTGGGTCCCAGAGATGCTGGGGCTGCAGAGCCTGTGCCAGGGCGGCTTTGTCCAGGGGTCTGATGTGATGAAACACGTATGGGGCAGCAAAGGCTGGTGAGGAGCTCAGCAGAGCAGGAGCTGGGCACTTTGTTTCTGGTGGAGGAGCAGCTGCAGCCGAGCTGCATGGTGCTGCCACTTCTGCTCTTTCTTAAGCCCGGTGCTCGCGTCATGGACTGGTAAGATGGAACAGATGTGGGTGGGAAGACAGGTCAAGCAGACAGTGCCTGAGAGCAGAAAGCAGGGAGGCTGGTGCTAGGCAGCAGGACTGGAGCAGAGTGGGAAGGAAGGGGAGGACGAGGCACGTGCAGAGGCAGCATTCGGCGCCCAGAAGGGTCCTGCTGTTCCTGGGAAGGACAAACTACAGGCTCCGTCTTGGAGCACCTGCAGGGACAGCGCCTGCTCTCAACCTTCCCTGTTCCCAGAAAGCAGGATTTCCATCTGCTTCATATGGCCCGTGGGCCAGGCAGGCTGTGTGGTCATCCTGTCCGCCAGCACGCTGCTCTCCTGGAGCCCCCAGCCTGGCCTCGAGCCCAGCCTGGCCTCCTGCCCGACGCACAGGGCTGCTGTGGCCTTTCCTGGCAGGAAGCTGAACTGGAGACCTTGAAGGCAGCTTGTTTCCACCTTTGCCAGCGATGAGGGATGCAGCTGGCGATATTTCTTAGTGCCACCTCCACTCCACCAATAAGAAACTGCCGTGTGGGCAGCTCACACATGTCCACCCCTGCAGTGGAACCTTTGGGTCCAAGCCAATGGAGGGGAAGCTTGGGGAAGAGCAGACCTTGGAGACTTGGGCTCCTGGAGGCACTCGCAGCTGCTGTCCAGGAGCTTGTTGCCACCTGCCAGGTCCCTTGGCTGCCACCAGTGCCTTCCCACAGTGCTAAAGGCAGCCCGTGACAGCGTGACCACCCCATCAAGGCACCAGACTGGTTGGCTAGATGTGGGGATGTGGTGGAGTGACCTCAGGGCCCAGGTCCCTGCTGCAAAAGGCAAGGCAGGGCTCTTTTGGAGCCTCTTCTTGGATGGCTGCCTTGGCATTTGGCTCAGCAGCCAGCGAAGCCACCCGGAGCAGGAACAGACGCTGAGTGCAGGCACCCATGGGTGTCATGGAGGAGCCTGCTCCCAGCCTCAGGGAGGACCAAGGACATGGGGCTGGGGGCTGGGAAAGCCCCGTGCCAGGCAGGCAGCAGGCGGGGCAGGCACTCAGTGCGAGTGGAATGATTGCTGGGAGTCCTCTAAGTGGCAGATAATGGTGGCATAATTTCTTCTAAATTATTTCTAATCATAGCCAACTGCTGGCTCATGAATGAGGCAGTTGTTAATTGTGACTTACAAATCAATATCTCGGAGTTATTGCTCGGGTGGAAGCAATGCTCTCCGTGCGTTTGCAGGGTCTCTAATTGAACTGCTGCTACAAGGCCAGGTCAGTTTCGGCCTGAATAGCAGATTTTTAACTGTGTGGCTTTTGCTGGTCCCAGACAAGCAGTGATTGTCTCATGAAAAGGGGCAAACCCTGGACATCGCTTTGAAACCAGCTGTTCCTCTGCAGCTGTGCAAGCCTTGGATGTGGAGGGGATGAACCTCAGGGCTGCTGGTGAGCACAGAGGGCAGCTCTGCCTGGGCTCCTTGCTCAGCCTAGGACAGGCACCGGCTCGTTGAAGTCGTTCCCTTCACAGTGTTTGTTGCAGTGGGTAAGGGCAGCCGTGCACATTGGGAGGGGGTGTTTGTGGCCCTGGTGCTTGCAGGGCATGTTCCCTGCCACACGCAGGTTGTGGCTCTGGCTGGGGTGCGCTGGGTGCCTGGGGTGGCCAGGCGGCCCAGGATGGGGCCCTTCCTGGCACACTGTATGTCTGCGGGGAGGTGCTAGGATTCACTGGGAGCCGTGACCTGCAGCTTTCCCATGTCTGTGGGCACCACAGGGCTTGACTCCCTCTGGCTCCAGGCACAGGCCAGTATTTGCTCTGCTGCTGCCTCTGGCAGGGGCTTGGCACAGTAGCATGGGAATAGACTATGAGCAGGAGCAGCTTCTGCGCTAACTCAGGTACCAGGGCTCAGGCTGCCTGCTGAGCTTCCTGAACGGTATTTCCAGCCTTTGTCAGTGCAGGTCGTGCTTGGAGTGCTCGGAGCAGGCACCTCGTTGCCCCGGCGTGCTGGGACTGGTTGGTGGAGTCCTTGCTTGGCGGCAGGGAGATTGTCCTTGCTTGTGGGTGGGATGTAGGGCCCTGCCCCGGCCTCCCAGGCTGCACAGAGGTGCGGAGGCTCGGGACCTGCCTTCACAGCAGGGACTTGGTGGTCTGAGGAAGGGCTCAGCCCAGCTGGGCAGGGAGGTGCTGGCCTAGGTCCTCCCAGCTCCTTGCCCCACCTGAGCCTCGGTACCCGTGGCATCCTGCTTCTGCTCAGCCTGGCTCCTGTGCCCCTGGGGCTGTGCAGGCTGTCGGTGAGCTGAATCTCATATCCAGCAGCCCCTGTGATGCTGTTCCCCAAGCTGGCAGGGGTCCCCAGCCCCTTGCTGCCCTGTTGGACCCTTTCGTCCCAGTGTGTCGGAATCAGCTGGAGAAGCACCTGATGGTGATCAAAGAGAAGGCACAAACTGCCACCATCTCCAGCTGGGCTGTGCTGGGATGCCCAGCGCAGAGGGAAGCTCCAGGAACCTTATGCTTCCCTTGGGTGACAAGGTGGGAAGAGGAGCCTAGAGCAGAGCCTGGCCCGGGTGCTTGCTGGCTCTCTCCCATGACCCCAGAGCAGTGTGTGACCATCAGTCTGTCCTGGCAGCAAGGAGCAGGGGCCCACCCCTGTGGAGAGGAAGAAGAAAGGGAAGAGGAAAAATGAGATCCCTGTGGACGGTTTGGACTTGGATCAGGATCTTCTGAGCCCATCTGCGCAGAGCCCAGAGGAGTCTGCAGAGTCAGCTGACAGCCAGGTATGGTCGAAGCCCTCGGCTGGCTGCTGGCCAGGGAAATCCTGGCTGCATCTCCGGGGGAGAAGAGCATGGTGCTGGGGCACACCCTGTCCTCTGTGCCTTCTGGCAGTGCCCCTTCCCTGGGACAGTGGGAGGAGGCTGGAGGGCATCTCTGTGGGGCTCCACTGCTTTTGGCCGCAGGGCCAGCAGCGCTGTGCAGGCCAGGCACTGCTCCAAGGCACTGGTGGGGGCCTCACATGGCAGTGATGGAAGCTGCTTTACCTGTGCAGCAGTGCAGGGGCTTACGTCTGATGGTGGGCTGTTCTTCCCACCACCTCCACCCCACCAGTGCAGGGGTGGGCTGGAGATCAGGCAGCCCTGGGGCTCTCTCTCCTCTGGTTCCCATCTCAGGCGGGGGAGGTACCTGGGCTGCCCATCTCCCCCATGACTGCCTCTTTCATCCCATACACAGAAACGCCGCTCTGGCCGGCAGGTGAAGAGGAGGAAATACAATGAGGACCTGGATTTCAAGGTGGTGGATGATGATGGCGAGACGATAGCCGTGCTGGGAGCCGGACGGACCTCTGCACTCTCCGCCTCCACTCTGGCATGGCAGGCAGAGGTAGGGCTGGAGGTGGGACTGGGGTGGTGGGGCTTCCTGCATCTCATGGTGTCCCAAGAGTGTCACTGTGAGGTTCGAGGAAGTGTAGGATCCCAGTACAAGGTTGGGGTGGGAGTGTGTGTGTAGGGGTGTGCCTTTCGGCTCTGCAGGGAGTCTGAGTGCACAGAGGGATAGGTGAGGTTTAACTTGCCTCCTCCTGCTGGGAGGGCAAGGCCTCTGGGGCACGTCATGTAACTGGAGGTGTCCTCAGTGCAGGACCGGCCCACTGCCCAAGCGCCCCTTTGGCTCTCTGCAGCTCTTGCCTGTGAGGTTAACCTAGTATTTTGGCTGTGACAGCCAAGGGCTTTGTAGGTGCCAGGCCATCATTTTCTGCCCGCATTGCCGCTCTCCATCAGTCCCTCTGATGGGAGGTGCCCAGCCTGACAGCTGCCAACAACCTGCTCTGCTGGCAGGGCCATGGGCAGTGTAGCAGGGACCAGCTGGAGTCACCACAGTTTGAGCCTCACTGCCCTGCCTCCTCTGCCCGCTGAGCTCATTCCTCTGTTCCTGCTGGTCTGTGTGCCAGCTGCCTGCAGCTCACTGCCTCTCTGTGGTCACCAACAGACCTGCCATGTATTAATAATGGTCACTAATTGTTTTCATGGCGTTCTTGTGTTCCTTTCCAGTCACTTTTAACAAGGCTTTGGTGTGGATGTTAGCCAAATCTATTGCAGAGGCAGTAAGATCTGGCCTGATACCTGCAGCCCTCTCCGGAGGGCTGCCGCACACCCTCAGGTCATGCTGCCCTTCCCTTCAGCAGCTGCCCGGGGCCATGTCCCCACTGGACTCCCATGGGTGAACTCCTCAAGCGAGATTTTCAAAACAGCCAGTAGGAATGGGCTGCCTTTGGCAGGTGCTCATGCTGCAAGCCTGCTTCCCTTTGCGCTTGGTCTTGGACACCCACCTTGATGTGCCCAGCTCCAGATGAGCTGTGAAGGCTGGTGTCACAGCCAGGCTCTGCTGAGTGCCTGCTCTGGGCTCCTGCCAGCAGGCTTGGCCGGGCCTGGCCACGGCTGCTCCTAGCATCAGGACTGACCCAGCAGGGCAAGAGAGGGGAGCACTGAGGCCCCAGGACTGCTCTCTCCATGCCCTGGGCTTACAGCGTTCCTCCCTGGATCCTGGCCGTATTTCTCAGGGGCACAGCTCCTCTGGCAGCCCTCAGGCTGTGAGCTGCCAGCCTGCATCGCTCCGTGTGGCTTTTCCAGCCACAGAGTGCATCGAGAAGGGCCTCAAGCTCCCCTCTAGTTTTGTGCCTGCCTTCTCGGGGCTGGGAGCAGGGCAGTGTTAGGGCAACCTCCAGCACAAATTTGTGGAGTGAGTGCCCATGAGTGGCCAGTGGAAGGTCTCTGCTGCCTCTTGGGAGTTTCCTTGCTGCAGGCCTGAAGCGCACAGAGGGAGAGAGGTCGTCCTGTCCCAGTGCCAGCTGCCAAATTGCATGGTGCTGGCTGGAGCATCCTCCACCCGCCACCTCCAGCCCTGCTCACTCACCCCAGTGGGTCAGGAGACTCTGCCAGCCACATCCGTGCCATGCAGGTCCTGTTCCCTTGCATGCACCGTGGGCATGTGCAGGTGGCAGCAACAGGGAGTGCCCGTGATGGGGCATCTTCCTTCATTGACTCTCAGCAGAGAAGCTCCCAAGCTTCTTCCTCTTTTCTGGGCTGGTGAGATGGGAGAAGACGAGCAGCTGCTCTGTGGTGGGGTGGTGCCAGAGACCAAGCCGGGGAAACAGTGCTCTGCTCTCCTCCCACTGTCTCCAGGAGCCTCCCGAGGATGACGCCAATATCATCGAGAAGATCCTTGCCTCCAGGATGGTGCAGAAGGAGGTGAGTGACAAAGATGCCAGTGGGGCTGGTGGTCCGTGAGCAGAGGAGAGACGAGACCTGGCTGCCTTTGTGCATCAGGCACGGGAATCATCGTCATAGAATCATCATAGAATGGCTTGGGTTGGACGGGACCTCAGAGATCATCTAGTTCCAACCCCCCTGCCGTGGACAGGGCTGCCAGCCACTAGCTCACTGGATCAAACTGCCCAGGAACCCATCCAGCCTGGCCTTGGACACAGCCAGGGATGGGGCAGCCACAATTTCTCTGGGCAGCCTGTGCCAGCGCCTCACCACTCTCTCAGTGAAGAATTTCTTCCTGATGTCCAACCTAAACCTCCCCTCTTTCAGTTTTAGCCCATTCCCCCTTGTCCTACCATTATCCACCTGTGCAAGAAGTCGGTCCCCCTCCTGCCTGTAAGCTCCTTTCAAGTATTGGAAGGCCGCAATGAGGTCTCCCCGGAGCCTTCTCTTTTCCAAGCTGAACAATCCCAACTCCCTCAACCTTTCCTCA
>VXAV01004110.1:59550-96294 GCA_013399715.1 Alectura lathami
TGGGTGCAAGCTGGAACATAGGAGGTTCCACTTAAATATGAGGAGAAATTTCTTCACGGTGAGGGTGACAGAGCACTGGAACAGGCTGCCCAGAGAGGGTGTGGAGTCTCCTTCTCTGGAGACATTCAAAACTCGCCTGGACGCATTCCTGTGCGATCTGCTCTAGGTGTTCCTGCTTCGGCAGGAGGATTGGACTAGATGATCTTTCGAGGTCCCTTCCAATCTCTAACATTCTGTGATTCTGTGATTCTGTGAACGCGTTGTACCATTAACAGTTAGCAAGGAGCAATTGCTCTCTCCTGTGATTGTGTGGGGCCTGGGGATCTGTGAACATAGAAGCCTGTTTTTTCTCATTCCCAAGCCCTAGACGCATCTCTCTTAGACCGCTGCTAGTCTAAAGCCCACTGCTCCCCAGGCTTTCCTGGTGTGAGAGTAAGCCCTTGCCTCCCTAGCGATTGCTGCTGGTGACTGCTGAGTTGAAAGTGGGGAGGGAGAGAGAGGCAGAAAGAAAGCACAAGGTGCCATCCCTTGCAGAGAACTGGGGTTTGTGAGGGGACAGCTGCAGAGTCCCAGGTAGCGCTATGTGTGGCTCTGCTCTGTGGCCGTCACAGCTCTGGTTGCTGTATATAAGCTGGAACACACGGCTCAGGGCTCTGCTCTGCACCCTGGGGGCAGATGGTCTGGAGCAGACTGTCCTGCCTCCCAGCAAAGGCAGCAGGGGGCCAGCAGCCGCTCCAAAGTGGGGGCTTTGCCATCTGCTGCACTCCTGCATCCTCCCTGCCCAGAGACAGATGTCACATACCTGCATCCGTGGGCACTTGGTGTGCCGTGCACAGCGAGCAGCATCCTGGGGACAGATGTCCCACAGCTGTTTTCTCATGCCCACCATCTGTTTAACTCCGGGATCACCTTGAATTTATCTCTCCTTTTGCTGTCACAGCCTGATGAGGATTTGTTCAACCCAGACTATGTGGAAGTAGATCGAATTCTGGAGGTGGCTCACACGAAGGACCCTGACACCGGAGAGGTGAGTGGCTGCATTGCTCACTTGCCCCAGAGAGGGAGGGAGGCTCAGCAGGAGACCTGGATCCAATACATGCATCACATGTCATTTCTCACCAACCTGAGGCCTTTCCAGCCTTGCACAGCCTGAACCCTACTTCTGGGGGCCCACTGGCACCGGGGTAATACAAGGGCCCTTGAGCATCGCTGTGATTCACCCTCAGCTGCAGCCTGTGCCCATGCCCTGGGGCTGAGCAGCTGTGAGCTGCACTGGTCTGCAAGCCTCTCTGTGTGCTGCAGGAGGTGACTCACTACCTGGTGAAGTGGTGCTCGCTGCCCTATGAGGAGAGCACCTGGGAGCTGGAGGAGGATGTCGACCCAGGGAAGATTAAAGAGTTTGAAGCCCTCCAGATCCCTCCAGAAATCAAGCACACGGTAACGTACCCAGAGGTAACGTACCCGGCTGGCAACTCGCTGCCCTGGGCAGAAAGGGACTGTCTGTGTTTGGCCAAGGTCCAGCAGGGGTGATGTTCTTATCCCTTCTATGTCAGTAAAACCCCCATATCCTCTTCTCTCTAGAGGTGTTAGCTAGTGGGACCTGCGGGTGGGATTCAGAGGCAGAGAACTCTCTGTGAATCTGCTGAGTGACAGTGACTGTTCTGTTGCGTTGTCCTGGTGCACAGTCCCAGAAGCAAGGGCTGGTGACACTGGGCCTTTTCCTCTCCATGGATCTTGCTCCTGGCTTCTCTTCCTAGGAGCGCCCAGCATCTGAGTCCTGGCAGAAACTGGAGAAGTCCCGAGAGTATAAGAACAGCAACCAGCTGCGGGAGTATCAGCTGGAGGGAATGAACTGGCTGCTCTTTAACTGGTATAACAGGTGAGGAGGGGCTGGAGCCCTGGACTCCCATAAGGAGCCCCAGCACGTGCCTTTGGGGGAGCAGAGCCGACAAACAGGGGCCTGGGAGCAGCTGCTGAGAGCTGTCAGTGCTGGAGCTGGTGGGCAGCAGCCAGAAATACTGTGCGTGCGTTAGCCTTGCAGCTGAGTCTTTAGGAATGTTTCTCCCTGGTGAATGCTGATGTGTTTTGGAGATAGTATGGGCTTAGCTACGGGTCTAAAATACGTCTGATTTTTGGTATTGGTCAGGCTGCTGGTGCAGGCTGCCCATTCTTGTGGCAGGAATGCGGAAATATGCAAGTCCTCAGCTACAGCAGGCAATCAGACGCATTGTTCACAAGCTAGAGTGCACCCAAAGGGCAGCTTCTTTCACACTAACTTTGAATCCATCATCTGCAAGAGGTTGGGTGGGCCACTTGAGCACTGACCTGCTGTGCCCCACACCGTGGAGTCAGAGAGGTGCACATGGAGGTGACATGCCTGACAATATATCAGGGAGTTAGTGACAGAGTGGCTCCTGCCCCTGAGAGACACATTAACCTGTCCGTGCCCATCTCTGCAGGAAGAACTGCATCCTGGCCGATGAGATGGGGCTGGGGAAGACAATCCAGTCAATCACCTTCCTCTCAGAAATCTTCCTGATGGGCATCCATGGTCCCTTCCTCATCATTGCTCCCCTCTCCACCATCACCAACTGGGAGAGGGAGTTCCGCACCTGGACAGAGATGAACGCCATCGTGTACCACGGCAGCCAGATCAGCCGGCAGATGATCCAGCAGTATGAGATGGTCTACAGGGACACACAGGTGACTGGCGCACACAACACTCCCACGATGTGTCCTCTAGCCCTGACTTCCTTTGCTTGGGAAGCACTGAGCTGCATGTGGGGCTTGTGGTTCATCTAGAGAAGGCAAGGTGATCTTTTAAGACCCCTCTGCTGGCATGGGCTCAGGGTGCACTGTGTATGAGTGAAGAACAGACCCAGTTCAGGCAGAAAGGGGAAAATGCAGCTGAGCCCCAGCCACATCTCTTGTCCAGGCCGGATTTTTTGCCTTGAAGCAGTGCCTAGTTTGGAGAGAAGCAGCCTGCAGCCAGCATGGAGGCTTGCAGGAACCTTCTTCCTCCTTGAGAGAGGTGAATGTGGGAGAATCCCAACTAGGATTCAGATACTAACACATACGATGGCCAGCCTGTGTGGATTGCCAGGATGTCTGACAGTGTCCTGCTGCCTTGCAGGAATCAAGCACTGCATATGGTTTTATGTCTCCCTAGGGCAACCCTCTCCCTGGGATGTTCAAGTTCCAGGTGGTTATAACCACCTTTGAGATGATCCTTGCTGACTGCCCAGAGCTCAAGAAGATCCAGTGGCGCTGCGTGGTCATTGACGAGGCGCATCGCCTGAAGAACAGGAACTGCAAGCTGCTGGAGGGGCTGAAGCTTATGGCCCTGGTGAGCATGTCCTGCCCAGGTTCATGGGAGAGCAGGGTGGGCCAGAGATAGCCATGCCGAGTAATCTGGTGCCACCACCAGCTGCTTAGGCCCAGGAGCAGAGCTGAGAGCTCCCTGTCTCAGAGGGGAGGCTGTCTGGGACCCATGGGGTTGCTGAAGCAGTGACAGTGATGGAGTGCCCTTTGGTGGATGGAGCTCTGGTGGCATGTAGGCATCACAAACCTCTGCTGAAGTGGAATACTTAACCCCCAGCTAGACAATTCCTCCTATGTCCTTTCCATCTGCTTGCACTCCCTGGCAGAGCACTACCTGGCCATGCAGCACAGCTTGGGCCGCTTGAGCACACAGAGGCAGCAGCTGAGCAGCCAGGCACAGCGTCCTTTGCCTGTGGCGTGCCTTGTACCCTACAGTGAGCAGGGCTGCCATATTCAATGTGCAAGCATGGGATCAGTTTATATGAGGGGTGGGGCTGCAGAACTGTGTGTGTTGAAAAAGAGATCAATGAGCTGCTGTGGGAAACGGATTTGGATGCCCAGCTCCTTCACAGCCCTGAAGAAAGCAGTGCTGCTGTTTGCTGGACTGAGGACCATCAGGCCTATTGTATCACCCAGCCCTATCCAGCTGGGTCACACTCACCTGTGGCTGGACCAAGCCCCCAGAAATTATCAGTCTGATGTCTCCAGTGTTCCCAGAGTCCTACTGTCTCCCCATGACCTTGTCTCATGTCCCTGATGGGTTGTGAGCAGCCTGGGGCTAAAGGGGTTTGCTGCAGTCTTCCCTTCGTAACCATCACTTTCCTTTGCTCATGGGAGCCTCCCAACCTTGCAGCAGCCCTTCTTTCATAGCTGGAGACTCTTAAGGACGTGGCTTGTGTTAGGTCTAGCAGGAGGAGTTGTCCGAGCAGTGAGCAAGCATCCAGGTCTCTGGCACTGCTGGGACAGAGCAGTTGGTCAGCCCTGGGAGGCAGCACTCAGAAGAACAGTGCTCTGATCTGCCAGAGCACTGGAGACAGAAATATTGCCCCTAGGTGCACAGAGTCTTGGGCTTTGTCAGCATCCCTGTCTACATGCAAGCACAGCCCTGCTGGGGGTCTTGTGCCAGGGCAGGGCTGAGCCATGGGGCGGTGTGGGTTTGTCACTGTTGGCCGTTCTTGCTGCACAGCCGGACTGGGACCCATCCTGCGGAGCATCCAGTGTTGCGTGGTGGTGGCTGGGTCAGCACCATGGCCAAGGGAGCCGCTCTGGGAGTTCCTTTGCCTCCAGGTCATACAGTGCTTTCCTGGGGCTGGAAGACAAGGAGCATTGTGATCCTGGGGCCCACTGAACCTAGCCAGTGAACCTCAACCTGTTTTCTGTGTATACCCAGGAGCACAAGGTGCTGCTGACAGGCACCCCCCTGCAGAACTCAGTGGAGGAGCTCTTCAGCCTGCTGAATTTCCTGGAGCCACAACAGTTTTCCTCAGAGACGGCCTTCCTAGAGGAATTTGGGGACCTGAAGACAGAGGAGCAGGTACCTAGAAGAGCGAGGCTGGTGACTGTGCATACAGGTCACTGGGGCACCTGTCACACACTCAGACTTTGTGGAAGTGAACAGGACTCCTCATTGCTTAAAGATCTGCTCTTTGCAAGGTGCAGAGCTGCGTGTAGGCCCTGGACTCAGCCAGGAGAAGCAAAACTCTGGCAGAACCCATAGGCCAGCGCTGCTTTGGAGAGAGGAGACCTGTGCCAAGGCCAGGGTCTGCCCCCTGCCTAGCTCCCCGCTGCCCCTTGCATGCCTGGGCAGCTCAGAACACCCGGCTTTCCCATCTGGTCTGTCCTGAGACCAGCAGCAGTGTAAGGCGAGTGAGGGGGTCAGTGAGTCCATGTGTCTGTCACTCTGTCAGGTGCCCCTGGAGAACCATCCTCTGATGTTCCCCTTGAGCATGGGACATGGGGAGCAGCACAGTCCCCTGGGTTGCCTCACTGCTGTTTGAGTGTCAGCCATAAGTGGAGACTGCACAAAGATCATCATCCTAGGGGAGCAGGCACGGACACGTGGAGCACCATCATCTCTGCTCTCCTCCTGCAGCAGACGCATGTACCCAAGGCTGCCTGCAGCAGAAGTGTGCAGAGTTCATGGCTCATTCATGAGCCTGCCCCAGGGACGCCAGATCCTGAAGTTATCCTAGTTGTCAGCAGAGCAGCTGTTCCAGGGCAATTTCTGGTGGATTTCCAGCCTGGAGAGGCTCTAGTGTTGCAGACCTCTCTGCTGTAGTCACCATCTGCTTGCCATGCAGGGAGGGCAGTGAATGTCTGCACTTGCTCTGGCAGGTGAAGAAGCTGCAGTCCATCCTGAAGCCCATGATGCTGCGACGGCTGAAGGATGACGTAGAGAAGAATCTGGCGCCCAAGCAGGAGACCATCATTGAGGTGGAGCTGACCAACATCCAGAAGAAATACTACCGGGCCATCCTGGAGAAGAACTTCTCCTTCTTATCCAAGGGTGCCAACCAGCACAATATGCCCAACCTCATCAACACCATGATGGAGCTGCGGAAGTGCTGCAATCACCCATATCTCATCAACGGTGAGGGCTGTGCGCTGGAGGTATGGGGGGTCAGGTCTCACTGCAGCGCTTACTGGTCGCTGCCCGCAGGGCTTACCCAGCTCTGGCCCTCTGTCTTGTTGCCCTTGTGGGCAGCCCAGCTCCCCTCAAGTGCTGCCTGCTGGTGGGCACTGCCAGCCTCTGGGTCTTGCCAGGCTGCCTGTGTACAGCTCTTTCAGGAGCTGTGGAATCCTCGCTAGCATCCTAACATAGTGTGTTCTACCAAGAGCCAGTGCATGCCCTGAAGTAGAGTTGCAGGAGTGGACGGGCTTTTGGAGATCTCTAGCCAGCCTCCCTAGATCCAGTCATCTGTGTGGATTCTGTTTCTTGCATGGTGACTTGCTGTTGCCCTGGACAGGAGGCCGGGGGCAGCTGCACTGCCAGCCTAACCAAGCGCTCACATCTCTTCTACCTGGCAGGGGCGGAGGAGAAGATCCTGGAAGACTTCCGTAAAACACACAGCCCGGAGGCCCCAGACTTCCAGCTGCAAGCAATGATCCAGGCAGCCGGGAAACTGGTGCTCATCGATAAGCTGCTTCCCAAGCTGATTGCTGGTGGGCACAAGGTGCTCATCTTCTCCCAGATGGTGCGCTGCCTTGACATCCTGGAAGACTATCTCATTCAGAGGCGGTTAGTACAGGCATTCACCACAGCTCCTCCACGTCACATCCGTCCTGCACTGTAGATAATGGAGTGGAAACAGCCCAGGGTGGGGATTCTGCCATTCTGTGCCCACGTACCAAAGGATCTGAGTTACAAGCTAACAATGATGGGTGCAGAGACTCCAAAGCTGGGTAGGCTGTCCTGACCATTCTGCATTGCCCCCATATGGTACCAACCCATAGGGCTGGTGCTAGGAGTGACCAGATGGAGACAGGCCCTTCCCTTGGTCCTAGTTTGGGCCGTCTGCATGCCCATGTGCAGCCTGGGGGAAGGAGCGAGAAGGGCTTTGTAGCTGCAGCCTGGTCAGGCCCTGCCATGACCCTGCTCTCACCTCTTCCCCTCTTGGAGCAGGTACACCTACGAGCGCATTGACGGGCGGGTGCGTGGGAACCTGCGCCAAGCTGCCATCGACCGCTTCTGCAAGCCCGACTCGGATCGCTTCGTCTTTCTCCTGTGCACACGCGCAGGCGGGCTGGGGATCAACCTGACTGCTGCCGACACCTGCATCATCTTTGATTCAGACTGGAACCCGCAGAACGACCTCCAGGTAAGGGGCCAGGCCAGGACAGACCGAACAGGTCCCACAGCATGGCTCCCATCACCCCTGTGTCCTTGCCAGGAGTGTGTGGGTCTGACTCCTAGTCCAGCTCAGCCACAAGTGCTTGGCCAGGGGTGCCCTGGGAGGTAGGAGCTAACTGTGGCTCTGGTACCTGAGCAGATGTTGCAGGGTGCTGGTAGGGGTACCACAAACCACAATGTCCCTACCATGGCGGGCTCGCTGTGTTTGAAGCTGTTCCCTCCGCTCCTGCAGGCTCAAGCTCGCTGCCACCGAATCGGGCAGAGCAAGGCGGTGAAGGTCTATCGCCTCATCACCAGGAACTCCTATGAGCGGGAGATGTTCGACAAGGCCAGCCTGAAACTGGGCCTGGATAAGGCTGTGCTGCAGGACATCAACCGCAAGGGCAGCACCAATGGGGTAGGTTGGCCGTCAGAGCAGGGCTCAGCAGGAGGCTCTGCGAGACAGTGTGTCTCCTTCCCATGCATCCTGTCCCTCTGCTGCCTTGGTGGCAGGGGCAGGCGTGCAGGGCTGTGTCCCCAGATGGGCCTCACATTCAGGGTGGGAAGGACCCCACGTGGGCTTAAACCACGCAGCTTTCTGCAGCACTGGGTGCTGTCACAAGGACACCAGTCCATTGCCTGGCCAAACTGGGGCAGAGAGAAGAGCCTTCTCCCGCTGTGCCAGTGCCCAGAGCAGCTGGCAGGGCTGGTGACGTGGTTGTGTTCGGACAGGTTCAGCAGCTCTCGAAGATGGAGGTGGAAGACCTGCTGCGGAAAGGTGCCTATGGCGCTCTCATGGACGAGGAAGATGAAGGCTCCAAGTTCTGTGAGGAGGACATCGACCAGATCCTCCAGCGCAGGACACAGACCATCACAATCCAGTCTGAGGGGAAGGGCTCCACCTTTGCCAAGGTGTGTCCGGCTCTTCGGGAGGGAAGGGGACTGCCTCCCAGGGTGGTGGGGGACGCTCTGTACTGTTAGGCGGGCCTCTTTGCTGGGCTTGGCTGAAGCTGTGTCTGCCTGGAGGCCAGGCCTCCTCTTCTGCCTGTCCCTCTGTGCCCAGGAGTAAGACCTGGCTGGGGCATGGAGACAGCAGGTTCTCCTGTCTCAAGAGGGCAGCAGAGCAGGGAGGAGGGGGCTGCCAGCCTGAGCAGGTTGAGAGCAGTGTCAGCTTGGCAATGTGCACTTGCAGCCCAGAAAGCCAACCCTATCTTGGACAGTGTCAAAAGAAGCGTGGCCAGCAGGGCAAGGAAGGTGATCCTGCCCCTCTGCTCTGCTCTCGGGAGGCCCCACTGGAGTGCTGTGTTCAGCTCTGGGGCCTGTGATATGAGAAGGATGTGGAGCTGTTGGAGCAAGTCCAGAGAGGGACACAAGAATGCTCAGAGTCTGGAGCACCTCTGCTACGGAGAAAGCCTGAGAGCTGGCCTTGTTCAGCTTGGAGACGAGAAGGCTCCGAGGGGACCTCCTTGCAGCACTCCAGTACCTGGAGGGGCCTACAGGAAAGCTGGAGAGGGACTCTTTATGAGGGAGTGTAGTGATAGGACAGGGGGTAATGGTTTAAAACTAAAAGAGGGGAGATCTAGATCGGATATTAGGAATTCTTTCCTATGAGTGTGGTGAGGCCCTGGCACGGTCTGCCCAGGGAAGCTGTGGATGCCCAGCAGACCCTTCTGTTGGGGATCTCTGTGGGGGGAAGGCACATCTGGACAGTGGGTTGCACCCTGTTCACTCATCTTCTTTCACTTCCAGGCCAGCTTTGTAGCGTCAGGAAACAGAACTGACATTTCTTTAGATGACCCAAACTTCTGGCAAAAGTGGGCAAAAATAGCAGAGCTTGATACTGATGCCAAGAACGAGAAGGTAAGGTCCAGCTCACGGCCTGTGTGCCCCACACCTGACACAGCATGCCCCACGTTCTGGGAGGTTGTTCGGAGGCCGTGTGGGTCAGGCTCAGTATCTGAGTTTTGCTTGCTAGAAACAAACTGCTCTAAAATCCAAACATGAAGAGGGGTGAGGGAGGCTGCCCAGGGGCCTGCTGCCCTGATGGAGCAAGTGGGGACAGATTTGGGTTGTGCCACTCCTTTCTCCATCTGCGTCTGCCTTCAGGAGGGTGATGGGAGCAAGAATAAGGCCGGGTTGTCCAGCAGGCCCATCACTGTGTCTGAGCAAGGGGATGTGGACTGTGCATGGAGGCTCCAGCAGTCTTGCCTGTTGCTCTCCCTGGCAAACAGGCTCCTTCCCAGCAGTGACCAAGGGGAATGCGGCAGCTGGAGCTCCAGGGAGCAGGTGCTTGGCTTCCCCTGTCCTGGTACCAAACTTGCTGGGCCTTCCCCACACCCCTCTGGGGAGCATCTCCCTGGAGCAGCATCCTTGTTCTCAGCCCTGCCTCCTGTGCCTGAGAGCTGAGACATGCTGCGGGCATGCTGGCGACTCACTGCATGTTTGCAGGCAGGACAAATGGGGCCCCAACCCGCTCTGCTCCTGCCCTGAGCTGGGCTGCTGATGGCATGGATGCATGTGGCAGGGTGATGGGAGGAAGAGGAGGCACGTCCATACCATTTAATGTCCTATTGTTCGCTCCTGCACCTTCTTGGCAGCTGCCTTTCCTCTTCCAGCTCACCTGCCTCCCCATCGTCCACACGGCAGTTACAGCACCTCCAGCACTGCTTGTCCCAGGCGTTGCTGGGAGGGCCGGGAGTGTGGTTCAGAGCTGAATCAGCTGCTGAGCATCAGCAGTTTGAACCCTGAGGGCCTGACTTTCAGCCTGCAGTTGTTCAGGCTGAGTTTTGTGCTGGCTAGAAATTGTCTCGTGTGCAGACAAAGCCTCGTGAAGCGAATTGGGAGCAGATATCCTAGCAGCAAGGTAGTGACCAGCCCCTGGGCTGGCAAGCCAGGAACTGGAGGTGTGAGCAGAGCCAGGAAGCTGCAAGGAAGAGTTACGGTGCCGTGGTGGAGGGCAGGCGTTTCTGTCCGTACCTGGGTGCATTCTCCTTTCTGTCCCCACAGGAGAGCTTGGTCATCGACAGGCCCCGGGTGCGGAAGCAGACCAAACACTACAACTCCTTCGAGGAGGACGAGCTAATGGAATTCTCCGAGCTGGACAGTGACTCGGACGAGCGGCCCACGCGCTCGCGGCGCTTCAACGAGAAGACGCGGCGGTACCTGCGGGCCGAGTGCTTCCGTGTGGAGAAGAACCTGCTCATTTTTGGGTGAGTCTCACCCTTCCCGGAGACCATGGCCATAGCCTCCAGCTGTCCAGCACGAAGATGGGCCTCCAGCTGCCACAGTCACTTTCTGTCCATCCTGAGCAGCAGATGCCCAAAGCAGTGTTCCCTTCTTCCAGCAGTGACCTCCCCGGTGGGACCTGGGCTGTTAGGCTCTAAGCGAACATTTGGGATGGAAGGAGAGTTACGGGGGCAAAGCGTGGGCTGGCAGTCGGGGCTTCCAGAGTATGCTCCTGCCTCTGGCCTGTTCAGTCCTGTGCAAACCTCTCGCCGTCTCCGCTCCCCTGATGTAGGGACATAACACTCCCATCCTTGGGAGCTGTGCCCCGGTGTGAGCTCACGGAGCGGGGCCCCAGCAAGGTCTAGTTGCACAGGAGTGCTGATTGTCTCTTTTACTGCTGTTCCAGCTGGGGTCGCTGGAAAGATATCCTGACCCACGGGCGCTTCAAGTGGCACCTGAATGAGAAGGACATGGAGATGATCTGTCGAGCCCTGCTGGTTTACTGCGTCAAGCACTACAAAGGGGATGAGAAGATAAAGAGTTTTATCTGGGATCTCATCACGCCAACGAAGGACGGCCAGAACCAGGCTCTGCAGAATCACTCAGGTATTGCGTGTTCTCTCTGCCATTGCACCAGTACCCGAGGCTGCAGAATTGAAAGCAAGGCTGTTTGAAACAGCCAGCAAGCGCTTGTGCTTGGGCTTGTGCTTGAAGAGTTGTGAGGATGCTTACTCGACTCTGAGCGTGGAAGCGCCTGGCTGTTCCTCAGGGCAGCACAGCGTGCCGAGCAGATTGTCACGCAGGGAGCTGCCTGTGCCAGCCCAGCCCGAAAGCTAACGCTGGGGCTGCCTGGCACTGCCCTTGCAGCTGCCCAGTGCCCTGGTGATCGCAGCAGACACTGGCAACGCAGATGGTGCAGCTGTCTCACGCCAGGTCACCAGCTTGTGCCTCCTGTCACCATGGTTCTTGTCCCAGACATGCCGGTCCCCAGCGCCTGCCCTGGCTGGGAGAGGTACAGTGTTGCTGGCTCGTCATGAGGTGCAGCAATGCAGAATCCTGCAGAGCTGATGCTGCTTTTTGTCACTCCTTCTGTCCAGCAGCATCCTTTATCTCAGGATTGGCTGCGCCCTCCCTGTTCAGAGGACTAGTACATGCATTTTCAGTGTGTGCGAGGTCTAAATACTCCGCGTATCACACCACACATTCAGGATTTAATCGCACCTGGAGTCTGTTGCGTTGAGGCTTTCCGATGTGTCCTCAGTTTCTGATGGGGTCCACCAGAGCTTTCCCTTGCCCTGCTCTCCCACTTCCCCTCTGACTGCCAGGGGGATGGGGCGCTGCAGACTCACCCCCATTCTGACGGTGCAGCGTCTGCTCTCTGTAAGCGTCCCTTGCAGCACAGCAAATAGATGCAGGTGGCATTGTGCGGCCACAGTGGCCTTTGTCCTTAATGGCGTGAAGCCTGTGCTTGCTCTGGGGACCAGCTGGAGGGTTGCAGCCTGGGACACATGGTCACTGCCTGTTCTGTGTCAGAGCACTCACGCGGCTTCCAAGACAGGTGAGTTGGGCTGGGCTGGCTGCTGGGGGAGCCCCTGGCGCACTCTCGGGGTGATCAAGCCCCACAGCGGTGTGCTGCTTGTCAGACACTGCGGTGCATGGCACAAGGTGAGTAGTGAGGAGGCAGGGTCTCCCCCGCCTGCTTTTGGCCCCACTGAGCCATGCTGAAACCTGAGGCTCCCCTTTGAAGGTGGCGGCGTGCAGCTGGGGCACCTCTGGAGCAGGGCTGAGCCCTAAGGGCACGCCAAGCATGACTTGGCGTTCAGATGTTCAGACACCATGGTGCAGTCTCAAGACCCAGCATAACCACGTCCTTCTGTCTGGAAATGTCTGGCTGGCTTTACAGCGGGAGGGCTGAGCTGTGGCCTTCAATGGCCGCTCTCCAGTCACTTCCTACCACGAGAGCCACTGGCAGTGCTGCTTCCTGCTCTTACCATGCAGCCCTGCCTGGAGCAGCACTGGAGTCTGAGCTTGAGAGCCCTGTGGGAAGTGGAGCAAGGGTAGGAAATGAACTGGTTGATACAAACGGGCTTGATTTAAGCAATGTGAAGTAACGAGCAAGCTGTAGTTTCAGTGAACGGTCAGTAACGCGTTTCTGCAAGAGCAGCACTGTAACTGGCCCTATAATGTGTTCTGCCCGAGTGTCCAAGACCACACGGATGGGGCAGAGCCGTTGAGGCTTTTCTTTCCCCTTCATGCGCGTGTGCAGGAGAGGATATCGGCAGCGGGGTGCAGCTCATCTCCCTCGGAATACTCCGAACAATAGTGACCCCCCCCAGGCATCGTTCCCGTGTTCTGCTCTGAACTCACATTTTATTTCAAGGTTGAAAATGTGTTTAATTTTCAGCTCCAGCCACTGGATCTAGCTTTATCTTTGTCAGCCAGATGGAACTGCATTGCTTTCCCATTCAGTGTGTTTGCCAAGTGTAAATACCACCTGCAGAGATCTGGTTCTCACACAGCCCTCCTCCTGATCCGTGGAATGGGAAACAACCCCTGGAGATCAGCTGATCAGGATTATTTTCTGGTCTTTGATCATGGTGGAGCCTCTTGTTTGAACTCCTGTCTGAAATTGCTGTGTGGTCCCCAGAGAGTGAACTTCAGAGCAGGCTGTGTTGTCTAGGTAAGGCTCTGAGAGCTGTGCCCAGGACCAAGGTCCCTTCCGTGCTTCTGTTTGATATTTTTGTACATCAAGGGATCTTGTTATCCCTCGGGCTCAGCGTTGTACTGAGCACTTGTAGCAATACAGTTTCTGTGGTGATCCCCGCATTTTTCTGGAGTCCCCGCACTGTAGGTTTAACTCTGTACGGTTCATTGACAGCTCCTTCACCTGCGTTTGGCAGAGCTGAAAGATGTCTCAAACCCCCTGAGATCTGCCAGCTTTGATCCGCCTAGGATGTGCCATGTCTATCCCATGTGATGCAAGTGTTAAACAAAAATGGCACGTCATGTTAAGCGGGATGTCAGAGTGCTGCTCGTTGGCTTTATCAGCCAGCCCTGTAGTGTTATCAAAAGGTAACAGCTTGTTTTCCTAAGATCTTTCCTCTCCTGATCCAGCGCTGTCTGACAGTTTTATCAGAGCTGTTGCAGCGACAGAGGAATGAATCTTCCCATGATTTTAACCAGCTCGGTCCTTCTTTCCAGTCCTTCCCTTTCACCTTTTTGAAGCAGCTTTCCAGCTGTCCAGACAAGCCCCTTTCTCTGGTCACAGGCACAGAATCTCAAAGAATGGTGTGATGTTCTTGGCTCTGTGCTAGGAAGGACCCGAAGAGCCACAGATGAGGCAAACTGAGGGCTTTGAAGTATGTCCCCTGCATTCCAGGCACCACTGTGGGTAGAGGAGAAACCGTGTAGTGGAGGCGGGGGTGAGGCTGCTGCAGGACTCAACTGCATCTGGGAGAGTTTCAGCGTCCTGCACAGCCTCAGCCCACTTCTGGGGCAAGAAGAAGAGGTGTGAGGTGTGAAGCAAGCTGTTAATTGTACGCAGCTCATCCAGGGCACCCACATGCGGCAGTAGGGTGGGGTGCAGGGTGGGCAGACAGAGCCAGGGAAAGGGGTCAGTGGGGTGTCAATATGGCAGAGCTGGCTCCTGCCTTTTCTAGGGCCTTGCTTGGTTTTTGCCACTGGCAGCCTGCTCCAGCCAAAGACGGACCAGTCTCCATTGGTGCCAAGTAGTGTCTGCCCCACAGCTGCCAGCCTTACCGGGCTGCTGGAAGGGGACACGACCCCACCACATACCTCAGCATCATCTGATCGGGTGCAGCGTGGCTTGGGCTCTGCTGTTCAGTGGCAGCAGTTTGGGTACCTGGGCGCATGTGCCTTTCTGCTCATCTCCCCAGCCCTGGCTCACCAACCCAAGCTGGAAGCCTTGCAGGGCCTCCTCCAGCTCCCAGCTGCGCTGCCGTGCCTGGACACTGCCATGCCAGAGGTGCCTGGCCTGGCCCGCGGTGCCCATGATACTCACTTGCTGCCACTTGCTGTTACAGGCTTGTCAGCACCAGTGCCCAGAGGCAGGAAGGGGAAGAAGACAAAAAACCAGATGCTGCTTCCTGAGATAAAGAACGCAGACTGGCTTGCTACGTGCAACCCTGAGGTGGTCCTGCATGATGACAGCTACAAGAAGCACCTCAAACAGCACTGCAACAAGTGAGTGCAGGAGCCTGCGACGGCTCGCGGGGGTATGGCTTGAGATGGAGGGGGTGGGAGAGAGCCGTGAAAGGCTCAGCTCATGCAGATCATCAGCTGGGCTGCTCTCTGGGTGCTTCTCCAAGTGACAAGATAGGAGCAGTGTCCTGGGCAGCAAAACTCCAGCAGCCCACCCTACAAGGGGTCGGGTGGCTTGGAGAAAGTGGGTCCTCCCACGCGGGAAAACACAGTGTTGGGCGGCTTTCCCTGCCCTCGTGACCCTCACAGCGTCCCCCTGCAGGTGCTCCAGCGAGGGCTTTGAGCGCCTGCATGCGAGTGTGTGTTCCTCTGTGTGCCCGGGGACAGGGTTCTGCTGCGGGTGCGGATGCTCTACTACCTGAAGGCCGAGGTGCTGGGGGAGGCCGCTGACAAAGCCTTCGAGGGCACCCCTGCCAGGTAGGAACTTACGGTGAACCCCAGCACTGCTTCTCCTGGGGACGGTGGCGGTGCTCGAGCAGAGTCACAGCCATCTAGACCTGCCTCCTCTGGGCTCGCCACAGCTCCGGGCTCGCCAGGCGCTGCAGCCTCATCCCCAGGCAAAGCTCAGGCAAAGCTTCATTCGTCAGTGGCAGCTGTGCTTGAGCAAGGGCTGTGGCAGCCCTGAAGCCACAGTGCCAGCGTGGGGGCAGTGAGGACACATGGGGACACCCTGCAGCCTGCAGGAAGATGTCTCCATGTGCTGCCTGGTGAGTTGGCTGTTAGTCCCAAAGGGGGACTCTGCAGGGACTGAGCCCGCTTCCCAGGCCAGGCCAGGCCTCAGAGCAGAGCGTGCCCCATTACTGGGGCCTGCGGTGCCTTCCCAGCACTCTCTTAATGCCACTGAGCCTGCAGCCTCCCAGCTCCTGACCTTCCTGCGAAGAGTCAGCTCTTGGTTCTGCAGAGAGGAGAGTGACATAATCAGCTTCCTCCTGGAGCATGGGCTGCTGCCCTGCCAGGACAATTTTTGCCAGCACAGCTCCATCAGCATAAGTTTGTGTGGAGGGGATGTTGCAACTCACCCCATCAGACGTGGTAGTGCTTTGGGTCTGATTGTCTCGAAGTGGTTTCTCCCAACAGACAGGAGCTCCAGTTCCCTGGTATTGCTCGGGTGGGAGGGCAAAGGGGCTGTGCAGTCTCCTTGTCTTTGGAGAAACAGCGTGGGGGCGGCAGTGGGTGCGGTGGAGCAGGCTCCAGCTCTCTGACCCCAGGGATACATGCATGTCCAGTCAGCCTTGCATTCCTAACTGCCCACAAGCCAGGGGGTGGAGGCTCCTGCCTCCCTCTGCCCCTGCCCAGCAGCGCCCAGCATGTTCGAGTGTCAGGTGAGGCTGGGAAAGGAGCACTCATGCCCTGTCTGCTGCAGAGAGCTGGACGTGCTGCTGCCAGACATCGACTACGTGGAGATCCCAGTGGACTGGTGGAACGCTGAAGCTGATAAATCTCTGCTCATCGGCGTCTTCAAGCATGGTATGTCTCCAGCTTGTCTGGTGGGTGCCAGCGTGTGAGAGGTGCCCAGGTGGAGCACCTGGCCAGAGCAGCAGGATCTGCAGTGGATGAGGCTTGTGTGCTCCCGTGTGCGTGTGAGGGGCAGGGCAGGCAGCTTCCTCCGTTCACCAGCAGCTGCAGTGCTGTCTGCTCGTTCTTGTGACGAAGCAGGCACGCAAGGGTGCTGAGAGTGGCCATGCCTGCTCTCTTGGCAGACATTGCTGTGGTCTTCCAGAAGCTATGTGAAGTTGCCACATGAGGGTGAGGAGGAAGGCACAGAGCCTCCGCTGGCATCCCCAGCCCTACCATGGTGTCCTCCTGCAGCTTCCAGGAGCCGCAGGGTTGTCGGCTCCCAGCTCCACCCTGCTGTGGATGCTGCGTGCAGCTCTGCGGGCACTGCGCTGCCTCCCAGGCAGGGCTGCGTGGAGGGGTGAAAGGCTGACCTAGGCAACACTAGTAGAGTGTGAGAGCCAGCTGGGCAGCAGGAGGTTCTCCTGAACGAGGCTCAGGCCTGCCCTTATGTTGTCTTTCTCCTTGATGGCTGTGGCCACTGGCAGGTTACGAGAGGTACAACGCCATGCGGGCAGACCCGGCGCTGTGCTTCCTGGAGAAGGTGGGCATGCCCGACGAGAAGCTGCTCTCTGCGGAGCAGGGCGTCAGCGACGGGGCCCAGGACACTGCCGAAAGGTGGGCAGGGGCTGGAGCCCTCAGCGGCCGTGTGGGTTGCTCCTGGGTGCTGCGTTAGAAGTGGGTCGGTGCTGAGGGCTGAGCTGTGCTGACGGGGGGCAGCGAGGGGAGAAGGAAGCAGATGTGGATGTGAGCGCGGCAGGCAGCAGGGAAGGCAGGCAGGAGCTGGCTCCTTGGTACCAGGCACTGCTGACTGGCACTGCTGATCCCCTGCTCCCTCCCGCAGGCAGCTGGCACTGCCAGGGAGGTGGCACTGCTGCTACCAGGGACTAATTCACTGTTTTACCCAGGGGCAACATGGACAAGGAAGAGAGTGGAGAAAAGCTGGAGGGGCTGCCAAAGCAGGAGGTGAGTGGGGCTGGCGGCGATGGGTGCACGCCTGCTGCTGCTGGGCCTGCTGTCCTGCCCTGCACTGCAGGCTTGGCTCTGCTCTGCCAAGGGACACAGGGGAGCAGTGCTGCCTGTGTCCCTGCTCTGTGCAGGTGTTGCTGTGCCAAGCACGGGCTCTGTCCCATGTCATTCCTGCTTGCTGGAGCATGGCTTCTTCCTGCTGAGCTGGACAGCATCCACCTAATGGGGAGCAGAGAGGGATCAAGGGCTGGAGATAGCCGGGAGCACTGGCTCTCACACCTGGCTTCAGAAGCCACACAAGGCCTTGGCAAAGGAGCCACAGGTGTCCCAAGAGAAATGGCCCTGGGGGAGGGGATGAGCAGTGAGGGTGCAGCGTTTGTTTGGGGGCTGTCGGTGCACCTCACCCCTGGCCCAAAGCAGATAATGCTGCCCCCCCTGAGCTGTCGGCTTCCCTGTCCTCACTGCTCTGATACCACGTGCCTGGGGGCACGGGACATGTGGCCCTGCCAGCTCTGCGGCCCTGGACCATGCCAGGGCCATGGAGCTGGGGGATAGGCAGTGGAGGCTTCTGTGCAGGTCTGGAGAGGTTCCTCCTGATGGTTCCTTTTGCAGGACATCGTGGCTGCAGGGACGGGCGAAGCCAGCGAGAAGCGGGATGAGCCGTCGGCAGGTGAGGCCGAATCTCCCACAGCGCGGCACAGCGCCGCCCAGGGAGCGGCACGGGAGAGGCTGAGCCAGCGCGCTGACACGGGCAGGGAGGGCTGGGGATGTGCTGGCCTGTGGTAGGGGGCGAGAGCTTTACCCTGCACTCTTACCTGGCTCTGCTGAAGGGCAGAGGAGGCTCATTTGAAGCCCATGTGGCATCCAGCCCTGCAGGCTGCAGGAGGAGTGTCTCGTTTTGCTTTGCCATAGCACAGCACAGCTATGGCCAGGATGTTTTGGGCCTGAGAGCGCAAATGCGCTCTAACTGAGAGCCCGAGTCATGCATGACCCTGGGATGGGCCCTGTGGCAGGGCAGCCGATGTCCTGAAAAAGAGCAGAACGGAAGCCAGCTCTGGGTGATGGAAGCTGTTAGCCTGCCCTGGCCTGCATGAGATGAGCGTGCAGGGTCTCTGCTGGCGGTGCCGTGGGCTGGTGGCCCCTCTGCTGAGCAGGCAGGGGCAGAGGGAGTCCCGGGGGCTGCAGTCCTCTCCCACGCATTGATGTCCCAGAGCCATTGTTTGTACCCTGATTTCTGCCTCTGGGCTCTCTGAAAGAAGCTGGGACTTGGTGAGGGTGTGAGCCAGCAGCTTTTGGGTCACGAAGGCCCAGGGGTGGTCACGGCAGGCCACCTTTCCCAGCTGTTACAGGAGGAAGGCGGGAGGGAGGAAGGCAGCACGCGACCCCGTGGCGTTGCAGCGTGTGTTGAATACTAATGTCCTTGCTGATGTTTGAAGCCCAGGATGGCTCCGACTCAGACAGATCCTGCTGGCCTGTCTCATCTGCCCTCACAGCCAGGCTGCGGAGGCTCGTCACCGTCTACCAGCGCTGCAACCGCAAAGAGCTGCCTCCGCGTGCTGAGATGCTGGTGCCCGGTAACCATGGATACTGGCTGCAGGACGAGATGTTCAGGAGAGCCTCCGAGATGGACTCGGTGAACAAAGAAATGCAGAAAAGGTAACCAAGCAGCAGGCCCCCGCAGAGGGTCCTTTTCAAGGCTGGTTTAGGCCTGCTGAAGTCCCTTCCCCCTGGTTTTACCAAGGTAAATCTCAGTAGGACTGTCCCTGCAGCCACCCGCCTGCGGGACAGGGGCACATGGGTCCTTCCCGCGCATGGGATCGCTGCTCCCAGCCATGAGGGAGCCCTGTGGCCCCAGCTGTCAGCCCGGCCCGGGGAGCAGCCTGCACTGGAGCTTGCAGGTAGCAGCTGGTGACAGCATGGAAGGAAGCAGGGGACATCCCTCCAGGGTCAACTCCAGCACCTGCTAGGCTAGGGATCGCCCTGCAGCCCACAGCAGAGCGTGGCTGAGCAGTGCTGGGCACTCAGGACTCGTCACGGATGTGGGGTTGGCAGATGAGCACTGTCACAGCCGGCCTGCCTTGGCTTCCCAACCCTCCTGGCTGCGTTAGCCTCCCGTGAGCGGCCACAGGAGCCAGGTGGCAGCTTACTGCGGTGTGCTTCCATGACATTGTGCCCCAGCAAGTGGCAGCCCGGTGGGACCACAGCCTGGAAGCCAGTGCACTTCTCTGCAGAAACTGGGAGGGTGTGAGGCAGGGTGGGACAGCCTGCATCGCTGCCGGCCCTCAGCGCGCGTCCTGCCCCGCAGGGCCTCTCCGTGGTCAGCAGCCCTCAGTGGTGATGTCTCCTGTGGACGTCTCCGTGCTGCGTAATCCCACGTAACCACGTGGTACCTGCGCTGCCCTGTGGCAGGGAGCTTGGTGGTTTAGCTACACCTTGGGTGAAGTCTCCCCTTTTCCCAATTTTGAGCACATCTTTTGGTCATTCAGCTTGCCCCTCGCCACTTCTTTCATCGTAGGATGCTCTGACACACGTGTGCATTCCACTGCCTTTCACTGGCCCTGAGGTTGCTGTTACCGGCACCCCAGCATTGCTCTCTGCTCACTGCGTGTCTGTATGGAAGCTGCTCCAGCCCACTGGTCTTCATTCGTGATACTCCCCTTTTTGGAGTGAAATATCACTGCAGAAGACTCAGCCTCTGGAAGCAGGGGTGGAAATGCCACTCTGGGTGTATTTTGGTTGGTTTTGGAGCGCTGTGGGTGCTGTCACCCTGCCTGCTCGCCCTCGATGTGTTCCAGCTGCTCACAGGCGCTGGCACGGAGATGCAACTCAGAGTTCAGATTTGACTTCAAGGCGTCTTTAGCACAGGGCACTCATCTTCTGCTGCTCTGGCCCTACAGTTTGTACCCTGGCCTCTTCTCTGCAGCCTGTTTTTCTGTGCTCCGTTTGCCCCGGGCTGTATGTGCCAGTGCACTGTTCACCATTTCTGTCGTGGATCACTCCTTTGTGTGATACCCATGAGATGAAATCTCAGAGGGTCTGAAGCAGGGTGAAAATCATGCTGTAACTGTACTGGAACCGAAAACCCCCACCTCCAGGGCTGTTTTCCTTCGGTGAGGAGAGGATGACACCTGCTCCTGTCGCCCAGGAGTCCTGCTGACTCCTGATGTCGGGGGACTGGTGTTTGTCACTGGGACCCTCGTGGCGATGAGCCCCGGTCACAGCTCACCTCCTGAAGAGGCTGGATGAGAACTGTGGCTGCAGGGCCCTTACTTTCAAGTTGCTGCTGCACAGAGTTGATTTTTCTGCGGAGGTGATGGGACCAAACTTGATGTGGGAGAAAGCGAGCAGGTGCGATAGCTTTGTGCGTCCGCAGAAGCTGCTGGAGCACAGCACACCCAGGAGCTGTGCTGAGTTTTGGGCGGCACAGTGAGGCAGGAGCCAGAGGGCCCATGGCCTTCGCTCCTCCTTGCAATGCAACTTAGGGCCTCAGGTTATGGTGCTCCTCCGGGCAGAAGCGGTGGGCAGTAACTGATAGTCCCCTCTGAGCCTCTCTGCCTGCTGTCCTGCCCATGCTGGCACTAGAACATGTCTCAGCGGTGCTCATGCGTCTTCTTCCCTGTCCCACAGGTGGACCAGGAGGGAGCAGGCAGATTTTTACCGCACTGTCTCCTCCTTTGGGGTCATCTATGACCAGGAGAAGAAGGTCTTTGAGTGGACCCAGTTCCGAGCCATCTCTCGTTTGGAGAAGAAGACAGATGAGAGCCTGGAGAAGTACTTCTACAGCTTTATGGCCATGTGCAAGAATGTCTGCGGTCTCCCACTGTGGAAAGATGATGGTAAGTGAAAATTTCATGGCCTTGGTGGGAGGTCCATGTAGCCACGGACCGGGAACAGTACCACTGCCGTCTTGGAGCAGGAGAGCGAGGGAGGAGTTCCAGAGAGAGTAGGAAGCAGCGAAACACCAGCCAGGCCAGGGGCTTGCAGAAGACACCTGTATTTCTGACTGTCTCGCTGGTGCAACAGGAAAGTAGGGCTGCCCTCCAGGCCCTGCTCTCACACATTTCATGGAATTCTCCCATGAAATCCCAACTAATTTTATCCAAGACAGTGACCTCTAGATGGAGCTTGGGGTCGTTTGTGCAGTATGTGTTGCAGCTTTTTGTCCAAGCACCCCTTTGCTGGCAAGTGGACGGAGTCCACACGGTGCCCATGCTGCTGCCCAGCTGACTGAGGAGCTCTGCTGCAAGGCCAAAGGGGCCTGAAAGGCACCACAGGAAGCTTGGGAAGCCTGCCCAACACACCAGGCATCTGTCTCCTGGGAGCACCCAACAGAGCCCCAGCCCGTTGGCCCATGCAGGACGTAGCTGGGGTGCAATTTAAGCACAGTGGTTTGCTTCTAACAGCAGCAGAAGGGATCTCGTCTCAGACCTGCCAGGAGGTCTGGGCTCATGCGCAGCTCCTTAGAGACATGTGTTAGTGCCTTCGGCATGGATGTGCAGGTGTTCCTCCCCAAAAGAGCTGTGCGAGTTGAAGGACTCCCTTCTCTGAGGACCTGCTGCAGGCTGCCCCCAGGCTCACTCCTCAGGGAGCCGCTCTGCTGGCAGCTCCGCGCCGCTCCAGCACTGCTGGCTCTGATGGGCAGAGCTCAGGCAGGGCTGAACCTTCTACAGCCGAGCGCTGCTCCCGGTCCAGCTGAGCAAGTCAGGAAGGTGCACTCCGATGTGTGCGTTTGGTGGCAATGAGTGGAAGGTGGTGGCACTGGGAAGCTCAGTCTCAGTGGTGGCTTCAAGCCCCCACCTCACCTGCAGTCTGGTCAAGCGTTAAAACTCACCCAGCTTGTCAGTGCCTCTGCGCACCCCTCGCCAGTCTGTGTAACAGGGCCGTGGCTTTTCTGTTCCTGTCGCAGGTCCCCCGGACCCTGACATCTATGTGGAGCCCATCACGGAGGAACGTGCCGCCAGAACCCTGTACCGCATCGAGCTGCTGCGAAAGGTGCGCGAGCAGGTGCTCAAGTGCCCGCAGCTCCACGAGCGGCTCAAGCTGTGCCGACCGAGCCTCTACCTGCCGGTGTGGTGGGAGTGCGGCAAACACGATCGGGACCTGCTGATCGGCGCCGCCAAGCACGGGCTGAATCGCACCGACTACTACATCATGAACGACCCGCAGCTGTCTTTTTTAGATGCGTACAGGAACTATGCCCAGCATAAAAGAGCAGGGATCCCAGGCTCAGAAACCCTGTGCTGCCTTTACCAGACTAACTCCAAACTCTGCGCTTCCCCTCTGTATAGCCAGGTGGACCGGACGTGTGAGTCCCTGGAGAATGAAGCCGAGAGTCAGATCAAGCTGGAGAACATGGAGAGCGCGATGTCTCAGGCTGGGGGCAGCCCGTCGGATGCAAACTGTGAAACGTTCATGTCTAAAGTCCGGGACATCATTTCCAGTAACTATGATGAGAGCTCTCTGCCGGACTCACTGATGTGCATGATGTACGACGAGAAGGCCTGTAACAGTGAGCAAAGCTCCCTTGCCCGAGACAGCCCAAGCTGCACAGATGTTGGAAGCAGCATTGCTAAACTGTCTGAGGGCAAGCTGGAGGGGGACGAGGATCCATCCAGCTGCGATGCGGAGGCCATGAGAGAGACTTCCTTCCTGGAGGGTTTGCAGGAGGGCTGTGACCAGATGGACTGTCAGAATGAAGAAGCTGAGCCTGCACCTTCTACCCCTGAAAGCGACCCTTCACGGAGCGTCCCAGCAGAGCTCTGCAAAGCTTTGCAGCAGAAGAGAGACCTCAGCAGCCCTGCACCAGCGCTGGCTGAGCACGGTGCCATGGACGGGATCATGAGCATGGGGCTGTACGGCCCCGGTCTTCACAGCTATGACGTAAAGGTTCCTCCTGAGCAGAGGTTCATTGATCTGCTGCAGGAGAAAGGAATGGAGGCAAAGTCAGGCCCAAGTCAGAGCCACAGTGAGGAAGACGAGGAGGAGGAAGAGGATGATGACACTTCTGAGGCAGCAGTGGATGTTGCAGAAGGTTTGAATGGTCCAAGGACCAGAGCCAGTTGTAACTCTGAGGCTAATGAACTGGGGGGCGAGGAGCAGAGCTCTGGCCTGCCCACACCTGAGGACACTTGCCCAGAAGATGTGAACGGCGAGAAAGAGTCCCTGGGGCTAGGGACACTCGAAGGGCCCACGGAGCCTGGGCCAGAGGGCAGGGAGGACCGCAGCCTGGACGAGGATTGCACCCTGCAGCACTCGCTGGGCCAGGCTCAGAGCCGGGCTTTCAGCCTGCCTGCACCTCCGCTGGGGGCCCCAGGGACAGAGCTCCCCCAGGTCAGGGGACAGGCCTGGGGCCAAGGGGCTGAGGGGAAGGCAGGCTGCAGAGAGGCCCCGCACCCCAAGCCCCCGGGACTGAAGCGAGAAGAGTGTGAGATCAGAGATGAGGAGGAGAAAGCTGGCAGCAGACAGAGTCAAGGTACGGTCCTGAGAGCTCCCCCTGGCTGACAGCCATCCCTGGCTGGAACGGGAGGGACCTGCTGTCCTCAGTGCTGAGCCAAGGCTGTGGAGCTGCCCACCCTCCTGGAGCAGGAATTGGGGCCCTTCTAGCTGATGGGACTGGGGAGCAAAGAGGTGGTGGCTGTTTGCTAGCAGGGCTTGCCAGGACGGGCTTGCTCTTCTGCCCTGGCTACAGCCATGGGATGCAGGACACCCTTCCCTTCCTGGCCCAGGGCACTCTGGTGAGCAGCTCTCTCTGGTACGGCTCAGCCCCACCTCCTCATCCCCACCTGGGGCTCTGTGTCACTGGGGAAGGTAAGCGGGCCACTGTCATAAAAGTCCCAGAGCTCAGCTCAGGGCAGTGCCCAGCTGCCCACTCCTGAGTAGTGCGGGCCGCCTGCCACAGCCCAGGGCAGCTGCTTTTCCTGGTGGCTCGTCGGGGAGTGGGATTTGTGTGGGAGGGTGGCAGGAGGTGCTACCACCCTGAGGGGGTGAGGGAGGGAGGATTATGACCGGCTCTCTTCTGTTGCTTTCTCAGATGGCCCAGAGAAGTACTTGGAGGAGGAGAGCAAGAATTCAACTTCTGTCCTGGCCGGGGAGATGGATGACCTTCAGGATGCCCGGGCACCGACCATAGCCCAGCTGCTGCAGGAAAAGACACTGTACTCCTTCTCTGAGTGGCCTAAGGTGAGTTAAAAAGGAACACTGTTCCTATTGCAGCTGTTACTGCCTCTGCTCCTCAGCAGAGGAGTGCTTTGCCTGGGGTGCTCTCACCAAGCCATGGACCTGCCCCAGAGCAGTTCCCTGCTGAGCTGAGGTCACAAGGGTTGGGTTTGCCTGTAATGCTGAGGTGGCGTACGTGAGTTAAAGCTGTCTGAGTCCCAGCCTGCCACTGTCCAATCCTGTCTGCATCTGCAGGACCGTGTGATCATCAGCCGCATTGACAACATCTGCCATGCCATCCTGAAGGGCAAGTGGCCTTCCTCCAGCCAGCAGTTCGAGACCCAAAGCCTGATGGCGGCCCCAGCAGTAGCCAGCAATGCCGGCAGCAGGAACAGCTTTGCTGAGTCGGAAGGGCCCGATCCCAGCTTCAACAATGGAGTGTTAATCTCACAGGTACAAAAGGTGAGGGCTCCTTGGACAGGGACGGGCTTAGGGCCCTGGGGTGAAGCATTGCCCACCAGTGCTCAGTAGCTTCCTAGTTGGGGCCTAGGTTTTCACTGCCTCTCGGTGCCACTTGAGGTTCATAACACGCCGCTTAGGCCACTTAGTCCCCTCCAGTGAGGACTCCTGGTGAGCCCCCAGTGCTCTCATCCTCTGGCAGCCCCGTTCCCCTCCTGAGAAGGAGGCTGTGCTGCAGCAGTTCCACAGCCCCTGCGGCTGCAGAAGGGATTCCAGGGTTGGTGCTGGAGCACGCGGTCAGAGGGGACATGGGCGTACTGCTCTGGTGTCCCAGAGGAAAGGGTGCAGGAGAGGGCACTGTCCCATCAGTCTCTCATCTCTCCCTGTTGAGCATAGCACAGAGCCAGAAGCTGCTGGCCTGTGCCCCCAGCCCACCCCCCAGCAGCTGATGGAGCACCCATGGGTAGAGCACCTTGGGGGGTTGATTTTGCTTGGAGAGTGCCACAGCACCACTCCCGCACAGGGTGAGGTGGGATGTGCCCAGGGAAAGGGGGTCCTGCAGAGAAGCGGAGGAGCGGTACTGTAGCTCTGGGTGTAGATCTGAAGAGCTGTGGTCTGTGATGCCACGCCAGCAGCCATAACCCTCTGTATGGCTTTGGTCCACGCAGGAAGGCTTCCTGACCCCTGCCTTTGCAAAGGAGGAGCGGAAGCACAGGAGGCTGTACGAATTCGAGATGGAGAGAGACGCCAAACAAAGGAGTCTGGAGCAGTTAGCAGCCACCCACGTCCATCCTCCCATCGTGCTGAACGGCTGGCGCGACGCAGCCGTGGACCTGACCAGAGCCTCTGATGGGGCCCCGGGGAACTCCTCTCCTTTCCCTCTGAACACGAGCATGCCCAAGCTGGGGACTATCAACACCTTGCAGGGCTCCCTGGGCATGGACTTGTCCGGCATTCTCCAGGCGGGGCTAATCCATCCCGTCACAGGACAAATTGTAAACGGCAGCCTCCGAAGAGACGATGCTGCCATGAGGAGGAGACGGGGCAGGAGAAAAAATGTAGAAGGGATGGACCTCATCTTCCTGAAGGAGAGGCCACTTCCAACCAGGCTGCAGGTGGGTCGATGCTCCCCGCTTTCGTGTGGCCCCGATGCAGTCAGCACAGTTTGTAGCAATGTGAGGCCTCCTCCAGGACAGCCTGGCTTGTGCTGGAGCAGGCAAGAGCAAACACTGCTCCAGGGAGGAAGGGCAGTACTGCCACACTCTGGTAAGCATTATCACAAGCAGCCGTTCCAGACTGAGGACCGTATGGGGTTAAAGAACAGGAGAAAAGGTCCATGACTGCATGTGGGCTGTTGCCCAGAGGCTTTTGCACCCCTTTTCCTTCTGCCCTGGGATACACTCAAGGAAGAATGACCAACTGGGAGCCAGACCAGTCCCTTCACACCACATTTAGGAGTGATCTGGGGGAGAGTTGGCCCTCCTGAGAGGGAGAGTTTGCAGGTGAGGTGGAGGACATTTGCCAGCTCTGTGCCCTCCATGCCTGCAGAGCTGGGGCTGAGTGGAAGTGTAACTTGTTGGTGGGGGGTGATTTAAGGAGCAGGCACCGGGAATAAGGGCATTGAGAAGCCAGCCTATGCAGTGGGGGCAGATGAGCTGCTTTGGGAGCTCTGTGGGGGTGCAAATGCATCTCTGCGTGCTGCTGATGGGCTGCCCCTGCTCCTCCCTCCCCTCAGGATGTTCAGGACGATCAGCCGCAGCCGCCCCAGAGCAGCCCCCTCCCAGACGGGCCGGCTGCTGCTACCTCAACCCCGCAGCCAGTCCCAGCTGCAGGCAGCCAGGCAGAGAAGGCTGTCCCCAACAAGAGTCTCCTCGACTGGCTCCGTCAGCAGTCCGACTACACACTCGACGTTCCCGGCTTCGGCACAGTAAGGGCGGCCTTCGGTGGCGTGTGTGTGTCCGTGTCCGCCTCCTGTGTTGCCTTTTGTGCTAGTTGTTCTGTTGTTGCTCTTGAGTTCAGGGCTTCCGTGAAGTAGGTCAAAACGTTGCCTCCTTCCCTGCACCACGGAGAGAAATGGAAACAGGCATTTGGGATACTCAGGGCCCATGGGCCCTGTCACTTGGGCTCATTTTAGGCCATGCTGTTTGTTAGATGAGGCCCCCAGACAGCAGGTTCCCTGCGAAGCAGAGTTCCTTGCTTTAAGAACCGAATGGCGGGTTTTTCAAGACCTAGAGACACACACAGGTCTGTGCCCCGGGAGCACTGCAAGAAGCAGTCCCGTGGTGGAGCAGGAGTGGAGATGCGTTTCCACCATGTTCCATTGCCCTGGCCTTCTGTGGGGGCTCGCTGGAGCTCACAGCTCTGCCCACGCTGCTCCCAGCAAGCTGCCTGGGCATTTCAGGTCAGCTGCGGGATTTCCCACCTCAGGGCAGGAGTCCTCTCTCTGGGGGGTCAGTCTGAGGATGCTTTGGGGTCCTGGAGCAGCTCAGTTGGTTCTCAAAGGCCAGACAAGGCTCAAGGCCTTTTCTTTGACTCTCAGCAGTCAGGGCCTGCAGGAGTCATTACAGTGTTGCATCCCTGCCTGCACGTTGACAGGTGTCCTGGGGCTTGCTGCCTGGGGTGGGCATGCAACAGCTGAACTGTAACGGTACGTCGCTATCCTGGAGGGCTGTGATCCCAAAGGAACAGGGTGCAGCGGCTGTGCAGCGGGAACAGCGGGAATACAGCACAACAGCACGTGGACGAGCTGCAGGAAAACAGGGCACCCCGCTTCCAGCTGCATGGGTGGGAGCTGGGAGCAGACTGATGTGGAGCTGGAAGGCGACGCCGCAGTCACTCTGAGCGGGGTGCACTGAAAATCCCTTTGTACCTACAGCAACCAGTTAGTGCTCATTTGGGAACCGGCCCTGTGGCAGAGGCCAGCTTGTGCTGCTCACACTGCTCCTGCCCAAGTCTGCAGGGATGCCGCTGTCCCTCGGGTGCTCATCTGTGTTACCCTCCTGCAGGGCTGCGAGCCGTCCAGGCTCATTAAGCTGACCGGTCTCATTAACGTTGTGTTGTTTGCACTCCAGAATTTCTCAGACAAGCCCAAGCAGAGGAGGCAGCGCTGCAAGGACCCCAGCAAATTGGACATTAGTGCGCTCACGGGCGAGGAGCGGGTGCCGGTGGTACATAAGGGTACCGGACGGAGGGTAAGCGAAGGTCTATTCCGTGCTCTGCCCTGGGTGTCCTGGAATGCTTAGCAGGTCTCGGGCTGGCCCAGGGCCAGATTTTAATCCAGGGAACCATGTGGATGGGGCAAAAGTCTGGAACACATGGCTAGGCTGTATTGTTCTGTGAAACGTGTGACAGAGGAGACACCTTTGAAATAACTGACTGTGAAGTAAGGAGAGGATGGGTGCTCCCCGTTGCTGCTGTACACAGGCCCCACATCAGCAAAGTGACTCAGCCTTTGGTTTTAAAGCTGCCGTCAGCAGAGCCCAGGCTGCTGTTTCCTGTTACGGATTTGATCGTTACCTTTGAACTCACTGCAGTATCCACAACTTGTAATACTCCCGTGTGTCGCAAATGCCTCTGTTTTGTTCCTCCTTACGAGGTGCGGCAGGAGCACGCTGGTACCCTGCAAAGCGATGGGCATGCAGGGAATGGAGGGGTTTGGAGTCCTTTTCTCTTGCTTACTGAGCAGCTAGAAACATGGGCTGGGAGCCACGGGTTTACCTGTCTGCGGTTCAATCTCCTGTGCACTGATATCAGCCTCTCTGAATGAGACAGGAAACTTTCCACCCAGGTTAAACACACCCAGGGCTTCACAAGGTCAGGAGGTGGTGTGAGAACAATCACCCCTCAAACCACAGCTGAGCAGTGAGGCAGAAAGAGACTGGTTCAGCCACCTCTGCGTTGCCCTGTGTTACACCGCAGTGGCTGCCGGAGACCTGGGTGAGTTGGGTGGGTTCCTGCAGTTCTCAGTGTGTCTTTTACAAACGCTCTGTCCCCATCCCTTGGGCACTTGCTGGCGGGGAGGGCAGAGACGAGCGATGGGGCAGGGCGCAGGGGATTGCCCTCTGCTCCCTGAGCTGATGCTGGAAGCAGCAGTCACCTACAGAGCCCTGCAAAGAGGCATAGCAGGGGAAGAGCCTCTGCCCCAGCCAAACTGCAGCCCTAACCGACAAGCCAGGGGAAGTGCTGTCATCCCCTTCACAGCACGGGGAGAGGGACTGGCCCACAGCCACAAGCAGAGAAACCCTGGCCTCAGCTGCCAGCTGCATCTGTATCAGCATCTCGGCCTTGGGGTGCCCTTCCTCTGCTTGAACACGAACAGGGTGGCCTCTGTCTTCCCAGCCACCTCCTCCATGAGCCTTGCGTCTCTCAGGTGTGTAGCAGCCATCCCTTCAGAGGCTGGCAGATGCTCCTGAACTGTGTGTTTGCCTAGACATGTAATCATATTTCTTGTGTTATTTTGCATAACTCTTTCTGCAATAGAGGTCATCCTTCTGCTGTGTTTTATAGTTAGGGGGAGCCACGGCACCAGCATTGAAGGAATTGCCAAGGTGGCTTGATGCAAACTTGGAGTATGCTGTTGCAGCTGACTGGGCTGACATTGTTAAGCTTTCAGTAAGTTAGAGCTTTTGGAGAAATCTGTATCATGTCATCTTTTCTTTCTCCTCCCCATCCCCACAACCTTTCTCCAGTGAGGGTCCGTGAGCTGCAGGGCAGGGCCTCCCGGGGGAGGGAGAGGAAGGTTGGGCGCACGCCGCGGCTTGGCAGCCGGGCTGGGAGGAGAGGAGGGGCTCGGTGCCCTGGGGCCATCGGAGAGCCTTGGGGAAGGCTTGGGAGGCTGCGAAACAGCTGAGGCAACAGGAGCCTGCTGGAAGCAGTCATCCACCTCGGGCAGGGCGTGCACAAAACGCGTTCTCGGGGGTCAAATTTTCAAAAAGTTCCCTCAGCCCAGCCTTACAGTCGGCTCCTGGAAGCTCTGTGTGTGCTACGGGACACGCACAGCAGGAGGGCTGAGGGCTTGGGCACAGGCAGGGAGTGGGGCAGAGGGGAGCCAGGACCCCGTCAGCTGCGTTCGTTCGCAGGTCCCTGCCCCAGTGAGAGGCAGGACTGTGTCCTCGCCCAGGCTGCTCCCGAGGTCCCGCTCGCCTGCTCCTTGTTTTGTGGCTGTTCTCTGCGATGCCCTTGCTGACCAGGGGCTGGAGGGGGAATCAGGTGGCTTAGAGGTTTGTACTGCTCTGCAGTCCGCTTTTAGTGAGCGCTGGACATTTGGCACGTCCTGTCCCGCTCCCCCAGGAAACAGCTCCAAGCCAGGCTGGCCTCGACGCCCCGCGCAGGCAGCCGGCTCCCCGCCAGCGGCTGCTTCGCGTTGCCTCCAGCTCCTACGGATGGCCCCAGGCACCCCCACTTTGCCAGCCGGGAGAGCTGCATCCCGGCCACTGGCACGGCAGCTGCGCGTCCCTTAGCCCCTGCCAGCCCCTCGCCAGCCCTGTCAGTTCCCGGCTTTGGCAGCGCGCATCCGTTGCTCCCACGTGCGTGCAGGGGGACATCCCACTGCAGGGCTGAGCATCACACGGGCTGCCCCGCGGTGCCCAGGCGCTCTGGGGTCCTGTGCAGGTTTTCACACACGCCAGCGGGAGCAGAAGAGAAAATTCTCCCTCTTTGGGGAGCAGCTGGGCTGTGCAAACTTCCCCAGTCATTTACTTCTGCTTTCTGCACTTCAGGTGTCGGTGGGAAGTACAAATCTGTTATTGGAAACCGTTCAAAGGCACAAAAGTCTTTGAAGCTAAAGGGAGGCACGAAAGGAAACATTCAAATGTTTGTGAGGAGAGTGCTGAAAATGGGAGCTGTAAGTTGTGCGGTGGGTCCCCCTGCACTGCTCCATGTAAGCAGACCCACGCTGCCGTCGCGGGGCTTTGCTCCCGCAGCGGATGCTGGCAGAGCTCAGCAGCTGTCTGTGCCATCTCATGCAGCCCTGCTGTCCAGCTGAGCATTGAAAATTTGGCCCTTAGACCTAACGCCGAGCTGTTGCGGAAGCCAGGACTAAAGCTGGGATGGGAGCGAGCCGGAAGCCTCTGACACGGAGCGGCCCCGGTGCTGCTCGTGCTAGGAGAGGTCCCAGTCCTCGGGAGCTGAAGGGGAGCTGAAGGGCTGCTGTCTCGCTGCCTCCTTTCCTCCCTGCGTGCTCGTCGTTCTGCAGCATTGTGCCAGGGCACAGCGAGGGTGTTCTGCGCTTGGCAGCGTCCCTTGGGGAAAAGTTGTGTGTGCCTCTCAAATTCCATATCCAGAATCATGTAGGCAAATATTTCTGTGCTGACACCATCTGGGAATGCAGATGCAAGCACGGAAAAGCCAGATTTTCTCTGATGGAGTAATCAGGCGTTTTCTGTTGTGTGTGTTTCGTTTTCAGGGCTACTTACCAGAGAGCAAATTCAACCGTGTCCTGACCGAGCCCGTGCTCCGAGACACGGGGCCGCGCCGGCGGGGCAGGAGGCCCAGGAGCGAGCTCATTAAAGGCCCCGGCGTTGTAGCAGATTCTTCTTCTGGCATGGGACCATTGTTCATGAACGGACTGATTGCCGGCATGGATCTGGTAGGACTGCAGAACATGAGAAACATGCAGGGCATCCCCCTGACTGGGCTGGTTGGGTTTCCCGCGGGATTTGCAGCCGTGCCCACCGGCGAGGACGTGAAGAGCACCCTGAGCATGTTGCCGATGATGCTGCCCGGCATGGCCACCGTGCCGCAGATGTTCGGCGTCGGAGGGCTCCTCAACCCACCCATGACGACGACCTGTACTGCGACTGCTCCGACCTCACTAACAAGCACAACGAAAAGTGGTACATCGAACGCAGAGAAAGCTGCTGAGGAGAAGCAGGGCAGCCAGGATGTGAAAAAAGAAACTCTTTCAGAAGACAAGCCTGGCCCTAGTTCCTTTTCTAATCAGACAGAATCTGCAATAACTACCAGTAGTCCTGTAGCTTTTAACCCATTTCTTATCCCAGGGATGTCCCCTGGACTGATCTATCCGTCAATGTTTCTCTCCCCTGGCATTGGCATGGCGCTGCCGGGCATACAGCAGGCCAGGCACTCGGAGGCAGCGACCCTGGAGAGCCAGAAGCGGAAGAGGAAGAAAGCGAAAGGGGAGGCAGCAAACCCAGACCCAGAAACTGTCCTGCTGCCTGAACAAGAAGCTGCGAACGGTCAAAACTGTACAGAGCAGACCCCGCCCTTGCCAGCAGAGAAAGAGCAGGACGGGCCAGCAGAGGAGGAGCTCAAAGAAGTCAATGACACCAATTAGAACTTTTGTTTCATTAAAAAAAGATTGTGGCTTGTAAGTTTCTTATCCCATAACTCTTTGTTACGTACCCTCCTGCCCCCACTCCACCGTCATAAACCTGTGTTTCCATGAGTAATATGACCTACCTACTTCCCTGTCAGAGAACCACGGTGACATACTCTATGTTAATAGTTGCAGGGTCTCGCCACTTCATTAGGTAAACGGTGTTGTCTAGCTAGCGTGGGAGGCACAGGATTCTCGTTCTGTTTCCAGTTGTTCATCCCAGCCGACAATAGCAAATCCAGTTCTAGGTCACCCCCCAAACTGCTCACACATCTGAAAAGAAAAAGAAGCAAAAACAGAGCAAAAGAGAAGTGTTTACCTCTTGGCCTGCGCGCAGACAGGGGTACTTCTTCCTCCAGTGACACCGAACGGAAAGGCCTGTACTTGGGGGTCAAAAGCACAGCTATAGTGAGTGCTAACGTGTATTTTTGATTTGAAGTATCTCCCTATTTTATCATGGTTACTAGGATAGTAGTGTAGACAGAAGTATATAACTAATGATTGAAAATGCATATATTCATTTCTTTGAAACAAAAAGGCATAACTGGTAGTGATATAATTTCCTGATCACCCCCTCAGAGGTTTGGAAACAAACTACAGTGCGTGAAAATATTACGTAGACATTCTTTTGTATTTTTTAAAACCAAAGTTTGGTTTTATGTTAAGTGGAGTTTTAGTTGCCCTTTCCTTGATAGTTACAAGAACTTTTCAGCCTGAGCTGAAACTGTTTTGCACATCTTGCATGACTGTTTTGGGGTTACTGTACCCGTAGCTACCAGGTCCTTCATCATTCTGCTGGCGTTCAGTTCTCATCGATGGCGTTACAAGTGCTGTACAGTTATTTTTCTCCAGCCACGAACAGGCCACACTGATTTTAATGCTCTTATATGAACACTGAGGCTTTTTGGGTTTTTATACTTCACAGTCCACACCCCAGACGCGAGGAACAAGCTGTAGGCCAGCTTCACCGCTCTGAGTCCTCTCGGGACTGTCGAGATTTTCAAAGCTCGAGATTCTTCTTCTTTCCTAGTGTTAGACTGTGAAGAGATCACTTTTGCTTCTTCTTTCCATTCCTCTCCGTGCCACGTGCTGTCGAACAGTATTTCCAGGCTCCCCCATTGGCAGACGGTTTTGATGCGCGTGCTGTAAGTGGATGGGTTCTAACGCGATCGGTGCCCGCAGGACCCCTGGGTGCTGAGACAGCTCCGCAGGCAGCTCACTGAGCTCTCCTCCCCTTCGCTCCTCCTTTAGTTTTCCTTTCACTTGGGCTTGTTCTTACGTGCAGCTCATGGTTTGAGACTTGAAATAAACACACAGTGGTGCAGCGGTGAGACGAAGGCTGTGGAGGGAGTTGGGAGTGTGCTAGTAATCAGTTACGCATTTGGTTGTCACAATTTACTGTATTTTTTACTTATTTTCTGTTACAGTTTTGCTAATTTATCAGATGGTCCAAATGTTTTGACATAACTATTTCAGTTTGCATTATTTATTTATGATGCTTTTTGTCATTGTCTTTTATACATTTGGGATTATAAATTATGTACATGTTAAAATTAGCATCTCAAAGAAGTCTGTTACCCACGATCTCAAAGCTTTTGGTTTATACTTTCACGGAATTTATTCCCAGTTTACTGGATTGGATGATTTTTTTAAAGTATGTAACCGATCGTAATGCAACCCCCCGTGATTAAATGTCTGCTATTTAATGACTTCCTCGTAGCATAGATAACTGTATCACTATCGACAGATTTCTTAGAAATGCTGCTATCTCTATTTAACTAACATTTTGTTCAGTTTTGCCTCCAGTGGAAGCAGAAAGGGTTTTTTCAGCTGTTAAATCCAAAATCAATATAATTTATTTATGTAAAAAAAAAAATCACAATTGATATATTTTTGAACCTTTTAAGTACTAACTTTCTTTTTATTCAGTAGAAGAACATGTACTTGCCCTAAATCCTTGAAATACAAATGCTATAAAACTTCGTCTATCTTCAAAGCCTTACTGTGAATGGATGCAGCAGCCTCTCCGGAGTCCGGCTGCGGACGGGACGGTTTGCCCAGGGTTACACTCGCGAGGAACAGGGTTGACCGTGACGTTTATTTAATTAGCCAGCATGCTCTATACCTTGTTCTTACTTACCAGACATGTATGCTACGTCTCTGGGTGTTTAGGCTTCTCTTTGACTGCTACTTTGTGACCCTTTTGCAACCTGATATACTCTGTGGATTATTTAGACTGTAAGGCATAAGTGGCTTCGTATAATTCTCCATCATATCCAAAACAAATGCCAAATTTTCACTGGTTTCCATGGATACTCACACAAACATACATTCTTCACCAAATGTGCTAACAAAATAAACTGTCTGTGCTCTTGAACATGGATAAAAAGAAAAAGATTTAAAAGTCAGATTTTTATTTTTTTAATTTAGTGACTAGATGATGCTTATCTTTCAGACTTGGCAGAGCCTTGCTACAGATGTATATAATTTTTTTCAGCAAATATATGTGAATGTTTAATTCACCTGACTCAGTGATAAAAGTTCCTTGCCTTTCTCTCAGCACCAACACCCTGAGACGCACTCTGTAGGGCTGCTCTCCACGCACCGGCAGCGCTGCGCTGCGTGCCCCGGGGACGCGCTCCGGGCTCGCAGAGCTTTGCCAGCCAGTGAAGCTGCCCCGGGGCTGCTCCGGCGGCTCTCACCCTGTAGGCTCGCGGCTGGGCCGTGCCCAGGGGCTCCCGGCTGAGGCTCCTCCTGCAGACGGGTGGTGGGAGCCCCCAGAGCTGCCGTGGACCCCCAGAGCCAGTAATGACCCTCTGCGCTTACCCCGCACCTCTCAGCATGAGGGGAGCAGGGGCTCTGGTTTCTCTTCCTGAGATACTAAGCGTCTCCATCTAAGCCTTGTAAAATGCTACTAGGTGCCAAATAAATGCTTGTAATAAATCGCAATGTAAGGATCTCATGCTTGAGAAAAGCAGGGATTAGTTCGGGTTTTCAGCTGCATGAATAAACGCCCAGGAAAAGCTACATGATTTCTTCCAGGTGCCAGAAAAGTTAAAAGGCATGGAGCAAACCTAGAGGTGGTGCTTGCTCCCCGTGCCCTTGCGTTTTGGTGCTGTATTTGGGGCCAGAAACGGGCCCTGCGTGGGCAGAAGGGCACCAGGCTGCTGGGACACCAGGCACCGCCGGGGCGGGCAGAGGAGGGAGGCGGTGGCGTGAACGCTGTGTTGCCCAAACCTCCCGTAAAGGACGGCTCCGCGCCCTGCGGCCTTCCACCATCTTCCCCGTGAAGGAGGACGCGTGCTTGGAGCGTCTGCAGCAGCCAGGTGGTGCCTCGGGGCACGAAGCGTGGACGCTGCCCTTCGCGCTCCCCCGGAGTGCCCTCGCCTCCGTCGTCGATGGCGGCCGTGCCGTGCTCTGCCGTCGCCCCGGTCCGGGCGCTCGCTCTGCAGAACGCCGTGCCCTGTCCCAGCTGCTCCCCGTGCCACTGTCAGCCACGGGACACGACGGGAAGGTATCGCTGCACGTTCGCGTAGGAGCTCTCGTTCTCTGCAGTTAAGGATTGCCCCCAGCACTGTGGCTGGGCGAGCGCTACCTACCCTGCGGGCAGACGTCACAGCTCTGGAGGCTTGGGAAAGCTGCGAGCCTGGATTCGGGTCTGGCGTAGCTGGCAGTGAATGAAGTGCGATCCTCAAATGAAATCCAGCCCCAAAACACAGAGCTTTCCAGCGCGCTGGCATTTCCCACCTCTGCAGGAGCAGCTCCACTTCCAGTGCTGCGAAGCACAGGCTGAATCGCAGAAAAGCCCATTACCAGTCGCCAACTTAATTTCACAGTTTTAAGGCTGTATCAGGTGCGTGACGGAACGGTGACAGCCACGTGCTGAGTGCTCCGCGGCCCCGCGGCACTGGGGAATTCGTGGTCGGGGAAACCCACCCGGTCACCCGAATCCTTCCCCCCGTCTCCTGCTTCCCTTCACCCCGTCACGCGTTCCCTTCCCCTGCTCCCTGCTCAGTGCCTCTGGAACGCGCCCTTCACAGCTTGCGCTCGCCCCAGAGCCTCCCTCGCTTCCTGCGGTGCCCTTTGGGCAGTTTGCAGCTTCACCCACCGTCAGTGCTGTCCCCGGGTGGCCGCTGAGGAGCAGGGAACCCGGAGTTCAGCTCAGACGGCGCGGGGCAATTCAGGAGCTCCGGTCCCACCCAACAGCAGTTCTGCCTCCCTGCCTGACCCGGTTTGCACTCGTTTGATTTCAACAGGAGCCCCCAGCTGGCTCCCTCCTGTGGACGGAGCCCACCAGGGTTCCAGCACCTCACACGGCAGCCAGCCCCGTTCCCGGCGGTGCTGAGAAGCAGCACGGAGCCGCCGAGCCGCGGCTGCGAGGAGCAGGGCTCCGCAGCATTTTCCATCTGACCGGTAGCTGGGATGCGTGGCAGGAAAAGAGACCTTTTACAGGAATAGCTGGTACCGCTTATAGAGATATTTTAGAAGGGAACCCCACAGAGACTGGCATGATTTTCGCGGAGATGGTGCACAGGTTCGTGGTACACGAGCGGGCGCACGCAGACAGAAGCAAGCTCGGGTGCCCGCAGGGAGGGCACGCCCGCTGTGCCTGGCAGCGCTTGTCGGCTGACGGGTGACGGCAGGAGCCGGCGCACAGGGAGCCGCGCTGCTCCCG
>VXAV01004110.1:96679-120691 GCA_013399715.1 Alectura lathami
CCCGGCCGGTGCCGGCCCCGCTGAGCGGCGGCTCTTGCCTTGGCAGGGGGAAGCGCTGCACTGGCTGGCCTGCGCGCTCTACGTGGCCTGCCGCAAGAGCGTCCTGCCCACCGTGGGGAGCGGCCTGATGGAGGGCAACTGCGTGTCGCTGACCCGGATCCTGCGCTCCGCCAAGCTCAGGTTCACCTCTGCCGGCCGCCCCTCGCGCCTCAGGGCCCCTCTTTCGTTAAAAGGGGAAATAAGATGCAAATGCATAGGGTTTTCTTTCCCGTCTCCAGCTTCGGAAAGCCACCCACGCCGGCCCGGCGGTTGTTTTACCTTTGGTAGTTAACTGAACCACAAACGAGCTCCCCCGGGTTCCCCCACGGCCGCCGGGGCCTGACCGCAGGCGCTGGGAAGGCTCTCGCTCCGTTTCAAGACGTGCAGGACGTTCTGGCAGGCAGAGCTCGGGGCTGTGTGTGCTGGCTCCGCACGAAGCTGCCCACTCTCCTCTCTGGCCTGCCTGTGGCCAGCACGGCCGTGGCAGCAGCGCTTCCATCTGTGTTTCTGTGCCTGTGCCTCAGAGGCAAAGAGCTTACGGCAGATGTGTGCGGTTTGGGAGTCTGCAGAGCGGGTGTTATGCCTGCGTATCAAACCAGGTGGTTGGTGAGGAGTAAATACAATGCGTGTAAGGAGTAACGGTGTTCTGGCGCTACCAAAATTCAGGGTAGAGAAAGCTGGTTCCAGCTGGAAGTAAAACAGTGCTTTCTTCTTTTTCTTTTAAGTTTAATTCAGTTTTTTAGCAAAATGAAGAAGTGGATGGACATGTCCAATCTGCCGCAGGAGTTCCGAGAGCGAGTGGAGAGGCTGGAGAGAAACTTCGAGGTGTCGACTGTGATCTTCAAAAAGTTTGAACCGATATTTTTGGATATCTTTCAAAACCCTTATGAAGAAACTTGTAAGCCCCAACGAAGCAGGAAGCAGAGGTATATCTGAGGTTTCGTGTGACTTTTCAGCGGGCTCACAAATGTTAAGAACGTTCTTTGTGCTTAAAAAAAATAAGGTAGAGTTCTGAAGTGACGGGGCCACCATGCTGTCAGCGCGGGGATGTTCTGCCCTGACAAAGCACTCGTGGCTGACGCTGTGACATCACCCCTGTGTGCAGACTGGCAGCAGGGACTGCCACGTCCCTGGGATTTTAACAGGGCTGCCAGATGGGTGCCAGCACTTAAATGGGAGAAAAATGCAGCGGGTGTGCTTGTTTCTATGTAATTTCTGTGGCAGACGTGGTAACTGGTGGTGTCGTCTCTCAGGCACGCGGAGCGCTGCTGCCTTAGTTAAAGGGACGAGGCCGTGTGCTCTGCGGCCTGCGTGGCTGGCCCTGGCGCCTCTGCGGCGGGGATAAAGGGAGCTGAGCTGGGTCCGCACCAGGGAGTTCTGCTGGCTGGTGCATTTCAGCTGGGTGCTGGGGGATAGCTGGTGGTGACATGCCGTGGTGTAGCTCCTCGTCTGCAACTGAAGGGGTGCTTCTGCTGCTGCAGCTCCTGGGGTGCGGCTGACGGCCCTGTGGGCTTTGCAACTAGAAGTCTCATCCGTGTGCTGTGTAACCTGCCTTCATCAGAGCAGCGTTCATCGGCATGACCGTGCTTTCTGCTTCTCTCTTGGGCGTCTAAAGTAATCTGTTCCGTGGTTTTGGATAATAAAAAAAAAAACTCTAGAGCTGGGTGGGAGGCTGCCGGGAAAGCCGAAAGACGCACGTTGTGCCTCAGTGTGCTGCTGTCAGGTGGTGACTCCGACTGGAGCACGGAAATGAGCGCAGCCCTTGCTGTGCAGCACGCTGCAGCTTCCTGGAGCTGCAGGCTGAGCTGTGCCACTCTCGTTGGCAGGCGGGTGCCGTGCGGCGTTAAGGATCTCTTCAACTTCTGCTGGACTCTCTTTGTGTACACCAAGGGTAGGCTTGCTTTTTCTTAGCTGCATGTTTCGCCTGCGTTTTGGGTCGTGAGCTTCTGTTGTGCTGCCTGACATGATGTGCTGTCTCTTAAAGGTAATTTCCGTATGATTGGAGATGATTTAGTAAATTCCTATCATTTGCTTCTGTGCTGCTTGGACCTGGTTTTTGCAAATGCCCTGTTGTGCCCAAATAGAAGAGATCTGCTGAACCCGGCGTTTAAAGGTACGGTGGGAACGGATCGTGTGAAATCAAACACGCTTTGTCCTTCTGCTCCTTTCAAAGTGAAGGTGAAGGCTGGATGTTCTTTTCCCTCCTCCCTGTTGTCAGGCTTACCCGCGGACTTCCACGCAACGGAGCTGAAAGCTGCCGAAGATCCCCCGTGCATCATCGCCATGCTGTGCGAGCTGCACGACGGGCTCTTGGTAGAAGCCAAAGGAATCAAGGAACACTACTTCAAGCCATACATCTCGAAACTGTTTGACAGGAAGGTACGTCCTGCTGGTTCAAGGATGTGTGACAGTGTTCGTACGAACGGTCCTGTCCTGGGAGAGTTCAAACCCTCCAGGAACTGGGGGAGAGTGCCCTAGCAGGCAAATGAACCGGCGCTGGGTCAGGTTTGCCCTGTCTGCGTTTCAGCAGGAGCAGAGTTTACTCTCGCTTCTGATGGCGTGTGCTGCCGGTTCTCTCTGTGTTGGCCGTTACTGTCAGCGGAGAGCCTTTACTTCCCTGGCAGCGTGAAAACCGAATCACGGGCGATAACCTTTTCTGTCTGACGGAAATGTTATCTCGTGGATCAGTTTTGTGGAGCAGCTGTAATGATAGCCTGGGTCCTAGTGCTTGTCCTGGAATTAAGCAAAATGTTGTGGAGTGAGGAGGATGAGGCTGAAGATAACAAACTTCTGTCTGTTTTCATCCTGTGAGATGCCTCCAAGCTCTGAGGAGGTGGCTGTGCAGTCCCGCGTCAGGCTGCTCCCCTGCCTGCCGGTGGAACAGCTTCAGCAGTGCTGTTTCTGAGGAGCAAGTTTCTCTAGAGCTGGGACAGCACCGAGCTTTGCCTGCTCTGTTTGTCCTGTAACAGCGGTGAAGTGCTTTGGTCTGGGCAAAAAAGAAGCTCCTCAATCTCATTCCCCTTTTGGCGCAAACCCTCATGCTGTCACGTTGTTAGAGATGGAATGGTTTTGGTTTTATTATGTAAGATATTTCTGCTTTTCTTTTTATTCTTAGATCTTAAAAGGAGAATGTCTGTTGGATCTTTGCAATTTTACAGAAAATAAGTAAGTTACAGCTTGCATTTTTGATCGTGGACTTTGGTTTTGTTTCTTAAGTGTGCATCTGAACGCTGAGCCTGAGCTTCTCCTTACCTTCCTGTAACTCGCTGCCCTGCTGGTCTGGGAACCAGCGCTGGTGCCTGCCTGAAATGCTTTCTGGGCCCGAGCTGTGTTAGGTACCAGAGGGTCAGCGGCAGGGCTTCCTCCTTGATGGCAGACCGCAGAAGGGCGGTCTGGCACAGGCTGCCCGGGGCAGCGCTCAGTCCCCATCCCTGGGGGTGTTCAGGACACGTGGACGTGGCACTGAGGGGCTCGGAGTAGCGGTGGGCTTGGTGGTGTTGGAGAGGGTTGGACTTGATCTTCGGGGCCTTTTCCAACAGAAGTGCTTCCAGGATTTTCTGGCAGCTGTAGCTTTTAGTAGCCTAACGCAAGTCAGAGCTCTGAACTCTGCAGTTCGTGGATGTGCCCCTATACAGACCTCAGGCACTGATGTGAACAGGCAGGTGCGTAGGGTTGCTTCTCAGTCTCCAGTTGAGTGCAAAATCTGAGAACGCGATAGAAGAGCTCAAAGGAAAAAGGAGCAACAATTGCAAAACCACAAGAAAGGAGTGGAGCGTTTCTGTGGGAGGGAGGCCGAGCTGTTTCAGAAACATTCCGTTCTCAAAACTAATTGAAATACAAAGGTGAGCAGCAGCTGCTTTGTTCGGGATCCCGTAAAGAGTGCTTTACCTTTCCCAAAAACACCTGGTAATTTGTTTTTGCTCGGTGAGTTTTTAACTCGTCAGTTTGCTTTCTGAGAAGTATGAGCCCCCCTGTTCTAACGGCGTAGATGACAGCATCAAATTCAGACACAAAATGCTGCCCTGATCCGTACGAAGCAGTGCACTGCTCCTCGCATTTCTACTTCAGAAGGGTAGCGGTAATGTTATGGTTACTGCCACATCGAACCGTGCGGGGTTGCCTATCCTTTTTCAAATACCACCTGCGGAAACACGGAAGCCTGTCTGTTTCTTTGCCCCAAATTTTCATATAAACTTTTTCTTGAAGACAGTGAGAGGCTGGACCTGTAACGGAGTCAGGCTCCCTGGGGGTCATGGGATCCCTTGTGCTGCTGCTGTGTTGTGCTGCTGGGAGGTGTGCTGAGGTGGGGCTTGCATCTCCAAGACGCCCCATTGGCAGAGGCGCTTCTCACAGCACTCGCACACTGTGGAACGTGTGGGCAGTTTTGGTGCTGTCCTTATTTTCATCCAGAAGTTTGTTCCCCAGGTATAAGATCAAAGCTCTGCAGCCTTTGTGAGATTACCGGTCCTGATTTACAGCGGGGTTAGCTGAGTCAAGAGGACAAAGTGACAGTATCACATGTCAGTGGTCATTTTAGGAACTGAATCTTAAGTTTTCCTTCCTCTGTGCCATCATGGCTATCACTGAATGCCTAGTGGCAGACGCAGACCTCAGACTAAGCTAGTTTAGTGCAACCACAGTTGCTCTGCACGCGCAAAGACCTGACTTCTGATCGGCTGAGTATTTCAAACCTGCCTGATTTACTGCTGGGATGGAAGCAAATGTTCTTCCTCCACTACAGCGCACCAGATGGTGGTGACAGAGGAGCAGTCCCTGTGGTGGGCTGTCGGGGGGCTGGGAGGAAGAGGCAGGCTGGGATGGCTGCTGGTGGGGTGCTCGCGTGGGGAGGCTTCACCTGCCGGCTGCGTGCTGCCTGGGGCTCGTGCTGGTTTCAGTTCTGTGTTGTAGCTCCCCTGGCGCCTTTTCTGCTTGTTCAGCAGTTTAACCCCTGATGTCAAACTTTGGCTTCTCTTCCAGCAAGGCGCTGAATAAAGAGTATGAAGAGTATGTCCTGACAGTGGGGGACTTCGATGAGAGGGTGTTCCTGGGGGCGGACGCTGAGGAGGAAATCGGCACTCCTCGGAAATTCCCCGCAGACGTGCCAGCAGGGAAGACAGCAGCAAGAGCCCACGTGGAGTGTCACCTCCAGCAGCATTTTGAAAAGGTGATTCATTTAACGTGTGTGGGTTGCATCTGGAGTACTCCTGCCAAGATCTTTCATCGCTGTATGCAGTTTCAGTCCCCGAGATGACTTTGAGAAGCTGAGTTTCTTGAATGCTTTACGGACAGGAAGAAGGTGACTGCCATTGGCACCCTTCAGTGAGCAGTCTTGCTGGGCAGGGTTGGTGCTGCCGTGTTTCCAATGTAACTGAGTACACGACTGCACCTGAGGCAAGGAGGGAGTGCTTTCGTGTGGGAACTAGTGTTTCTTTGCCCAAGAAAAAGCAGGAAGTAGCTAAGACCTAAATACAGAGACTTATGGTTATCTCACACGTCACTTGTGCCCGGTAAGAATACTGTGGCACCTCTACATTGGGTTAATCTACTGGTTTTCCTGAAACCCAAACACTTCACTCATCACCTCCAGAAGGCAGGACCTGGCCAGCTGAGTACACAGCTCCACCTGTGCAGTGCTGCGTCACACAGGGGCTCAGGCCCCCAGGACAGCGTTCCCCACAGAGCATTTTCCTGTGCCCCCTCCCGGGCTGCTCTGCCCCTTACTGCCCACGTCACCCAGCTGACACGGCCAGGGGCTGTGAAGGGATGCATGTGCTTCTTCCTTCTTCCTCTGCATTTTCCAGTATGTAAGCAAGCAGAAATACTCACGGCCTTTAAGAAGTAGTCTAATTTTCCCCAAAAAACATATTTAAAAAGCTTTTATTTTAGTCTGTTTGTTACACGTATTTAAGGAGCACAGCACCGAGAAAACAATTTTCAGCAAGTTCTGAGCCCACGGATTTGGCAGCCTTCAGGTGGCATATTGGTGGGCTCATTCTAAACCTGGAAGTGATTTCGCATGAGATGCGGTGCTTGCAGCACTGATTATCCGTTGCCTGATTTTCTGTCTCACAGCAAAGGTCGTTTGCGCCCTCCACCCCGCTGACAGGAAGGAGGTACCTGCGAGAGAAGGAAGCTGTGGCCACTCCTGTTGCTTCAGCCACACAGAGCGTGAGCCGGCTGCAGAATATCGTGGCTGGGTTGAAGAATGCCCCAAGTGAACAGCTTGTAGCCATCTTTGAGTAAGTCCCTCCGCTGCAGTTGCTTTCTGTAAAAGGAAGTTCCGGAAGGCAGGGGCACACTGGGTATGCTCCTTAATAACAGCAGCTCAGACAGTGGCCCACCACTGAAGGGAGTGACTGAAGCCGCTACAAACAGGATTTGTTTTTATGGTATTCTGTATGATTGCATAGGTGTTACACAGGGTTCAAAAATGTTCAGAGTGACCTGGTCAGCTCTTGGAATTCTTCATTTGGCATGTCCCTGTTCTCATATCCTCCGCAGAACTTTTTCTTTCCCAGCCTCCCTCTTGCTCCGCTTCAGTCATGTTATCCTCGGGTCACCGCGTCTCTTGATCCTCCTTCTCCAGGGCCTGTGGTCTCACAGTTCTCAGATTACAGTTGATCAGGCTGAAGTCAGCTGAGCCCACGCACTCCACAAGCACACCTGCAGAGGCTGGTTTACCACCTCTTGTCTGCAGTCTTGTGGCAGGGGCCGTACAGAGGACGGAGCTGAGAACCTGCCTTCTGTATTCCCCACACACTCAGCAGCATGGCATGGCAAACAACATGGCGAAAGGCTTTAACGCTCCTACAAGTGGAAACTCATCTTCTCGTGCTTGTGACTGTTTTCTTTCACCAGTCGGGCTGTTTTGTTTGACGCAGTATGTTTTTGCTTGTGTTTCTGTGTTATTTCCAGCTAACGGGTCCTAAGTAAAACCTTCTGTTTTGTAAATTACCCGTCCGTTCCCAGGGCCGAGGCCCTGCTCTGTAGATCAAGCTCCAGTGTGGCTCCTAGGTGCATGTCTGCATGCCGGCCGCAGTGCGATGCACCGCAAGATGTCAGCGCATGAGCAGAGGAGTGTAGCAGAGCAGGTCAGCGGGGAAAGGTAGCTCAGGACAAGGAGCAGTTCAGCAGTAAATGATCATAAGGCTGCTGGATGTTTGTCTAGCTCCACACAAAGCGGGGCCTGACTGTACAGTGGTGTACAGTCTCTGGATTTTTTTATCATTTTAATAATAATGGGCACATAGCACTTCATATTTGACATGCAAAAGTAATGTTTTACAGCAGCCCTCATAAATAGATGAAAATGCTGCTTCTAGTCCTCATCTTGGGATGTTTTGAAAGTCTTCCTGACACATGTTCCTAAGAGTAAGAATTACAGATGCTTAGCAAGATCAGTTTCCATGTTGTGGATTTCTTTTTTTTTTTTTTTCTTTTTTGTTTTTTAAGATGGGGGTCATTTCTATCATGCAGTTAAAATGTCATTGTATCCACAATCTCTGATGAAAAATGTGTTTTTTCTGGCAATAACCTGTCTGAGAGAGATGTAGATGTTAACACCTGGACAGCACTGAGCAAGCCGCTGTCTGCTGCACACCGATATAGAGAGCATCGCCAGGGGAGGGCTGCTCTGCTGCCTTGTCTGGTGGTGACTGCGTGGGGTTCGTCAGACCCCCTCCGCCTTGCGGTTCAGTAGGTCACTTCTGACAGCTCCTTGTGCTCTCGCACATGCTGCCTGTTCTGTGTGCTCACACGGGTGGGGCTGGTCGGCTGGCTGCCTGCTGTTGCCCACTTCTGGCTGCCCTGCTCCTGCCAGGTGGTTTTTCTCCTGAACGTGCTACTGTAGCTTTCAATTTCTCCTACCTCTGTTCTAAAATGTACACAGCAGGAGAAACAAATATTTCTGTGCATTCTGTGTTTCCTCTGTTATAAAAGTTGATACAGGTTGTGCCCCCTAAAGCTAGCATCCCGTCTTTTTATTGGGGTGGTGTTTTGGTGGTGTTTTTTTTTTTTTTTTTTTTCTGGAAACAAGATATTTACTCATGCAACCAAGGCTTTCTCCCTGTGTTCTGCTGCAGATCTTGTGCACGCAACCCTTTGGAAGGAATTGTGAACAGAGTGAAAGAAATTGGTGAGACGTTCTGTCGCAGCTACACTCGGTCAACAGATGAGCAGCCAGGATCTCACATAGGTATCGATGTGGAGTGCGTGGGGTGGTTCAAAACAGCAAACACATGCACGTGCTACCTTCATAGAGTGGAACTGTTCCTAACAAACAACACAGAAATTTGTTGCTGTTAAACAGAACGCCATAAAGAATAAAATTTTATTACAAAATTAAAACAGGGTTAGAGTTCAAAATGTGATAACCAAGAGAGCACTGAAACTGTAGAGACCTCAGCAAAAATTGTTGACTTGTATTCTTCTAAAATACAAAATTTAAAGGAAGTGGAATACAAATAGGAAAATTATTGCAGCTGTTTGCAGAATGACTTCACTAGAAATGTTAAAATACGTAATCCTGTAAAATATTTCTGGCTTTGTGTGCTGTGCTGTTCTTGTGACTGGGGTATATCTAAGCATACCATTTGGGTTTGCAAAACCTACACACGCACACATGCACTGCTTTGGGGGAGAAGGCCAAGTATGGGTCAATTTAGTCTGAGGCCGTGTGTGGAAGCAGCAGCAGGGCTTCATCAGTGTTGGTTTTAAATTTCAGATTTTGCCGTAAACAGATTAAAACTGGCAGAGATTCTGTACTATAAAATCTTGGAAACTGTAATGGTACAAGAGACACGACGGCTCCATGGGAAGGACATGACTGTAAGTAAAGAACTGGCAAAAGAGAACATCTTTGGTAAGGCCTCTGTAGGGGGATATGCGAGTTCTTCTGTGACTTTCCTTGTACATGAAAAAGCTGTAATTGTCTTTTGAGATTGTAAAATGATTGCAGTTTTTAACAAGCCCATCTCTCCTATTCTCTCTCAAAAAAAAAAGTTGTGTTTTTGGAGGCTCTGTGTAATGTGGAGTTTCTTAGATTAATGTTAAGGTGCCTGAGATTCTGCCTAGGAGGCTTTTCTTACTGAGAAAAGAACTGCCTCCACCCCCATGGCCTCAGGTCACTGGCGCTTCCCGCCCTCTCTCCAGGCTCTCCTGGAACAAGACGTCTTTCACCGCTCCCTCATGGCATGCTGCTTGGAGATCGTGCTGTTCGCCTACAGCTCGCCCCGCACCTTCCCCTGGGTACTCGAGGTGCTTGACCTCAGACCCTTCTACTTCTATAAGGTAAAGACACGCTGTCTGAGTCTGCGTTGCAGACGGCGTGTTAGTGGGCTGGCGGTCTCGGGGGTGATGCTCTTCCTTGCTAGGCAGCCACACAGGAGAAGGGCAGATGGTAACATGTTGTAAGCGCTGGCTGTCCCCACTGTTACCTGGAGTGTGTAATGTCTGAGGTGAAATTTAGAGCAAGTGAACTGTTTTGTAACCAGCGTTTAACTGTTACTTGCTGTTGGTAAACTTCTAAAGTGCCCAGCTGGATCTGATCTCCTGCTTGCACCTGCCTGCGTGCAGGCAAAGCGTGTGCTTGGTGCCTTCCTTCTGTGTGTGCTCAGCGGTGGTTGGAGGGGGCAGAGGCACATGCACAGAAGGTATCTGTTCAGGCTTAGCACGTCTGTCCTGTGCGCGTTCACCCTGCATGGTAGATATTCCAAGCTGTGTGCTTGTAGGGACACACGGCAGCACGGTTGTACTGCAGTGGGAAGAAGGATGTTGAACGGGGACGCAGAAGGCTTCTGTTGAGATGTGACGTGAAAAAGGAGAAGGCTGAACTGGTGGAAGGGAGGTGTTCGGGGAAGAGCAGCTGGGTAATCTGCTGCTGTGCTCCCAGAGCCTGGGTTCTTCTGGGGTCTCGGGTTGTGTAGGGGAAGCAGCAAGGGCTGGGAAGGCTCAGAGGTGAGGAGGAGGCTGGAGCATTCCAGGTGGAGGGGAAGTTTTGAACGAGGTCCTGAAGTGAATAATGGTGTGACAGTGTTGGGTGAGAGTGACGCGGCCACTGTGCTCGTGTGCCTTGTCAGGTGATCGAGGTGCTGATTCGCTCCGAGGAGGGACTGTCCAGGGACATGGTGAAGCACCTGAACAGCATCGAGGAGCAGATCCTGGAGAGCCTGGCCTGGACGCGGGACTCGGCGCTCTGGGACGCCCTCCAGGCCTCAGGAAACAGGGTCCCAACCTGTGAAGAAGTATGTATGATGTCTGCCTTGTATTAAAAAATTAGATCTTTTTGCTGCTGTTATTTTGTGGAGAATGCTGTTCACATAGGGCAGTTTATGCAGAAAAAAGCTGTTATCAATGGACTGGGACAAGGGAAGACTATTCGTTATCTTACACTGGTGTTTCTTACTTCTCAGGTTATATTTCCCAGTAATTTTGAAGCAAGCAATGGAGGAAGTGGGCTTGGGCATTTGCCCATGATGCCAATATCTCCCATAGTTCATCCTCGGGTGAAAGAGGTTCGGACAGATCTTGGTGGGAGTTTGAGACGGGGTATGTTCAAGGTTTCTGATACATCTTGAATGTGTGAATTTTATATATTTTTTTGTACTCTCAGTTGATCAAGGGGAAGTCTGGACGCATCCAGGCAGACCCTTGGCGTGTTCGACTAGCAGCTGTTGGTAGTAATGCTTCATGTCTGAACTGGAGCAGGACTTGCCTTTGTGTAGACCCAGGGGTTTCCTTTCTCTTAGGTTGGGCTGTCATCTGGTAGCTCATTGTCTTTGCGTTCAGATTTTTCCAGGGTTGTGGCGGTATTTTTTGTTGTTGTTGGGGGCTTGTTCTTTTTTTGTTGTTGTTCTCAATGAGTTGGACTGGATTTTTGGTTACTCTTTTTAACGTAAACTCTCTTCCTTGCAGTGTCCAGTGTTTCTGGTGGCGCTCACTTCTGTCGCATTCTCATAATTCTGATCCTTCAGGCCCCAGTCTCCCTGCTTTTTTCCCCTAGTTCAGTGACGATTGCCACTGTCATCTTTTTACTGCATGATGGAATGGCAGAGTTGCATTTAGTCCTTCTCCTACAGAACTTTGTTTTCCAGGAGGGGAGGACAATAACTTGTCTGCAGTGCTCTTTACCTCTGAAGAACTGCCTTGCTCTTTGCAGACTCCCAGGCATCATGCAGAACTGTTTCTTCAGGGTGAGGGTGAAGAGGCAGTGGCAGCACTGCTGTTGCTGTTTCACACTTCACTGGTTAGGAGGTGCTGCTTTCGCTGTATCCCAAACAATAGTCCCTGGGTTCTTGCTCGTGCCCTGTGGGCTGTGGTGGTATCTTCTGTGGTGTTCAGCTGGCAAATCATGTTACAGAACTGTCTGGTTTCTTAAAGACTCAGTGCATGAGGAAAGTGACAGATAAGCAGTTGCTGTAGATTATAAAATCAACAGGAAGGCAAAGCAGCTCAGAGGCACCATCTTACAGATGGGTGTAAGCGTGTGAGAACATGGTGCCAAGTGTTCCTCCTAACCTCAGACAGAAAATGGTGGGGACTGGAGTTGTTTCTTTGCTCCTGGCGCCCAGAAGACCATCCTGGCAGAGAGGAAGGAAGGTCTCCAGTCGGTGTCACCGTGCTGGTTAGTCAGAAGGCTTCTGCTTAGAGGGAAATGGAATGCCCCAGGTGGCACCGGTAGCCTGGAGACTCTTGCCTTCCACGTTGGTACCAGGTTGTGAAACCAAACTGTCTGGGGTGACTACAGAGTACAAGGAGGCAGTGAAGGGGCTGCAAGTCTTTGTTCATATTGCCAAGGAACAGTGAGCTGTGAGAGGACTTCTGTCCCAGAAACAGTTTCTTTCACTCTGGTTGTACAGTTTGACAAGTTTGCCTTCTCTCCTCCTGTGGAGACCTGTTCCTCTCCAGCTGCTGCACTGAAGGTGTTTTCTTTACCCCTTTGCACACCAGACATGCAGCCGCTGTCCCCAATCTCTGTTCACGAGCGCTACAGCTCCCCTACAGCGGGAAGTGCGAAGAGGAGGCTCTTCGGAGATGACAGCCCCAAAGAACTGCAGCTGGAAAAGTTTTTAACTGAGGGAACTAAGCTGACAATTGCTCCAGCATCAAGCATTGCTTCTGAAAACGTGTCAGTCTCTCCTGGGCAAACAGTACTGACGATGGCAACAGCTACAGTGCCGGGCAAAGCAGGACAGAAGGTTACCATCCCACTGCACGGTAGGAGTTCTTCTGGTTTTCTTCAGTATATGTTTTGCTTGCCCTTGAGATCTGGCTAGACTGACCATAATCTTCCTTTTCTAAAGAGCACATGTCACTTTATTAAAAAGCAAACAAACGAACACGACGACAAACCTTAAGCTTTTGTACTAACATCTCACTCTGTGTTTTGATCTGGTGTCTGGCACAAGTGTCCCAAGGATTCCACCTTGCAAACAACGTTGTGCAGTTCTTCCTTCTTCCAGTTGAATCTCACCTCAGGTTGAGCCTTGCTTTGTTCTCAGCTCCAGTGGTGATTCACTGCTGTTTGCCTCAGTTTTTGTCTTTTATAACCTGAAAAGACTCGGAAATTACTGGAGAAGGGCTGTGTACAAGCATTAGCAAAGTAGTGTTGTTGCAGGGGTTTTTTTTGTTTGTGTTTGTTTGTTTGTTTTATAATTTTTATTGGAGATGGATTGTATTGACTATTTCTGATGAGGATACATGAGAAGTGAGCCCTGTAGCCTCTCCAAATGTAGAATCTGGGCCTTGATGTATAAAGATGAAATGAAACAATCGCCGCTTGTCATGTTTAAGGAGATTTTCAGCAAGAGAGTTTGACTACTGCAGATGTACTGTCAGATTTTCATGAACAAGAATGCCCATCACTCTGCAAGGAGCAGACCACTGACCACAGAGGCAGCGATCTCTGGCAAACATTGTGCTTTTAGGACAGTTTGATCATTCACAACCATATTCTCCCTTTCAGCTTACCAGAGGTGCACTTGTCAGTCACTTCTGAAGATTCTCAATCTCTTTAGCATCCAGTGCAGGAGGATGAAATGTCTTCCATACAAGACACTCATCCATGAGCTGAGGATTTGCAGTTTAGCTGTGCAGCATGGTGGCAGCAGACAGTTTACTTCTGGTGCCTGTGTCATCTCCAGGTATTGCAAACGAGTTGGGTGGGATCACGCTGATACCCATCTCGGTGAGCCTGGGTCAGCCACCCGCGACGGAGGCTCAGGCTCCCTGCCACCCTCAGGCGAACCCAGCACAGGAAGTGCATCTGTCAGCAGGGAGCAAACCCAAGAAAACAGGATCCTTGGCCCTGTTCTACAGAAAGGTAGGTGGCTGCGTTAGGGCGCTGTGCTTCTGTCTGTGGCCGTGCTGGAACTCCGGGCAGCTGACGTTACCTTTCAGTCTTCACGTGCCTGCTCTTTGACGTGAACAATCCTCATATAGCTGGGAGGAGAAGGGAAAAGGAGGCTGCAGAGAGTTCAGTGTCCCCATTCATCCTCCACCCTGCCCACCATCAGATGTTTCTTTTTTCTTTTTTTTTTGTCTTTTTATTTAGCAGCTCTATAGCCGCTGCATTGTCAGTTGTTGATTCTTTTGTCTCTTCTTATTACCCCCACATTTACAAGCATTAGACATACCAAAAATGAGATTGCCCTTCTGTGTCTTGGTCGTTCCAAGCTGCCTTGTTTTGGATTCTGTATCAGGAGATTCTCATCTGCAGGTCTGAGGTCCGCCCAGTACTGCTGGTCTGGGCATGGGGCATGGGGCCCCAGAAATCAGTGATGGAAAACATGTTATCTGAAGGTTTCTAGAAAGAGGGAAATCCTTGAAACAAGGGGTAGCTGAAGAACTGGGTTCTTCAGGGGGGTTATATTCTTACCAGAGAAGTTGTTTTCAGAGGTTTTCTCCCTTGTAGTATCTGTTTGTACAGACACTTATTCCTGGAAACACTTGTAAGCCGCATCCTGAGTCTGAATTACTGCTTTATCAATTATGACAGTGGCAATCTGTCTCCTTTTCTAAGAACTGAGTAAGAACTGGTCATCTAGCTGCTAGGCACCAATATGGACTGCTGTTTGGGAGCTCTGCTCTCAGCAAGGAAACGCATCAGCTGTAGAGATGTGTTTGAAAAGCCACATGGTAGGCAGCATTCCTCCTGGTTATGAAGGAGAACTAAAATCTCCATTTACGTTTGTCTTCAGAGAGAATTTGGACCCATTGGTTATAGTGTTCATCGTAGTCAAAGTCACATTTTCCCTGTCCTTCCCTTGTTCCTTTTGCTATTCCTGTTGCTAGTAGAGCATGTGAAAATGAAAATGAGCCGTTCCCACTTAGCCATGTAAAGAATGTGGCTAATTACTATCAGTGAAGTGAGAACTTCTGAAATAAATGTCAGCAGTTGCACTTAGTGGTTATTTCAGATTTTGAGACAGATTTTTGGTAACCAAAAAGGAAGAAGAAAAAAGTCAGCTCACTAATAAAAGATAATCTTAGGCATAATGAAAGCACGCCTCTTATTTTCACTTGCTGCATCCCGTTGTAGTGAGTGAGCGATACCATCCAGAAGGAGCAGTCAGAGTCTTGTGCATCAGATTTCCTGTAAGCATCCAACACTGGCACAAAGCTGACGGCTCAGGATTCGAAGACCCTCGTAGGCAGAGGGGGAAGTTTTGTGGAAGCAAAGTTCTGACCTACCCAGCAGCTGCACTTTAACTTTGGTTGCCCAGAGCAGGCTACGCCAGGCTGCCTCAACTCGTTCCCGTGTGCCTTCTGTTCCAGGTTTACCACCTGGCCAGCGTGCGCCTGCGTGATCTGTGCCTGAAGCTGGATGTCTCCAACGACCTGCGCAGGAAGATCTGGACATGCTTTGAGTTCACGTTGGTTCACTGTGCTGATCTAATGAAGGACAGGCATTTGGACCAGCTCCTCCTCTGTGCCTTTTATATCATGGCAAAGGTAACACGGAGGGCTGGGCAGTTTGAGTGATATTTCAATTGGAAAAGTAAATTGGCTGGCTGAGAAACAAAACCCTGTGACACATGAGCAAGAGCAATTCTGACACGTGAAAGAAAGCTAAAGCCGTCCGTGTGTCCTGTGTGATGTTTGCTTCAGGATCTCCACATTTTCTATTTAGAAAAGTTAAAAGGTTCAGTCTCCAAATTCACAAACGTGTCTTTTGACGTAATAACACATCCCTTCCGTAATTTTTGGTGACACTGGAAGGAAAGATGGACAAAGAATAATTCCTAATTATCGCAAGCAACAAAAGGCTTTACTTGCAGAAATAAAAAAGAATGCTTGAACATGGAAAGGGCATGTTTGTTCATCTTCCCCTCAACAGAGCCATCCCGTTGCCATATTACTGCCCACAAAAAAGCTGTGTACAGGGGAGCTAACGCGCTAGGCTGGACCTGAGCAGCCTGACCCTTCTGCTGCGCCTGGTCTGGAATAGCCTTTTCTCTTCCAGGTAACCAAAGAGGAAAGAACTTTTCAGGACATAATGAAGAGTTACAGAAACCAGCCACAAGCAAACAGCCATGTGAGTAGATGGTGCCACCTTTCCTTTGTATAAGTATCAGGCAGAGGTGGCTTTCAGGTGTGTGCGATGGTAGTGGAGAAGTCAGATCAGCTTCACTGTTACGCTCATTCTTACTCAGGTGGGCTTCATCCAGCCTTCTGACTTTCTTGTTTTCCTTGACAAGTTTTTTTCCCCGTGTAGGTTTATAGGAGCGTCTTGTTGAGAAATACTTCTGCTGATGTCCCTATGGACAAGACGGCAAACCAGGATGTGGAGATGGCAGAAGGTAGGTACAACACAGTGCACCTGCGATCTTTTAACGAACGGAGGTGTCAAGTAACAGAGAAGGGAAATAAGCTGTAGAGCTTTAAATGCATTGAAGAAAAGCAAATGTATTGTTGAAAAATTTATTTTATCAACAGCCTTACTGCATGTTAGATATGGAAAATAGGTGTTCCAGGTGGAACAAGTGTTTTCGTTTTGTTTTTCTTAAATTTGATAGCTTGATACTGAAGCATTTCCTTAGTGTCTTGGTAATACTGTACTTCTTGGACAGCAGCACCAATTATCAAGGAAAGATGAACAGTATCTGAATTTTATGACTGATTTTTTTATTTTTTAATATGCTATCACCAATTTTGAAGGCTGAAGTAGGGAGAACATGTTTCCAGATAATAAAAAGTGTCTCTGTTAAACCCACACTTTCATATTGAATTAATTTTATTTTTAAAAGCTGTGGGGTTTTTGTTTGTTTGTTTGTTTGTTTTTTACTGTGGGTTAGAAAAGGGATAAAAATAGGATTTGGGAAAAACATGAAAATTGTGCCATCATAAGCCCATGGATGAACCCATGAGTAGACCCAACCCGCAGCTTTGTCCACTGAACCTCCGTTTAGCTGCATGCCTGCAAAGATGGCCTCTTGGCTTCCTTGCAGGAGATGTGAGCTGCATGGGAAGGCTTAAAGCCTTGGGGCAAGTTCCTGTTGCACACGTGCTGCGTGTTGGCAAGGTCGGGGCTCTGAGCGCTGTTCAGCATCCTGGCCAATTTGGTTCTTGCTGTACTGGGGCTGTAGAGCAGTCAGGAAAGATGAGCAAAAATCTAAGGAGCTTACTTTGCCATGTTCTGAAATCTGAAGCTGTCTCTTCCTGCCAGACTCATCTGTGAGAACTGGCAGTTCCTTGGGAAGATCCGCAGCAGAGAAGCCCAGTGAGTCAGGAACAGAGGAGAGAGGAGATCTCATTAAGTTTTACAATGCAGTCTATGTGGGACGAGTGAAGTCATTTGCACTGAAGTACGATATCACAAACCAGGATCATGTGGTAAGTACAATACTTGGCAGTTTTTCTCTTTCTGATGATCAGACACTGTGGTTTATCCTAGCATTCTGTGTCAGTTTTTTGTTTTGTTACTTACCCGGCGTGGTTACAGGAACGATGTGAGTGAGGCCTTGCTGTAGCAGCCTTTCAAAGGGACAAACTGCAGATGTAGTTCAGTTTACAACCCAGTTTTCAGCTTCCTTATACAGCAATACTTGTTTGCCCCAAGGCCTCTGGAGTGTCTGTGTAACACACCTGGAAAACACATTTGTTCTGTGGTTTGGCGGACACTTGCTCGGTTGTTTAACTGCTAGAGGAGGAAACGTTCTAAAGAAAACCCGGAAGTGTGGTAGCCTTCTCTTTCTGTGGAGCTGGTGCTCTCCAGTAGCTCCTGATCGAGCTCCTGGGGGGCCTCATCCTCTTTCAGGTGGAAGCCCCTCCCCTGTCTCCGTTCCCCAGCGTTAAGCAGCAGCCGGCATCACCCCGGCGGATCTCCCAGCAGCACTCCCTGTACGTTTCACCCCATAAGAACGGTGCCTGCCTGACACCCCGGACTGCGCTCCTGTACAGGTTTAACGGGAGCCCTTCCAAGGTAGGAGAATGGAGGGCTGGAAGGGGGTGATTTGGGAGAGGGTTAATTAATCTCATGATTAGAACATGCTCTAGTGCAATGGGAATTTATTGAGAATTCTTTGTGTAGAATCCTTCACCCAGTAAAGAGGTTCAGAGGAATAACTTTCTGGTTCTCAGAAAATGGAGAACCAAATCAGGTTTGAAATGGAGTCGTAGCAACTCATGCTACTTTGTTCTTAAATTCTTGCTCACAGAGCTTGAAGGATATCAACAATATGATAAAACAAGGCGAGCACAGGAGTAAGAAACGAGCGATAACGATTGACAGTGACACCGAGTCCCCCACGAAGCGGCTCTGCCAGGAGAACGACGACGTTCTGCTGAAACGGCTCCAGGATGTTGTCAGTGAAAGAGCCAATCATTAGAACCCCCAGTTTTCTGGGGGATCGGGAAGCTGTGGAGTCTGAGACAGCTGTTGCACTGTCTGTTCCTTTCCTTCGTGTTGTGGCACGTACGACAACTGCCGAGCTTTGTTAACGCTGAACGCCAACCGACTTCTGCGGGATGCGCAAAGCCAGAGCGGCGTAGCAAACGCTGGGGAGCGAAAGGTGGTGATCTTCCTTCCCGAGGAACATGCTGTGCTGTAAGTCACCTTCCTCGAGCTGTTTTAGCAGAAGAGTGATCTGCAGGACACCTTGCTGGATGTTCTGGACCCTAATCTGGAGTATTTAAGATCTGAGTGTAACTCAGCTTCTAGTAACAGAGGGTTTCTTTTTGGAATAAAAACGGTAAGGAAATGAGTAAAGTTGGTTCAGCTTCTCAAGCTTTTGGTACCTGCGGAAGAAACTTTAAAAGTGCCTTATTTTTAACAGAATGTGGAATTTTAGGAATTATTTAACTGTGGAGAACAAACTGATGATTCAGTCTCAGTACGAGCTGAACAGTTTTGAGCTGTGTGACCTGATGTCCTGTGCTCATCTCCTGTCAGAACTTCAGGAAAATGTGCATTACAACACGGACCACAGAGCTTCTTCAATAACACAGGCAAAGACCACAAAGCAGAAGCAGCGATAGCTTAAACTGGACACTGGCAACTTAAAAAAGCACTGAGGTGCCTTTCTGAACAGTAGGTCTGAATTGCCCTTCTCTTAAGCCAGAGCATGCTGCCACGGGAGCTGTTCCGTGCCAGTCAGAATCTTGGTGGCAGCCTTGCTGTAGAAGTTGTTTGCATCAATTGCGGCTTCACCGTGAGGATGTGCAGGTTGGCTACAGTTGAAAAACAGCTTGGGCCTTGCAGCTGTTGGAAGGTGCAAATTCATTTAACATACTGTATCTTTTCATTTTATTTTTTCCTGAAGATCTTCATCTCTCGTTGTGTAGCATCTACACGGAATGTAAGGCCATCAGATAAGGCATGTTTGTATTTTTATAGCTATGAAAGGCTTGGTTTCATTGGAAATGTGTGAATTCCAGGATCTCCTTCTTATAACTAAGTTAACGCTGAGGGATTTGGTAGGATTGATTTTATCAAAATGGAAAAAGTTGAGTTTCTAATTACTGTAAGTCAGTATTATGGTCTTATTTCAGAACTGCATTTAAAGTTAGAGCCATACAGAAACTTTTCAGCACTGTGTTTTTCTATTTGTTTTGTGGATTTTATACTGGAAAAGAAAGTAACAGTTACATAGGACTGGTTTCACGAGCTCTGCTCCCTTCATTGCTGGGCTTGCTGAGCGTACGCCGCAGGAGGCGATCTGTGCCGCGGCTCCAGGGAAAGATGCCGGTGTGACCTCCGACCCTCCCCTGGTGAGCCTGGCAGCCGCGGTGGGAGGAAGGTGTATTCAAAAGCGTGCTTGTGCAGGGACACTGCTCAGCCAGGAGCAGAAAGTTGACAAGCTGTAATTTGTTTCTGAGTTGCAAACTGCTTAGATCTTTGACTTTCAGAAAAAGGTGCTCATTGCTGAGCAGCGTGCCTGTATGGAGGTGCAGCCTGAGGCAGCGGGCACGCAGTCGCCTGGCTCTGGTGTAGGCTCTTCAGTTCCTTTAACTCTGTTCAGTTCAAACATTTGACTTCAGGTCTTGAGACAGAATGTACAGGAAAAACAACATTTGTCTTCGCCTGCTTATCGGTGCTGTTACAGCTGTGTCCGTTCAAGGCGTAACCCATCCCTGATACCCCCTGTGTTACAGAGCGGTGGGGAGCCTTGGTGGAGCCTTTGTCTGCGTGGGGCATTGCAGCCTTTCAGGGTGCTGGATGGAACATCAGGCTTAACCATGTCAGTCTTTCAGCACCACAGCATGGCAGGAACCAGCTGATCTGGTTTTCATTTAACTTTTACGGGCAGACCTCTCTCCCTCCTCACTTACTTGCCCACCACACTATCACAGCATTCTCTGAAACTGCAGAGAGCTGATGGTGCTCGAATCCTCACTAGCTGTCATCAGGTGTAGTGGGTTTTCATTAGGAAAGTGGATGTCCTGCAACTGGATGCAGTTCAGATTGTTTCACCTGTTTAGGTGATGATAGGAAAATATTTTGGGCCTTGTTAAACAGCTCAAACAATAGCTTATGTGAAACTTCTGTAACGGTTTAAAGTGCCTTCACGTGTAAATATGTATTTTGTAATAAACAAATTTAACCTGAGTTGCTCTGCTTTCTGTGGTAATCCATTCAATGATGCCTCCTGTCTGCGTTTCCTGTGATGTCAAACACCTTGATCGTTTTTGTGCTTCTGCATTCTTTCAGTTAGAAGTTGTCATTCCTTTGCTCTGCCTGAAGCTTCCTCCTGAGATTTCTCTAGTATTTGTGCTTCAGCCAGGTTTGCTTTCCTGGAGAAGAGGGTGAGTAATACATGTGCTGAACTAACCAAGAAACACTGAAAAGGAGACAGTTCTGCAGTGACAGGTGGCCCTGTCCACATGAGGGAGGCGCGACTCCAGCACAGGTGAGCTGTTAAACTGCTGTGGACTCCTGGTTCTTGAGCTGACGGTGCTGCGGCCACGTGGTACAGTGCTGGTGGTGACAGCCCTCGTCCGACAAGTTTCGGTACATTTTGAACCTTTGTTGAGCATGTGCAGATTTTTACCAACTTTATGGTGCTTTTCTCACTGTAAACATACATAAAGCTGGCATGAACTCGGTGCTCAAATTTTTAAATGTTACTCATACCCCTGCTCAAGGGAGAAGTGGATGATCTGGTTGTTCAGATTCAGCTGTAATGAAGTTTTGACACCACTCTTTTGAAACTATTGACTTTAAAGCTCTGTTAAAATGCAGTCCCTGATCTAAAATGATGTTGAGGGGCACAGCTGTCGAAATGTGGCTGGCTTTTCTCTTGGTAGCCTTCCCTTTTGCAGATGGAAGCATGAATGAGGGGAAAGCATCACGGGCAGTGCAGAGAAAGAAATAAGGGTTTGGTTTTCCAGAAAGTCAGAGGGAGAAAGGTTGCAAACGTCACCAAGACCATCTGTCTGCTGGCACCTCACATAGCTAGTACGGAAATTGTAGGCTGCCACATTCCTAGTGTACAAAGATGTGACCTCAGGAAAACGTGGTCCCAGTGTGATTAAGCAGCGTGGGGAACTGAAACTGACAATGTTTAGTTTCTTGTTAGGAAGAACAAGTTCCTTGTGTTCCAGTCCTGTAACTCATGCGGGATGTTTTGGTTGTTTGACATTTGAGGAACAGTCAGAACTGGGAGGGACAAAAGGACTCACAGAAGAAACAGTGAAGGTGTAAGTGCTGGGACTGAAGAGCAGAACCTGAATGTGCTTAAATCTGTCTCCAGGCCAAGGAAAATAAGCTTACGACTACAAGAAGCCTGAGTGCCTCTGCTCTCTGTCACCGTGCTTCCCAGTAACAAACTCAGCTTTGCAGGAGTTTAGTCACAAGATCATCAGCCTGTTAGCATCAACACTGGGACTGAGCAGATGAGGCTGCAGGAGGAACTGGCTCCAAGTCACTACTGGCTTTGCTGCGATCTTACTGATCCCTCTACTCAGACAGACGAGCTCAAGCAGCTGCTCCAGGGAGCCCACCAAAACCCAAGTGTTAGTAGGAATATGTACCGTCAAAAAACAAAACAAGATCCTGTGCCGGAATAATCCCTCTTCATCCTGGCTCCCAGCAGGTGCCTTGCTTTTGTTTGTCACAGCCCTCCAAGAGGGGCTCCTCGTGGGTTTGCTTGAGGTTTGTTCGCATCATACTCACCCGGCTGCGCCGGGAGCTCAGTGCTCCATGCGCCTGCGTGCGCAGCAGCAGAGGGGATGAGAGGCTGCTGCTCTGCTTCAGTTGCATGTGAACAAGTGCCAATGCTCTTTGTTTCTTCCCTGTTTCTCTGTGCTTTGCCTGGTTACTTTGTGCTGCTCAGGACCACACCCCACCAATCCCCTGTTGTTTTTTTTTTTTTTTTTTTTTTTTGTTATTTCTTTTCCTTCCTGCTATAGAGGGTCCTGCTGCCACATTGTGTCAGTCTGGTTTGGTAGCAGGATTTGCAGTGATTTGGGAAGGTTACCTTGCTGTTTAAAGGCCACACATCCAATGAGCTCTCTCTTGCTTTTATTTTGTTTTTGTTTTGTTTTGTTTGTTGTTTCTGGAGGTGGGGAGTGAGCTGCCCCTCCCCAACAAGTTCTCTAGCTCCGAGTATTCAACAGAGCAGTGCAGTTTTTGATGCAGAAAGGTACAGACTGGACAGCTGATGGATTATTCCTTAGAAGGACAAGCACCAGTGATATCTGGGCATCGTTTCAGTGTGAGAGGGGAAATCAAAAAAATGTGCAACTATTTCATATGGTCGTGTTCCTTAATGGGTTGGGCCTGTTCCTGTCTGCTCAGCCTCCTTCCAAGAAGAGGCGTATTTCCCCTAAGTAGGTGGGACTTGCTGTCAGCCAGAATGCTTCATTTCGGCTGGTGAGGGAGGCACGGAAATCTCAGAAAGTCACAGGGCGTGGACAGTCAGCCAGGTGCAAAAATAGGCAGTGATCACTAGGTGCACGTTCCTGACAAGAGCCGGATTACTTACAACAGCGAATTGCTATAGTGTGATGTAGGTAAGCTCCGTTCCACACAGAGACATCGCAAAATACCCAGAAGGGGTTTTTTGTTATTTTGTTTGGTTGCTTTTGCTATGTGTCCAAGGAGAATTTGTGATGAGAACACAGCAACTCCCAGAGATGTGTTAGGATGTTTCAACCTGGGCTGAATGCCTGGGGCCCACCAAGCCCCTCTCACTGCCCCCCTCAGTAGCACAGGGGGAGAAAATGCGATGAAAAAGAGATGGCTCACCAGTTACCATCATGGGCAAAACAGACTCCACTCAGGGGAGATTAATTTATTGCCAATTTAAAATTTAGAATAGTGAGAAATAAAAGACAAAAACACCTCCCCCTGCCTCCCTCTTCTTCCCAGGTTCAGTTTCACTCCTGTATCTTTTGCCTCCTTCCCCCCCCCCCAAATGGTGCAGGGGCTGAGGAAGGGGGGTCGCAGTCAGTCCCTAATGCTTTGCCTCTGCCGCTCCCTCCTCCTCACTGCCTTCCCCTGCCCCACGTGGGGTCCCTCCCACCAGAGCCATCCTTCCCACCCTGACCCTGTGTGGGCTGCCCACAGGCTGCAGCTCTCCCAGCACTGCTCCAGCACGGCTCCGTACCACGGGGCCCACCCTTCAGGAGCTGCCCCACGGGTGGCTCCCCCAGGCTCCTCTCCACGGGCTGCAGCTCTGGCCTGGGGGCTCCATGGGCTGCAGCCTCCTTCAGGCCACATCCTGCTGCTGCCCCGTGGGCTCCTCCACGGCCGCATGTGGAGATCTGCTCCGTGTGGTGCCCGTGGGCTGCGGGAGGACAGCCCGCTCCACCACGGGCCTCTCCTGGCCTGCAGGCAGCTTCTGCTCCAGCCTGGAGCACCTCCTGCAATGACCAGGGTGGCTGCAGGGACACTTCCCTCTCGTTTTCTCACCCTCTCCCATATTTTACCCTTTCTCACAGAGGCACCACCTGCAGTGCCGATGGGCTCGGCTCTGGCCAGCAGCGGGGCCCTTTAGAGCCAGCTGGAGCCAGCTGTGTCCGACATGGGGCACCTCCTGCTCTCCTGTGGTCTGCCCACAGAAACACCCCTGCAGCCCCTCTGCTGTGCAAACCCAAACACGTGCGTGCGGACTGCTGAGGGATTCCTCACTCCTGTGGGCGTTGGCACCTTCCTCGTGGATACGGTGTCTGGAAACAAGCCCCCGTGTCTGTACCTGTGACAGCCGCGGTGTCCAGTCATCACCGCTGAGATTCCAGAACCTGAGGTGCATCTCTTTTTGTTGCTGGTGATGTCTCGGGAATGGCATCCTGAGAACCTGGCTCTGGGTGACTTCAGAGGCGCTGTTCGCGGGCACAGCGATTTGGGGGCAAGAGCGTTGCGGTGTCACGGCTTGCGGGGGCCGACGTCTGTGACTGAGCTGGATTTGGGACAACGAACGGGGCTGGCAGGTGTGGCGGAGCCGAGCCGACGGATGCCGGCTGTTTACGCCTGAATTCCTCACAGCAGCGCAGCCACCGCGGGGACGCACAAGGCAGCTGCCATGCCCGCTGGCA
>VXAV01004110.1:121231-145012 GCA_013399715.1 Alectura lathami
CTCGGGGCGGGCTGGGGCTCGGCGCCGCTCACCGCGTGCTTGTCCCCGCAGAGAGCGGCGTCACGGGGGCCATGCTGCTGGACCTGCCCGCCTGCGCCCTGGAGATCACCCGCGTCTGGTGAGAGGGGCGCGGGGCCGCGGTACCGGGGTGGGGGGGGATTTGCATTAGATACTGGGAGGAAATTCTGCACCCGGAGGCGGTGGGGCCCTGGCCCAGGCTGCCCAGAGCAGCTGTGGGTGCCCCATCCCTGGGGGTGCTCAGGGCCAGGCTGGGTGGGCCCTGGGCAGCCTGATCTGGGGGTGGCAGCCAGCCCCCGGCAGGGGTTTGGGATTAATCGATCTTTAAGGTCCCTTCTAGCCCAGCCATGCTGTGATTCTCCTCACTTTTCTGAAACACGGCAGCAGAACTGTCCTTCGTGTCCAGAGGGCATGGCTGCCCCTGGGCTCTGTGGCTCTGCTGGAACGTGAGCCCCCTCACCCACCCACCGCCTTTCTCCCAGCGCTTCTTATCTTCGAATACCTGTTTCCACTCACTCGCTCACCTTGATTACACTCTCCTCCAAACGTCTCTGGCTGCTCCTGCTCCACTCACGTTATTTTCTGTCACTGTGGCTGACACCGCTAAGTTCTACGTGCTGCTCGCTGGCAGGCGTGTGGAAGCTCGGAGCTGTGCTGGTGCACTCTGAGCAGGGAGGTGTTCGGGTTGGCTGCTTGGCTGTAAGCTTGCTAGAGCCAGCGCTGTGCTGAGGACAAAGGGCCCCATCGCTACGATACCTGAAGGTCTCGGCTGGGGAAGAGTGCTGTCGGCTTGAGGAAGAAGGGTTCAGAGAGCCTGTCAGGGTGTGTCCAGTGGGAGGGAAAGAAGAGCTGTTGTGCTTCAGGGTGACGCAGCAGAAGAGCTGTGCTTCGGAGGAGGTAAGGCGTTGTCAGAAGTCCATGCTAAGGTGGTTTTGTTTTTTGCAAGGAAGGTTGTAACTATGTATTGTAAGTGCAGATAGATATGGTGTGGAATCATGAGGCAGGTGGCTAGAGGCTTTGTTGCTGATGCAGAAGGCATTTGTGTAACTGAAGAAACAAGCAGAGAAGTAGTTTCTTTTCATACACTGCTAGGAGGCTGGTTGCTTTCGTTACCTCAGTGTCTGAGCATCAAGTGCCCATGCTGGATGCTCACACACATGGGACAGCCACAAACTGCTGTGGGGCTTCTCGGAAACTGGTAGGTTGAGTCCTGTTAGTAGCGGTGCAGCGAGGTTGCTCCGAGCACAGTACGGGCTGTGGGGCCACGTGGCCGTGAGGGGCTCAGGAGCTGGGTGGTGCTGTGGGTGTGGGATGGTGGGCCAGCAGGTTCCTTCTGTAGCATCTTTTGGCGAGGTCTGACATCGTGTTACTGTTCAGCTGACAAAGCTGTGAGTTTGGTGAGAAACTGCTAGAACTGTTTCCTCTTTTTTTTATAACATCTGCCTGACTTTGCAGTGAAAAGTGATCCTTTAGTATGCTTTTTTCCACTGCACACCACGTCCTCCAGTAACTAACCATTTCTTGCTGTTGGGCCAGTAGAGGATGCACGCGATTAGTTCGAGGCTGTTCTTAGACGTTCAGAGGTGAGAGCTTGGGAGGGCGGAAGCCTGACGGCAGAGCTATGGGTTCTCGTGTCCTGGAAGTGGACCTTGTGTGTGGTACGAGGCGTGGTGCACGTTAAGTAGAGCTGGTGAGTGGGGCTGTCTGGTTGAGTCTCTGCAGCAGTTCGGCCCCTAGCAGGTGCAGGAGAGAGGCTGTAGGTTTTTTTGTTTTCCTGTCTGGCACAAGGAAGGACTAGGGCAGGGTAGCAGGGGTGGAGAGGGATGGATGGGGAAGTGGCACTTGTCACCCTTTCAAAGACGGCTGCCTTGAGGGTGGTTTGAGGAGCTACATCAACAAAGCCTTGAGAAAACAGTACTGAAGTATGACTTGTGTGTACTCTTGTGGTGGAGGCAGCCTTAATCCTGGGGAAACGAGGTCAATAGTTCCCTGGTGGTGTTCTTTCTGGGAAGAACGACAAAGAGCTACTTGTGATTTGGTGCTTAGGTGAGCAATCACACCACGACAGGAAGCTTCTTCATGAGGAGACCAAGCCCAAAGCTGTTGTTAGTGTTCCCTGAGGCAAGGCACGATGAGATGATGGGTGAGCCGCTGCAGGGGTACGTCAGACAGGGACAGCCCCACCCCTGTGGGACCCACCCGCAGCACTGGTGTGGCCGAGGGCACCTCCAGCTGTGTCCTGCAGTGCAGGGAGCTGTGTTAGTCCTGTGGAATTCAACCCTGCCAGAGGTGAGTTTCTGGAGTGAAGAAGCATGTTTGGCTGTGCTCTTTGTGGGCAGCATTTGCACAGGTTATTGTGTAACAAACTGCAGTGCAAACAGAGCAGCTGTGTCCTTTCTCTGCTCCTTCTGTAGCTGCAGTCATTGGTAAGCTCTCAAGGTGCCCGCATGCCATCCTCTGTAGTACCTGATTGTTTTCCGGTTAACTTTCTCCTTGCTCCTGAGTTTCTGTGGCATTTAAAAGTACGGTCAGGTGCTTACAGCTGACAGGCCTACACCCTGTATTCTGCACTGGGAGGAGAGGTGCCTCCCTTCCTTAACGCCCGGTATGGCTTTGCATTGCCTCACCTTCCCGTTAACGTCAATGACCTCGCATGCTCTGCGAGACCCAGGGTGTCACTGTTACCAGGTGGCAGGGCTGTGCGCCCTGTTTCCTGTAGCGTTACAGCTCTTTCAAACGCGTACTTGTGGTGTTTGATCTCTTATTAGTGCATTGTGAAGTTATATCCGGTGGAGTCCTGAGTTGTAACTAGTAAAGTGGGGTAAACTAACACCTCTGTATGAGTTCAGGTGTTCGTTTTTAAAGTCTGCTGGGATCTTTCGCTGCTCTGCTCCAGAAGTGGTTCTACATGTTAGGAAAGTGTCTTGAGAGAAAATTTCTCTGCAGAGGTAAAATGAAAGTAGACAGCTGGAAGCAAATTGCTGTCTGTGAGCTGTTCTTGAGGGTGGTGATGGCAGTGCTTGGTGACCACCCCAAGATCCTGCCTGAGTTAGGCAGACCCGTGGCTGCAGAGGTGATGCCTTTCTTATGAACAGCAGTGGAATGTCCTTACTCCTGTGTTCTGGGCACACCTCGAAAAGCTGTAGCAGTTGCTGTTCCTGGGAGTGTGAAGATAGGTGTCTGTAAGCTGCTGAGGTTTACTGGCTGCAGAAGGGTTCCTTGGCTCTTCCACCATGCCAAATTTCTTCATCTGTCCAAGCAGAGGACAGACAGGTACGGGTGGTCCTCCCCTTGTCTTTAGTTTTAGCTGCTTTCTGTTGTCCTGTAAATAGTGGGCAGTTCAGGAACTTCCTTGTAAGTATTTGAGGGTTTGTGACCATTCCTACAGGTTGAGCTGCTCAAAGTATGCAGTAACATGTTGGTCTGAGCATTGCTGCTGGTGGTTTTCATCGTGCTTGCAAGCAGAGGCAGTGAGAGACTTGCAGATGACAGCAGCGGAGGCTGCAGCTCAAGATCTGCCCTGTTAGGGGCAGGGATATCAACCGGTGAAGGCAAGAAAGCTGGCCAACAGCTCAGACATCATATACATTAAAGTTTAAATTCAGAGGCTGATGTAAAACTGGGCTCACAATGGTTAGTTGCTGAAGAGTGTGGAAGGCAGCAAAACGTATCCTCATGGTAAAGCATCTGCTGCTGAACTGAGGCAGAAACCGATTTGCTCAAGGACAAAGTCTGCAGACAGCTAATACAAGTGGGCGTGGGGAAGGGTATTATCTCTCCCTCCTGGCTTGTCTTGCCTGTGTTCGGAGGGCACTGTGACTGCAACGAGGCATCTCTATTGAAAGTTTGTGTGTAACATGAAGGAAACCTTTAATGACTTCTTAAAAACGTCAGGAACATATGAAATAGAAGAATTGGTTCTTAGCAAAATTAAACATCTTTTATACTCTAGTGGTTTAGCACATTTCTGTAAGTATTTGGGCTCTTCCTTTCTGTTTGACTTTAGAAGGATAAATACTTTCAACATTCTTCTGAAAAAGCCACAGAAATTTGTATTTTTGTGGAAGAATCAGTGAACATCAGAGTAATGTAGACCTCCACAAGTAATTCCATCCATATGGCAGATTGTAAAGGAAAATACCTAGAGAACTTTGCTCTCAAACAGTTCATTCTTATTTTATTTCTAGCCTCCCAGATGAGAGACTGAAAGTGCTCGCCTGCCTGAACCAGCTGCGGCAGAGGGTGGACATCATGAAGGTAACTGCAGCATGGTGTGGGGCTCTGCCCCCAGCGCCCTGCTGGCGCCTGCAGCAGCCTCTCCTCGTCTCTCTGCTTTCTCTCCGTCCCGCTCGGTGCTGCCAGCCGGTGCTGCGGCAGTGCTTTTCCTTTGCAGAGCTCCAAGCCCTTCTTCTCTGTAGCTGGTGGTCTTTCAAAACCACGAGAACCACAAGAATGGTTCAGATCAGCAGTTCAGAGCTTGATGTGGGCACCTGGCAGGTGTGGGAGATTGGATAAGCAAACGAGCTGCTGTTTGAAATGTGAGACGCTCCCCTTTCACATCTCGTCCTGTAGAGCCTCCCCCTGTTTGTTAGTTCAGCCTCCGGTTCAGGTTAATGGATTCCTTCTCAGTTCCACTGGCTGTGATGCCCAGCAGCTTTGCCCAGCAGCGTGGGTTGGTTTAACCCGAGCCAGGGCTGCCCGTCAGCACGCAGCGCTCCCTTGTCTGCGCGTCTGCTGCAGCCCTACCAGTTTGGTGACAGGGAACAGAGGACACAGAAAACCTAAATTGGCTCAGCGTTTTACTGGGTAACTGTATCATGGAGTGGCTCTGTCTTCTGTTTTGGTGCAAAGATAAAATGTGTGTGTTTATCTTCCCTAGTAAGTCACTGCAGTTACTCAGGTGTCTTCTAAAATGCACACCTAGAGGTGATTGGGGAGTACTTCTTCAGATACCAGTTGTCCTGGGGTTTGACTTTTGTTATGTGAAAAAGGTTAGAACCATAATTTCCACTCTTCAGCATTTCACTTGGGTTTAAAACACACAAGCAGCGTCAATCTAAACGCTTCTTACTGGATACTGAGAGCAGCCCTGCACAAAGGACAAGAGGCTGGACACGAGCCAGCGTGTGCCCGCAACCCGAAGGCCAACTGCAGCCTGGGCTGCACCAACAGAGGGGGGGCAGCAGGGCAGGGAGGGGACTGTCCCCCTCTGCTCTGCCCTCCTGGGGCCCCCTGCAGGGCTGCGCCCAGGCCTGGGGCCCCCAGCACAAGGAGGACGTGGGGCTGCTGGAGCGGGGCCAGGGGAGGCCACGGGGATGCTCAGGGGCTGCAGCACCTCTGCTGTGGGGACAGGCTGAGGGGGCTGGGGGTGTTCGGCCTGGGGAAGAGGAGGCGCTGGGAGACCTCACTGCGGCCTGCAGTGCCTGAAGGGAGCTGGTAAACAGGAGGAGAGCGACTTGTGACACGGTCTGACAGTGACAGGACAAGGGGGAATGGCTTTAAACTACAGGAGGGGAGATTTAGGTCAGATGTGAGGAGGAAATTCTTCACCCAGAGGTGGTGAGGCCCTGGCCGAGGCTGCCCAGAGCAGCTGTGGGTGCCCCATCCCTGGGGGTGCTCAGGGCCAGGTGCTGTGGGGCTTTGAGCAACCTGATCCAGCAGGAGTTGGAAGTAGATGGCCCTTAAGGTCTCGCAGCCCAACCACTCTGTGAGCTCAGCCGTGCACTGCAGTCTCCTCCTTTGTAGCAGATGTTGCCTTTCATGACGACAGTGCTTTTCTCGGGTGTGAAGTATTGGAATTACACAGGTGCAGGTAACACTTTCACCACCTCTCCCACCAAATACCTGGCCCTTCTAGGTATACTTTACTGTAGTCCTGTTTCCTTTCAAAGTGAAGTTTTAAATGTTGATTGTGCTATTGTTTGACTTTTGTAGGTTTTCAATGATCCGGTTCATGGGCACATTGAGATACACCCTCTTCTGGTTCGCATCATTGACACGCCTCAGTTCCAGCGCCTGCGGTACATTAAGCAGCTGGGTGGCACTTACTTCGTTTTCCCAGGAGCCTCTCACAACCGCTTTGAACACTCTTTAGGGTAAGGTGATGTTGTCTTGCGTGCACATCTTGCATCTGAGTTTCTCTGAGATTGGTTCCACTGATGGAGTGCCAGCAAAGGGGCATTGCTGCCTTTGAGGGTTTGTGATAGCTGCTGTCGTGGCATTTTCTGTCACATGAGTGTTCCTGTACACCCTGTGTGATGTGGACTTTGTTTCCTAAAGATAGATGAACCCCCAAGGTGGATAGATAAACCCAAGATGGGCCCTAAAGATAGATAAACCCCCTGCTTTTCCTTCTGGTAAGAAGAATGCTATTTAGAGGCTGTGAGTGCTTTATGTTCTCCCAGATCAAAATTAGAGTTTGGAAGCATAAACCTGGGAAGGGGACTGATGCTGCTATAAATAACCTGTCAGACAGTTATACTAACCTTAGACTGCCCAGCACAGATAAGATGGGCTTTAGTTGTGATGTTTGTGTTTGTAGTTAAGCAATCAGTAGCAAATTGTCTGTTTTTAATTGTTAACAAATTGTTAACAAAAGGCTGTTAGTGGTAATGTACCTTAAAGAGAAACATGAGGACATGAGGATTTCCAGGGTGTTACTAAATCGTTCACACTCACAGAGAAGCTGGTTAATGAGAAGTTTAAGCTTGCTTTGAAGGTACATCCCACTGTGGGGAGGACTTAAACTAGTCATTGTTTTCATTCAGGTGATCTGGCCAGCCTAAAGTTCCTTTTGTAGTGCAGAAATACCTCTCCACTGCCCCCTTGTGGTGCTAACAAAAGGCAAATGGCCGTTACAAGAGGATCACGTCAGTGTGGTGTGCTTGAATTGACTACACCTGATGAACCTGAAAAGACAAAAACATGAGGAATATAAAAAAAAGCATTCAAGACAGGAGCCTGGAAACTCCAGTGGTAGCAACAACCTTTCCTTTTAGACAGTTCCATTAATCCATATAATGAAACTTAGGTGATTCTCAACTTGTGTATCATTCTGAAGATTTCAGCAGGGTTAAAATAGAAGAAATGAGCTTTGTGCACTTATTGCCAGAGTAAACAAAATAAAAATGCAGTAAAATTTTGTCTAGTAGCATGTAGAATAGTTCAGCTGGATGGGATCGTCGAGCCCAACTTCCTGACTGTTTCAGGGCCAACCAAAAATTAAAGCAGTTGAGGAGGGAGTGTCCAAATGCCCCTTTGGCACAGACAGGCATTGGGGCATCAGGCACCTCGCCAGGAAGCCTGTTCCAATCTTTGAGCAAGGATTGAAAAACGAGAAGCTCTGCTTTATCTGAGGGGAGAACAGTAAGAGAGCTTACACTGAAAGTGAAACAGAAAGCTGAGATAACTGATTTATGGGAAAGAGGAACATGCAGGATCTGCTGAGAGTTAGCAGAATGCTGTGCCTGGATACTGCTCTTCCTGTGTTTTGAGCATGGTACCTCTTGGTTTTTCTTTCAGTAATGTTAGTGTTGACTGAAGCTCTACCACAGGGAACAGTTCGTTTCTGCGATTGTCTTCAGGCCAGGGCTTGAGCGTTTGTTGTGTGCTGCCTTTCAGACGACTGTGAAGTAGCAAAATACAATAGGTGAAGTGCTCTTTTTCTGTTCATTATGTTCACTTCCTGTGTTTGTTTGTTTTTCTGCAACAGGGTGGGCTACCTAGCAGGATGTCTGGTTCGTGCACTGAAGGAGAGACAGCCAGAACTGAACATAACCCAGCGCGACATCCTCTGTGTAGAAATTGCTGGGCTTTGTCATGATCTGGGTGAGCAACAGTTGCTGTGGCTTGTTTCTCTTTGAAAGCTGGCCTGGAGGAGGCCTTGGCTGTGAGATCAGGACATGAGAGCTGTTTCAGGCTGCTCAGGGTGTGGCCATGTTGCCAGACAGGGTTTATCTGTTCCTGTTTGGTCCAGAGTACCTCAGTGGCAAAGTTCACTTTTACAAGAGGCAAGTTCACTTGATGGATACGTAGCCACTTTTGGCCATCTTTTGGTGATTTTTGTATGGTGTTTTGGAGTTCTCAGTGGCTCTAGTGCCTGCTTCCTTCTGTGAAGTCTCTTAAAACCTCCAGTAACATGTCAGAGGGAGGATCAGTGGCTGATCTCTACAGCCCTCTCTACAGCTGTTATTCTTCTAGAGTGCTGCTTATTTTCTTCAGAGCAGGCACAGAGCAGTTAATCTACCCAGCGTTACTGCAGGACTTGCCTGTGGCTGGGTCGTGGAACTGTGCTGAAGTAGTAACACAGAAGTGCTGTGTCCGTGAGGTGTGCTTGCTGTAGCTGAATCTTCCTCACAGATGGTGTCAAGCTCAAGTCAAATACAAGAGCATCCAGATCCTTAGCTTGCTCAGGATACCTTTACTGACAACCATGTCTCAGATTAAACCTGTGTGTTTAAATCTTTCTTTTTAAGGTCACGGGCCATTTTCACACATGTTTGATGGAAGATTTATTCCACTCACTCGTGCAGGTTACAAGTGGAAGGTAGGCATTTCACTACAAAAATGAAAAGAAAACCCCCCCTTTTTTGAATGGAAAATAATTCATCTTTAAAGATTTCCGGTGCTTGTGAGCATCTGTGATCATCTGGCCTTACTGCTTCATTTCAGTGGTGTAATTAAGTTGTCTCACGATCTTATCATGATTTTCTTTTTTCTCTTTAAGTGCTTGTTTGGGGAATGCCTGCCCCCTTAGTGTGGCTGTGAGCAGATGCAGCCTTACTGGTGAAACAGAAGGAGGCGTGAGGAGCAGGGAGGGCAGGCTTTTGTTGCCAGCATCTCCTCCCCAGCCGTGAAAATGCTCTTGCTTCCATGCAATGTCTGGAGATGTGTGTGCGAGCGTGACCTCTTGCAGGTCTCTCACCGTGTGATGCTGTGGAAAATCAAATGTCTGGGTCTTAAACAGCAGACACCTAAGTGCTGCCCTTGCACATCAGCAGGCTCCCTGCTGCTGCGTTAGGAGCTAGCTGTGGCACTTGGGGAAGGTGCTTGGAACTCGGCAATGTACCATTTAGGTGTTTTTTTTTTTTTTTTCACAGCATGAAACTGCTTCTGTTGAAATGTTTGAGCACCTGATCACTTCCAATAAGCTAGAAAAAGTCATGGAATCGTATGGCCTCGTCCTGGAAGAAGACATGACCTTCATCAAGGAACAGATAGCAGGGCCTATCGGTGACGCAGTCTGTGAGACATCTGTGAGTTGCTCTGCTGCTGCTGTGATTATTTGATCAAATGTCTTACATTCTACTAAGAGAGTAGATCATTTTTGCTTCTTTTCCATTTTATTTTCTCTATTTTTCTGAAAACCCAGGAAATTCTGAGAATACTGGCAGGATGGATGCTAGAAAGGAGTAGTATTTTATTTTTCTTATCGGAGCATGGGCTGTTCTGCTGACAAGCACCTGAGCAGTGACGCTGTCGCCTTGCAGGCCATCTGGTCCTGACACAAACAGCTCACTCCTCCGTTCCGCTGCCAGGGGCCATGCTCCTGATTGTTGTCCCCGCGCCAGCTCTTTGTGACCAGTGCAAGGAGTTTTTATCCCTTGTGTGCTCTCACTGTTCACGCACGTTTGTTGCTTGCATGCATTTTAGTAACTGTAACACAGTTAAAATTAAAACCACATCTCTGTTCGCATGTATCTTAGGTAATTTTTTTTCAGAAATTTCAAGGCCACCTTACGTCAACGTTTATTTAAAGAACCATTAAGCGTTCAAGAAGATGTTTATGTGCAGTTTGTATTTTGTTATTTTGGTGTTCATTTCCTGTTTGCCTTGTGGCTGAATCATTCCTCAGTTGTGGGTCAGGAGTTTAAGTAGCTGGCTGTTTGAAAAATTATTGTTTGTAACATCTAAGTAATTGTTTTAAAACTATGTTCTCTAATTTGTATAGCTGATTGCGGAAGACTGCAAGACAGTGATGGGTGTGGGTGGTTTGATCCCCCGAGGGTTAAATCGATCCAGCCTCTTCCCTCTTTGTTGCTATGCGCTGTTGTTTGTGTTGCAGAGCTGCACACTTCCCCTTAGGAGAGCAGAAAATCACATGCTCATGGTGTGCCTGGACGTGGTGCTTCCTGATGTTCTGGGAAGTCATCTACTTCAGTCCTTGCCCTGGATTTCTAGTGCCCTGCATAGCTTTTGAAACTCTTCCACTGTCTTCATGTTCTTTGTTACCTCGGTATTAGATGTTTGTTGTGGGCAACATCAAATTGCCTCAAAAATCGTACTGTCATTGCTGCACCCTTTGGTTTCTTATTGTTTCTGATTTTTCTTCTTGGCTCCTGTGTCCTTAGTGGCCCTACGGAGGTCGACCAAAGGAGAAGAGTTTCCTGTACGAGATAGTAGCCAACAAAAAAAACGGCATCGATGTTGACAAATGGGATTATTTTGCAAGGTACAAACCTTACAGTTTGCATTAAATTCCTACTGAAACAAAGCAGCTGTATTTACAGGTGTGGTCTCATTGTTAAGCACTCTCTCTGGAATGTTTTTAGGGATTGCCATCATCTAGGAATCCAGAATAGTTTTGACTATAGGCGGTTGATGAAATTCACTCGGGTCTGCGAAGTAGGCACCCAGAAGTCTATCTGTGCCCGTGACAAGGTAAGCAGTGTGCCTGAGCTGAGGGGGTGCTCAGCAGCAAAGCGTGTGTGAGGTAAATAACTGGGTTTCTTTTTTGATTCAGGAAGTTGGAAACTTGTATGATATGTTTCACACACGGAATTGCCTGCACCGGCGAGCATACCAGCATAAGATTGGCAACATCATCGAAATAATGCAAGTATTGGAGTTCCTTTTGGTTGTACACCATTTATTTTAAGTTTTTGACACTGGAAATCCGTTCGGAATCTTCAACTTATCAACAAGTATCAATAAGCTCTGACATACAATAAAAGGCACTATGTAACCAAATTCTGGACCTTTTAGAGGTTCAGAATGTTGTGTTGGAGTGCGCCCGGTGGAGGGCTGCAAGGATGCCTGTGAAGATGGGCTGAGGGAGCTGGGCTGGGTCAGTCTAGAGCAGGCTTCAGGGAGACCTCACTGCAGCCCTGCAGTACCTAAAGGGGCCTACAGGAGAGCTGGGGAGGGTAGTCTTATGAGGGAGGGTAGTGACAGAACAGGAGGAAAGGTTTTAAAATGAAGGAGGGGAGACTTAGGTCAGATGTGAGGAGGAAATTCTTTACCAGGAGGCGGTGAGGCCCTGGCCCAGGCTGCCCAGAGCAGCTGTGGGTGCCCCATCCCTGGGGGTGCTCAGGGCCAGGCGGGGGGGGCCCTGGGCAGCCTGATCTGGGGTGGGGGGGGCAGCCAGCCCCCGGCAGGGGCTGGGGCTGGGGGGGCTTTGGGGTCTCTTCCAACCCAGCCGTGCCGTGGTTCTTATTATGGTAGATCTCAGTGCTCTCAGTGCTTAGAGTATTGTGAAGGCTGTGAAAAAATTAAAAACAGAACAAAAGCAAAATTAAAAAATAATTAAAAAAAAAAAAAACATGGAAAGTGCAGGCGACAGCATCTGTCCACATGAAATTCTGTTGGAGGCAGGTTAGTATAGCCCTGAAGGAGCTCTGGGGCAGGGTGCAGTTATGCTGTTGTAATTGCTGACAGCTGAAGTTGAATCTTTATCTAGACGTAGAGGCAGCTTGGCTCAAACTGACTGGTTAGTGGAGCAAGATTCTAACAGGTGAAAACAGTGATCAGGCTTGCTGTGGCTTGGCTGAGGTCTGTCTGTTCAGGGCTGCAGGAGGAATTGTTCAGGACCAACTTGGCTGTCTGCCTGCGTTTGCACTTCTGCTGATATCCAGAGAACTTTCCCAGTAACAATATAATTTTTTCTTCTCTCCAAAAGTATCCTCAGATTTTTTTTTTTTTTTTTTTTAATGAAGATCATGGCTGCTGACCAACCATCTCTGAGTTTGGAAGAAACAATGCAGAGGATTGCACGTTACAAGAATCACTTGTGACTGGTTTCACTCCGTGGTCTCCAGCTCATTATCCAGTCGTCCTCTAGAGCAGTCAGTTACACACAGGTTAAAAATCCTAAGGTTTGCTAGGACCTGTGTGTGAGAAGTAAAACAGAACAACCAAGAAATGTAGTTCCTGGCTTACCATCATCATAGCAGCCTATTCAAAGGACTGCACAAGCTCGAAGAAGTACTGGTGGCTTTGGGAAGGACTTCTGTAAATCAGGTTTTTTCACCTGAAAAAAAATACTGCGCATACCTGGTGCTGGTTTCCCTTTACAGAGTTCTGTGTTCGCTCGGTTAACTGAGTCTGTGGAAGAGTGCGGTGGTCTGAGGGAGCCTCCCTGCAGCTGGCCGACCACGCCTCTGTCTCGTAGGGTTCTGCAGCCATCTGAGCGCTGTTAAGCTCACAGCTGGAAGCAGAACAAAGTGGGCTTTCACGTTTTGTGAAATAAAGTGAAGGTCTGACCTGAACCTGTGTTCTGTAAATAGAAACACTCTGTTCAAATGTGGAATGGCCACATGGAGACAGGACATTGCAGAGCAATCATAGGCTCTGCTGCGTGGTTAAGTTGCAGTTTAATCTGTCTTCTTTTGATGTTGCCCTGGAGCATTTATTTTTTGGCTCTAAAGCATCATCACTACATTGCTTAATTCTTTCTTTTGCTTCAAACTAGGATTACAGAAGCCTTTCAAAAAGCAGACCGTTTTGTAAAAATAGAAGGCTCTGAAGGAAAAGTGTACCAGATTTCTACAGCAATGGAAGACATGGAAGCCTACACTAAGCTGACTGGTATGAGCTTTCAGCATGTTTTTGAAGTGGGAGAATGTGAGTGCATGTTAGGGCTGCTTTTTCTGGTTTTTACAGCTGTTGGCACAGTGGATCCTTGCCCATGACTAGGACTCTTCAACTAGTGCTTTTGGGCACAGGTGGCGCTTTAGACCTGGAACATCCAATCTCTGTGCTCTCACATCTTGCTGGGAGAGCAAAACATTCTAATTTAAATTACTTATGGAGAAGGAGAAGCACCAACTTCCGATACTGTGCATGTGAGCTGTGCAGTGCCTGTGCCCCAGGTCTGTTGTGCTTTTGTCACAGGTGGGGTGTGGGTCAGCTCAAAGCGATACAACATCCAACTGCATCAGGTAGAGGAGTGCTAGGTATGTGTTGCTGTGAAACTAACGCTGAGGCCAGTTTTGAAGGGTTCTGGTGGGATCTAATGTAATTTGCTTGAGGCACTGCAACCCTGCTTGGAGACTTTGCCTCAGTCTTCACCAGCAAGGGCTCTAGCCACACCGCCCACGTTGCAGAAAGCAAAGGTGAGAGCTGGAAGAAGGAAGATCCGCCCACTGTAAGTGAAGATCAGGTTTGAGACCATCTAAAGAACCTGGAACCCATCGTATCACCCCCATTTTCTAAAAGGGACAAAAGGAAGATCCAGCAAACTACAGGCCAGTCAGTCTCACCTCTGTGCCTGGCAAGATCATGGAGCAGATCCTCCTGAAGGATCTACTAAGGCACACGGAAAATGAAGATGAGGTGATTGGTGGCAACCAGCACGGCTTGACCAAAGGCAAATTGTGGCTGACAAACTTGGTAGCTTTTTATGATGGAGTAACAGCATCAGTGGATAAGGGAAGAGCAACTGACGTCATCTACCTGGACTTGTGCAAAGCGTTTGACCCTGTCCCGCATGACATCCTGGTGGCTAAATTGGAAAAGCACGGCTTTGATGGACAGACCACTGGCTGGAGAAGGAACTGGCTGGATGGTTGCACCCAGAGAGTCATGGTCAATGGCTCAGTGTCGAAATGGAGTCCAGTGCCGAGTGGCGTCCCTCAGGAATTGGTACTGGGACCAGTGCTGTTCAACATCTTCGTTGGTGACATGAACAGTGGGATCAAGTGCACCCTCAGCAAGTTTGCGGACGACACCAAGCTGAGTGGTGCTGTTGACATGCTGGAGGGAAGGGATGGCATCCAGAGGGACCTGGACAGGCTGGAGAAGTGGGCCCATGCCAACCTCATGAAGTTCAACAAGGCCAAGTGTAAGGTCCTGCACCTGGGTCGGGGCAATCCCAAGCGCAGATACAGGTTGGGTGGAGAAAGGTTGGAGAGCAGCTCTGAGGAGAAGGGTTTGGGGGTGTCGGTTGACAAAAAATCTCAACATGAGCCCACAATGTGTGCTTGCAGCTGAGAAGGCCAACCGCATCCTGGGCTGCATCAAGAGAAGTGTGACCAGCAGGGTGAGGGAGGTGGCTCTGCCCCTCTACTCTGCTCTCGTGAGACCCCACCTGGAGTGCTGCGTCCACTTTTGGGCCCCCAACACAAGAAGGACATGGAGCTGTTGGAGGGGGTCCAGAGGAGGGCCACGAGGATGATCAGAGTGCTGGAGCGCCTCCCCCACGAAGGCAGGCTGAGAGAGCTGGGGTTGTTCAGCCTGGAGAAGAGAAGGCTCTGGGGCGACCTGACAGCGGCCTTCCAGCACCTGAAGGGGGCCTATAGGAGAGCTGGGAGGGCCTCTTTAGAAGGGCATGGAGCAACAGGACGAGGGGTAATGGCCACAGACTGGAAGAGGGGAGATTTAGGTGAGATATTAGGAAGAAATTCTTTCCTGTGAGAGTGGTGAGACACTGGAACAGATTGCCCAGAGACGCTGTGGGTGCCCCCTCTCTGGCAGTGTTCAAGGCCAGGCTGGATGGGGCTCTGAGCAACCTGGTCCAGTGGGAGGTGTCCCTGCCTGTGGCAGGGGTTGGAACTAGATGATCTATAAGGTCCCTTCCAACCAAAACCATTCTATGATGATTCTATGAAATGCTAGGGAAGAAAACAGAAAACATGAACCAATAGTTTATTGCTGGAAGTTTGATTGCTTAGTGAAGAGCTTGTGAGTATTGTTCTTGTAAATACAAGGAGCAGCAGTGTGGGGGAATTCCATCTTGATCACACAGTGAAACAAATGAGCTGAGACTTGTGGCAGTCTCCTAGAAATGTAATCTGGCTGCCAGCAGCCACTTCTCCAAGGTCTGCCTCAGCACTGCGAGGAGGAAATAGAGAAATTAGTGGCCACAAAAACTGTCTTGAGTTGTGCCTGTCTTCTGCCGTGTAGTTCACTGTCTTCCCACCACTGCTGTGCCATTATTCTGTCTGCCCTTCCCGGCCTGCTCTGTGAGCACCCCAGCATTCTTCCCATTGGTGCTTAGCGCTGTGGAATCCCCTTACTGCCTTTGTGCAGCATGGGAGCAGAGGCCAGTGTGGGCATGGCAAGCCCTGCTGCACCGAGGGGCTTGTGGCTAGGGTGGTTGCAGGGCGGACGATGCTGCAGACCCTGCCGAAGGACTGCTGCTCCTTGCATTGACCCAGTGAACTGATCTGTTCGTGTGTTGTGGTTCCTTCTGTTTTGTTTGCAAGCAGGGCTGTGGTGCTCCCAAGGGCGGGCAGCTCTTGCTCTGCTGGGGAGCTGCAGCTCACGAGGATTCCCAAAGCTTCTTTCCTGAGTGGCAAGGCAGCTTTCCTGAGGCTCCATCATCAAGCCTTGGCTGGCCAGCAGAGGGTCTCAGGAATTTTTATCTACAACAGTGTGTCTCTGCCCCTCTGGAAAACAGGTGGCTCGCTTTGGGTGGCAGTTGCGGTGTTGGGCTGTGGAAAGCCCGGCAGAAAGGCAAGAACTAAGCCCTGCGTGGGCTGGGACCTGTTCCTGGGGGCTGTCTGGTCTGAGACCAGCCCTGCTGGAAGTTAGCACCAGGCTCCAGCTGTAGCTGCCCACTGACCTGTGGCACCGGGTGCGAAGCACAGCTCAGGGCAGGGGGAGCGGGTCTGTCCCCTGCCTTCTGCAGTCTGCAGCAGCAGGGAGCTGAGCAGCAGTGCCAGGGTGCTGCTGATCCAGAAGGAGAGTTTGGCAACAAGGAGAAGGTTGAGAGGAATGTGTCAACGTCAGGTGTAACAGCGGAATGTGAGGGGCCAGTATGTTCTCATCTTAAACCAAACCTCCTTCCCTGCATGCAGTGCTTGCAACCTGGGGTTTCTGAGAGGACAGGAGGCTTGTTTTCAGTAGTCCTTGACAAGTAACGCTTCTGTGAAGCTGTCCAGCTATTTGCACAGCGTATGCGGTCATGGGCTTCTCGTTTTCCCTGGGTTCTCTCTTCTCTCAAGCAGAAGAAACCAGGTCAGTTGCTCCTTGTGGAGAAGTTCCACACTGTCACCAACCTTGTTGTCCATAAAAGCAGCCCTTGGAAAAGGTATTTTGGTGATCCTGGTTCCTACCTTGCTTGCACTGCGTGTGGGCGGCTTCTTAAGCCAGTCCCTGCCCTAGGCAGGGTGCAGCAGAGCTGTACCTGCGGCACGCCGCAGCTGCACGGGTATTTCTGGCTGGGGAACGCAAGCGCAGCTGTGTCGGCTGTGTGACAGGTGAGCAGCATCGTGACGCTGCAGGCTTCAGGACAGCCGAGAGCAGCCCTTCTGCTGCGAAGCCACATCGAAAGGAACCTGGAAACCGCCTCTTGCTGCTCGTGGGAGCCGCACTGCCACGTGGAGTGAGGAGGGGGCTCTTCGCCGCCATGCGACGTGTGAGACGTTTGGAGGATTTAGCAGAAGTACTTTCTTCTGTGAGATGGAGCACCTTCGTCCCTGCGCAGTCAGGGGCAGGGCTAGGAGATCTCGCTGACTGACGCTGCTCGAACAAGAGGAGCAGCAACCTCCAGTGAAATAATTCAGCTGCAAGGGGGACGGCTGAGCTGGGTGTTCGGTCAAAACCGGTTAGAAACCTGGTGGTATCTGAGGTGATATCTAAGTGACTTCTCAGTTGTCTGACCGGGGGTGGTCAGGTGCTCTCCGAAGTGAGCGTTTCCCCCGAGCCGGCTGTTTCCCTCGTTGCTGTCAGCCCCTGTCCCCGTGCATGCGTTTTGCTGTGACGCTGCATTTTGACGTAGTTAACTGAACTCAATGGAACTTTGACAGATAATATCTACTTGGATATTCTGCACTCGAGTCGTCCAGAGCTGAGTGAGGCACGAGAGATTTTGCGTAAAATAGAACGGCGTGAGCTGTACAAGTTTTTAGGAGAGACTCAGCCTGAAACAGTGAAGGAAATTCCAAAGGTAATACCTGTTGCTGGAAGCTTCTGAATGCTGTCCTTCTAAAACTGTTCTCTAAGCTGCTGACTGCCTTGTTTCTTCTTCCTTTTTTTTGTTGTTGATAATGGTTTGTTTGTTTGTTTTTAAAAACTTGGCACTATTTTTGCAGTAATGGTTAAAAGTCCTCTCCCAAGCTCCCTGTCTTTATATTGCTGCGCTGTGGAAGATGCTGGTAGAAGGCTGGAGTTGTGTCTGCAGACAGCCGGAAGGAAGAGACAAACTCAGAAAACCTTGTTTTAAATACCAAATTGCATAAAATAGGTTTACAGTCTAGTGATTTGAGAGAGTTATTGCTATCATCTTATGTTCATTTAAATTTTCAGTCTAGAAAGGAACACTAGGTGATATTTTTGCTTTTAATCAGAACTTTGTTTACTCTGAGAACAAGCCCTCCATTAAAAACTTCTAAACTTCAGCCACGACACTCACAGTTTCCCATGCCAAATTTGCAGAAGTGCAAGTTCTCTTAAACAAGTGCAAGTTTTATTAAACAAGAAGTTTAATAAAAGCGGTTCAGCTTTTCTGAAGAGCCCAACTAGGGAAAGATGTCTAGATGCGTTACTGGTCTGGTCATCTTGTCACTTGAAGAGGAGGCTGGCATGTGCTCTTCGGCTAGGAAAAGTAGTGTTAGGAGAGCCTGTTTTTCAAAAAGGAACAAAAAGGTGGAGTAAATGCTGAAGGGGAAGGAAAACAGACCGAGGTCAGCATGCTGTGAAGCGGCCGCATATTGCTTTGCAGAGCTTCTGCCCTTTTGGGGAAGGGTCCAGGGCAGCCCAGCCACCAGGAGGCGGGCAGGGCCGTAAGCTGTGTGAGCTCTGCCTTCCAAGAGCTCTGTGCAGAAGCTTGCTTCGTGGAAAGAAAAACTCCTGCGTGGAGAATCCTGGCTGAGACACTGGACCTCGGGGTCTGTGCTGCGTCGCTGCGAAGACGACGCCCTGGCCCCGTCCCGCAGCGCCCTGCGCTTTGGGCTGGTCGGGGGAGACACGGCCCGGGCAGCACGGGCTGCGGGAGGCCCCGCTTCCCCCGGGCACCGCGGGCAGGCAGGGACTAGAGCACTGCAGCTGTGGGCTCTGCCTCTTGGAGACCGCAGCGCTGACGTGGCTTGTGAGCTTTGGGAGAGAGCTTCCACGTTTCCGTGGGTAGCTGCTCTCACCAGCCCGTGCTCCTACGCCTAATGTTAGCCTAGCAATCAGCGGGGAACGTTCCCCCAGGTGTGAAACTCCTGGTGGGTTTCCTTCCTGCTTTAGAGGAGGGTCACCATCCCTCCGAAGCTTGTCTGGGAGCTTGTTTTGTCTGTGTAAGACCCTTTGGAACTTCGTAATTTTATAAGCTTGTTCTGTTTCTAAAACCTAACAGCAGGCTTGTGGCTGTCTAAGGTATAACGGGATTCTGACAGCCAGATTGCTGTAGAGATCCCAGGTCTGGAAGCTACGAAGAAACGAGGGCTTTGCTTTCATGTCATGTTCCGTCATGCACCTTGTTACCTAAGTCTTGACCTGATCACACAAAAATATAATCAGGGCAGCTGTTGTTTTTTCAGGATGAATACGACGGCCTGGCAGGTGACATTGCTGATTCCAAGCCGGAGAAGAATCCTCCAAACGTGGAGCTGAAGGCTGAAGACTTCATAGTTGATGTAACTATCCAGAGTGAGCTGAGAACAAAACCCAGGTGTTGGTCTGCAGCGCTCGCTGGGCTTCTGCCTGTGAGACCAGAGTGTCTCAGTGCTGCTGGGAGCAACCGCGAAGGTCCAGCAGCTGCAGAGTGAGAGGTGGTGGGAGAAAAGATTTAAAAATGCAAACAGCAGGGTGTTTTACTAAGTGAACTTTGGTTGGCTGCTGTTTTGTTGGATTACTGTGGTTTACAGAAGTACAGTGTGCATCGGCTTTGATTTCTTGTAAATGCACAAACGACAAACACTAAGGCAGGTCCTTTTATTTGTTCTGCCTGCAAGGTGATCAACATGGACTATGGAATGAAAGATGAGAACCCCATCGACAACGTCCACTTCTATTGCAAGGCCGACCTTTCCAAGGCCGTCAGGATCAATAAAGAGCAGGTAGACTTGCATCTCCCTCACCTGGCTTCTGAGGGGCATCCTCACAGCTGGCGAGGGAAGCCGTTGCGGTCACCTCCTGGGTTGGAGGTCTTGCAGCAGCTGGGGGAGAAGGAGGAGGGCTGTGGGGGGTGCTGGAATCTGCATCCTTCAGAAGCTGTGTGTGTGTGGGGCTACAGCTCTGGGGTCTGGCAGCCCTTACACCTGAACGCTGTTTGACTTGTTCTTAAAAAATGTGATTCTGTGCATAAAGCTCATGGGTTGTAGTCAGATGATTTTTATTGGTTTCAGTTTGTATTTAGATGAGAAAATCAAGTCTTCAAATGCATGGAAGGACTAAAGGTCATTTGTTTTTTATTCCAAAGGTTTCAAGGCTTTTACCAAGTACATTTCAAGAGCAAATTATCCGGGTTTATTGCAAAAGCCAAGATCCAGTTATTATTTCAGCTGCAAAACAGTATTTTGTTCAGTGGTGTATAAAGAGGGATTTCACCAAACCACAGGTAACAGACTGCTTGTTCTTTTCTTGTTCCAGAGCTTTTTACCTTCTTTGTAAGCTTGTTCTCTCACGAAGAGTCTTAGGATTCAGATCTTGTCTTTGTGGCTGAGCTGCTTCCCACTGACCCAGCTTCTGTTCTTGTTGTGGCCCGCATCTGGTCATGCTCTGGTTTCACTGCAATACTGATGGGTTTTCACTGGTTAAAGTGATTTGAAAAGTTAACAGACACTCACTAGTTTATGGATGCAGGTTTCCTCATGCAAAGGCTGAAAATGCCACTGGAAGATCAGAAGATCCAGAGAAGTGGTCAGATCGGCTCTTCCTATTGCTTCGCCTCTTTTCTTTCCTTGTCCACCCACTGTCACATTCACACCTCCTGCAGGACGTTCGTGGTCTGCCCCTTGGGTCTGAGAGTGCAAAATCCCTGGGGGTTTGCAGAGACCTCTGCTCTCTGGGCAACGAATCTGCAGCCTGAGTGCCCAGGTGCTTCTCTGTTCTGTGTTTCCCTTTCCTGTCAAATCTCAGGCTCACGTTTCCCACTGCTAGGCAGGAAGAGAGGCTGTCACAGCTCATCTGAAGCTTTGTTTTGCACTGGGGACAGTTGGAGCTGCCATGGCAAGGAAAAGTGGCAGCCTGAAGCAGCACCTGTGTCCGCTTGCCTTGCCGTCCTCCTGCCCAAAGTGACGGGGAAGCCCCTAACAGCTGTGGCTGTAAACTGGTGATGTGCGGTGCAGCTTCCCATGGTGTCCCCCTTGCAGGAAGGTGGAGGCCTTTGTCTGGTGCAATGACTGTGTCGATGCTTCCAGTATTGTCCGTCGCTGTAAGGAAGCAGTTATGGTTGCATCAAGTAGTTTTTTCTCTCTAGAGAGTGCTGATGGAGGCGCTCCACTGCGTGTGGGTGAGCTGTGAGGCTGGGAGCCTGAGCAGGGTTGGCAGATGAGCTGGCAAATCCGCTGCTACGTTTCCCTCCCAGTGGTTAATGTTAGCTCCTGTCTAATGGCCACACCACGGAAAGGAGCAGCCTTTTCGGTTCCATGTGTTTTTTCCAGATGTTTTCCCCTCTGTGGGATCAAGACTCAAATCAGCTGCTTATGTTAGGATCTCCAAGTTGCTAAGGAAGCGCAGTGTCACCACTTCGTTCTGTGAAGGACGTGCTGCTCCTGTTCACTGCGTACGTTGGCATCCCTGCCCTTGCGTCTTCTTTTCTAGAGACACCTGCAGGTCTTGTGCAAGGAAAGACCTGCATCCTCTGAAAGGAGAGATCAGGCAGTATAGTGCTCTGTGCTGGAGCTGCAGCTCGAGACAGGATCAGTTTTGGAGTAGAGTTTGTTCTTACATAGCACCTCTGGCACCTGTCTGAGGAGAGCAGCTGATTTCTGGAGGGCTTTTACCAAGGGATCAAGCAGCAGGCTTACTCTGCTGGTAGAGCACGGTGGTACCCTGCGGCCGTGTCCTGGTTCAGGGGCACGCATCTTGCAGGCCCTGACGCCTGGCAGGAGGTGCATGAATTGCCAGGGCAGTCCCACCAGCTCCTTTCTGCTCGTTCTTCCCTGCACTTGCAGCGCTGCACCGCTGGGCTGACGCGCACACATCTGACGAGCGTGAGCAGCAAAGCCCAGCTCCTGCGCCCTGCCTGGAGGTCGGAGGGGCACCTCCAGCACCTGCGCCTGGGAGGCTGCCACAGCTCTAAAGGAGGCCCTGCAGGACCTGGAAGCAAGAACCCGTAACAGTGTTCCCAAGTCATTCACCCATGCCCCAGACACAGGCCTGCTGCTCTCCCCACCAGTCTCTACCCCTGGCTACAGCAGTTCCCAGCTCTGCAATGCAATTTTCTGTGCTCTTTGATTTCCATGCCTGCAGGACCTTGTGTTTATTTCTTTGCAGCCTCTTCTCCCTGGTTCAGGATAAAAAGCAAAAATGAATGCGCTGTCCTGAGTGTTTCCTGGTTTTTAATAACAGGATGGCGATGTGGTTGCCCCTCACCTGACTCCAATGAAGCAAAGCTGGAATAACAGAAGCGGGGACGAGTACAAGACAGCTGCAGAACCCAGCTGCAAGCAGAGGCTTGCTTTCCACAAGTGACGCTTTTCCCCTTGCACAGTTCAGCCGCCTTCAGAAGATGGGTAACCCTGAGCAGCAGCTCTTTTTAAAATGCTGCCTGGAGGACTGTAAAAACAGTTACAGAGCAATGCGTTTCACGGTGCAGCATGTTTTTATGTAAGCACTTAAGCTAAGTGCATGTTCGCAATGAATGTCTGCAAAATGAGCAAAGAACCTGTTAACAGCAGCGCAAACTCAGCTCTCATTTATTTTTGAATGTACTGGCACTGCTGTAGCAAGAGTAACTTTTTTTTTTTTTTCAAAAATTGAAATTCATCATGATTACAAGAACTGCTGAAGACATGTTGCTGCTTCTTCTAGTCCTGATTCCTTCTTAGGGTAATTTTAAGGTAATTGTGTGATGTTGCCAGAGCTAGTAGAAAAACTTCAATTTCTCTCTCTTTTTTTTTTTTTTTTTTTAACTTCATTTAACAAAATAAGGAGGGAGGGAATAAGAATCTTTATTAAAAAGATTACTCTTCTAGTGTTCAAAAAGCCGATCAAGATGCAGCCCTCCCGTGGTAGAAGCGACCGCAGCTGTTACTGGGGTAACAGTGCATGGCGGTGCCACACTGCACCTTGTTTCCCTGCTGTGTTTTTGATACACGGAATGTAACATTTTTTTATTGCTACACTGAACTGCAAAAACAACTCAAAGCTTCCATTGTCGGGGTGCTGGCAGGGAAGCGGAGCTGCCGGGCTGTTTGGCACGGGGGTGGTGATGTGCAGAGCACGGTTGGTGGGTCCCAGCAGGGTGCTGCCCGTGGCTCTGCGCTTCCTTGCGCCAAGTGCACTTTGTTTCTGGGTTTCACTGTGCTAGGCAGATGGGCTCTTCAGGAATCCTTCCACTGTTGCATCCCTGCCGAATATTCTGGCTCTGTGATTGCTGTTGCTGTGTATTTTTCTCTCCCTTGTAGGACTATAAGGGGTCTTACACCTTCTGCTGTGGGCAGTACTGTGTGAGTGTTGCTAAATGTCCATCCCACTGAAGAAGCAAACAGAAAGATTTTTCCCTCTTGTCTTTTACTCAGGTCTAAAATGTTCTGTTTGAAGGCTGCTTTCATTAAATAAAGTGGAAATTAAAAATACAAAGCAGAAAGTTCCGTAATGCTCAGAAATTGGAAAAAAGCGCTTTAGATTTTTGTATCTTAAATGCGACAATAAAAGTTCAGCGTTCGGTTTTGACAGCCAGGCTTTAGAAACTAACGCGGTGGGAAGCCGCTGTGTAAGAAAACTGCAGAACTCCTCGAGTGCGGTTGTTTCCCTGGCCTTTTCTGTCATGGGAACTGGTAGCTGGTGTAGGCAGAGGTGGGGAGAATGGACGCTCAGACCAAGGCTGTGAGGGAGGTGAAGTAACCAGACGTTGTTCTGTGCTCTGCTGCGCCCGCGTCCAGGGGTGGTGCAGCACAGCCTCTGCCTTTCTCATCTTTGGCAGCGCCTCAGGCCTGCAGCCCACCAGGTGACCACTGGAAGGTGGTGTGACCTTTCCAGAAGCTTTTGAAGTACTTACTATGGTTCGGGAAACAACATGGTAGAGTGGAGGCATTTATCTCCATCATCCACGTGGAATGGAGCACTGTTCCAGACGAATGTAATTACTGTTCCTTGGGTTTGTTTTGATGCTGTTGTAAAAGGTGCACTTTATATTTGGGAAAAGCTTTTTGCTCATCCTTCAGCAAAAACTTGTACTTAAGTCTGTCAGATGTTAAGTTCTGAGACAGAGCATTTCTTTTTCTCAAATGTTAATCTGAGCCTTTCTGTACTAAAAAATAAGTTAATAAACAATGGTTTTAATAATCTTTTAATGGACTGCAGCGTCTTCATTGAAAACAGTAGTCTTACTGCGTGGTTATAAACAGCCAGATGGACTTCTAAAGGGCCTGAGCGACCTGGACAGGCACAAAAAGTGGGCCCATGAGAGCGTTTCAACAAGGCCATGTGCAAGGTGCTGCACTTGGGTCGGGG
>VXAV01004111.1:4724-49641 GCA_013399715.1 Alectura lathami
GGTGGCGGGGTGGGGCGCGGGGGGGGGGGGGGGGAAGCAAGGCCCACTGGTACCACACACAATCTCAATAAAGCCAAGCTCTTACCACTTCTCCTGGGATCTCCTGGGCCTTTCTCCCCTTAAGTTCTGGGGCTGGACTCTTAGAAAGTTGACACAGCTGTCCCAGACACAAACCCACCGGCACTTCATCTGATATCTCAAAGTGACAACAAACAAACAAAACCAAAAAGTTTTTAGGCCAAACACAACAGCCCAGTTCCAAGTACATGCTAACATTTAGAGGAGGACCAGCGATCTGGAGTCAGGGACCACAGTAAGTTGAAACTTTTTTTTTTTGGTTGCTTTAAATGCCAGCCGAGAAGTTGTGGAAGATTGGTAAATTGTAAATTCTGTGCATAACATAATGCTGGCCAAATTTCATGCCCTTCCAATGTTGGGTAGGTGTTCTGGGATGTAAATGGCAACAATAGCGATGGTAAACAAGATAAAGAAGACATGTAATTCTGCATAATTAAGAAAAGTCAGTAAAATCCACTTTTTGCTGCTGGCCCCTGTTCAATAACTGCTAATTTAGCCACAAAGGAGCTTACTGCTATGCATCTGCGATCTGTCAGAAACAGTTCTCAACTGAAACACACAGTTACTGCTGTTCTTTGATCTGTTGTTGTGCATGGGACTTCATACAGTTTGTGCAAACAGCACTCCTAACTGGAAAAGCGTGTGCTCTTGTAACACACGGGCCGTACACGCTCTGCCATGTAGTACGCTGTTCACTTAGCTGGTCTCTGATTTTACTTTAGTCCTTCAAGGGGACACCACCAGCCTGCAACACGCATTGTGCACATCTCATCTGGTATAAAAACCAACAATGAAAAAAAACCCCAAAGCCCAAAGGTCAAAACTTTGCTTTGTTTTCAATGAAAATGTACATTCTGGCAATCATTTCTGTGCAAGAGGATCTGGGAGCTGGCATAAGAATTTCGCCCATTGTGTGGACACCTCTTAAGTGCCTGTCTCTGGTTTATCATCTCACTTCCCTCTGACCTCGTAATTCCTATTTCAACACATATTTTATGGATTTACATGTAAAAGAGGGAAAGAGAGATATACGTATTTTTGAATCCATCCCAGTATGAAGCAATCATTTTCAATTAGCATGTCCTTAGATGGATACAATAAGCCAGTGTTTTTCATTTCCAATTTGCTTTGTTCCATGCAAATGGAATTAAAGAGATAAAGGACTTAAAAGACTGCAGATGCAGCTGTGAAGCAAGATTTGTCTGGCAGTACGTTAGAAGGACCAGGCTGACCAGCATTCCTAAGGCTTCAGATTCCTGCCTTTCAATTGTATCAATTCTTTTACTTTTAAATAAATATTAAGCATCAGACTCATTACTTGAGATGGCATCAAAACACACAGCTGCACCCCAGCACTGTTCTATGCTCACTGGATGTAATGGCACAATAACTTATTTTAACCATCGCCATTAAAGGAACAAGATGTACTAAACAAAGAGCTTTTTCCATTTCACTTGGAGATGGAAAAACTTGAAAGCATTAGGTATACAGTATGGCATTTTATCAAGTAGTGCTGCTCATACTTCAAGAAAAGTATGACCAAAATCCACTGTAGGTGCATTCATCACACCTCATCTGACTTGAGCAGAGACCTTCTCTCAGGGCCCAGCATCACAGCGCAGGCACTTTGGCACCAACACTGATTTAAGGAATTGTTGCCACCTTTTTGCTCATTCCTATTTTGTTTTGCAAGCTCTCAGTTCAGCCAACAAAACTGTTTGCAGAGCATGCTGTGAACCAGACCAGTGATTTTATCAGAGTCAAAAATCAAGCACTTTTAATTGGGATCGGTTCAGTTCGAAGTGCAGATGCCATAACCACAAGCAATGGAAAGAAGGGACAGCAACATTCAGACACTGGCTTCTTGAGTGATCAGCGAGGGACTGAGTGTCTTTATGCTACAGACAGTGCAGCTGAAAGCATCTGCCTTCTTAAATCCTCCATAGCTCCACAGAAACCAAAAATAAACCATCAAAAAAAAAAAAAAAAAAAGCACTAAGCATTTAAGAAGCCAGAGCAAGTGTAATGTGGATGAGATGCACCGAACATGTCACCTATACCTGTCACATTTACAAAGGCTGAGGTTTGCTCACAAAAACGAACCCTATCACCTTATCCATGACTTTTCAAACACTTCCCCCTGCCCACAGCCTGAGAGCACCCTGTGCCAAGCAGCTGTTTTACAGACACAGGCAACACCCCACGCTGCTTCCTGATGACCATCCCAGGCAGGGAGAGGCCAGGACACCCCTGCTCACACAGCTCAAGGCAAGCCCTAAGAACACCTGCAGCTGCCTTGCTTTTTCCACTGCTGTGATGGGTGGGCAGAAGACAGAGGGTAGGCAAAGGTGACTTCAGACATATTGCCTTGACTGTGGGAAGGGACCGTCACATTCTGCCAGCTGTTCTTAGTGGTGTGAGGGCAGAGAGGGCAGACACTGACGAGTGGCTTTTGCCAGCCTCTGCCTGATGTATAAGGATGCACTGAGCCTCTGTGAACCTTGACTTCTCTCATCCTGCCTTACATTTACTCTTTCTTCCATGGTTTCCAGAATCGAATGCTCTAGAACAGAAGTGACAAGTTGTGCAAAGGTAGCTTCAGCTCTGAGTTCACTGAGCTGCAGGCTGGCAACTCTCTACTTTTTTGTTAACAAAACAATGGGGAGGGGGGAGCAGTGTCGCACAGCTGGGACTGGCATATATATCTGCAGTTAAGCCTCTCCTGTGACTAGGTAGAGATCAATAGTACTAAGGAACTTCCACATGTCCCTGTCTTTTCCTGTGTTATCTTAGGAGAGTGGAATGGAGAAAACTGGTGCCACAGTTCCTCATGTCTCAAGTCTCAGAGATGTCTCTTAGCCACTGTGCAATCTCAGCTGTGTGTTAGCAGAGCTGTGTGACACTTCATCTCCTTGATTCTAAAACAATGATTTCTCATCACTCTAATTCACAGTCCCTCCACGCTCCTTCACCCCCTTGGCAATGACAGCCCCAGCCACACAATGCCCATTCTGTGGTACTCTGCCTCCCTCTCCTCTCCAGTGCATCCTCACCCTCCCTCTTCCAGCAGCTTCCACCCAGGGAGACCCGAGGAGCTGGGAGCCAGCACAGAAACAGTGCAAAGCGGTCAGTGAGAACATTTCTGTTTTTCACTGCATACAGGCCAGGAGAAATGGGGCCGCAGAGCTGCAGCACATCGCTGTGTGCCAGTGACAGCCATGGGGGACACCAGGCACAAGGTGGGGATGGAGGAGTGGGGCCGCACCAGGGCCTGCGGCACTCCCTCCTCTCTCCCTCTGTGCTGTTCCACCCTCCCAGCCCTCCTCCCCATGTCCTCTTCTCTCTGTCCCTCTGAGCCCCTTTCCTTTCCATGAGCTCTGCAGTGTCCACGAGCTCTGTGCTGCTCCCCTTCACCTGTTCTCATTGCCTAGGTCTGACCCCCAGATTCCCCAGTCCCAAATTCCCAAATGCAACCCCCATACAGAAGGAGTGTCCTTATGTTTGTCCAGCCCCCATCCACAAGCTGAGATCACTTTCTCCTGATCAAGATTCTCCTCTCTCCAGCTCATCAGTGCTAAGGGTTGGGTCCACATAAGCTCCCTGCAGTAGCTGTCCCCAAGTGGAAGAACCAGCAATGTCCTGATCGTTCCCAAATACATCTACAAGACTGCGGTGTCTGTACTTTATTACCTTTCAGGAAAACCCTCTAGCCATGCAAATTAGCATGGCAAATCCCTACACACACTCTGCAGAATGAAGTCTGACGGCTGACAGTGGAGGACAGTTGCAAGGTGATGCCAGAAGGCTGTCAGCTTTGTGCCAAGAGAAACAGACATGGCAGCGGAGTAATTTGTGCCCAGTACATCCACTTGCTTTGCTGAAGAACTGTGACCACACACAGGCTAAGAATTCCTTTGCTTGGTCTTTTCAGTATGTACCTCTACAGCCAAATTTTTTATTTCTAAAAAGTATTCGAAGTTGTATCCCCAAGGGTGCAATAGGAATCTTGAATTAGCCAAGACAAATCTTGAAAGGGTGAGATCAGTCAGGGTGGGAGGTACAAGAAGCGTGGTTTTAAGCTTCTGGAGCATTCAAATACTCTGTGATAGTAAAAACACCTTTTGAGACGGTAAAATTCATTTTTCTGGGTACGAGGAGGAAAAGTTAGATCTGACACCTTGCTCCACTGCTTCAGTCTTGTGACATTCCACTCACAGAACTCAAGTCAGAAACTGGAATCATCTTACAAGCCTAAGCTCAGTACCTTCACCATACAAGAGGTAAAGGTGCAGACAGGCTTTCCGCAGCACAGGTACAGTGAAACGCTGAGGCTGTCCCAGCAGTTGAACTCATAGAACACCAAGCTTCCTTCTTGTTCACACGATCACTATGGATGCAAGGTATTACAAAAGCAATCCAAATATGCTTTCAAAAGTGCATTCTGCCAAGAAGGATAATGCCTCACATTGGCTTAGATACTGACAAAAAAAAGACCAACCAACCAACACCACCTTCCTGTCGCTTAGGTCCAAAGGTGTGCTCAGACACGGCAGGAAACTACTCTTGCATATGTGCAACACCAGCCTGCTCAGGCCCAAGTTTTCAAACATTAGCAAGGCTGTTCTGCAAATCTGGACACATATTTAGCATATTTTTACTTAACAGCATTAAGTAAAGCCGGTTAAAAAATGTGAAAGGTTTTCCAGAAAATAAATACAAAGTATTTTCTGTGTTACTTTCACCATAAAATGGGAGTCCAAAAACTCAGTTTCAAAACAAGGGTTTTAGCAAAGCAGTTAGCAAAAAATAGAATTCTTCATGCAAAAAGAATACACATAAGTAAACAAAAGTAACCCTGAATATTTAAATGAAAATTTTCATTTTGGCTAGAAATGTATCCTTCATATCAAAAAAAAAAAAAAAAAAAAAAAAAAAAGAAGAANGAGGCAGGGAAGAGCAGGACAAGGCAGGTGGGCAGGGCTGAGCAGCCAGTAAACCATGTGTCCATGAGTATGCTTTCAAATCAGAAGCTTTAACATGGCAATGGCTTAAACTGGAACTGCAGAACATCTTGCCTTCTCACCTGCATTCTCCAGAAGAGAAAGGCAGCGCTTGAAAAGTGGATTCAAATCTCTAGCGTCTTCTGGAAGACCAGAAGCATTAAACAGAATGGCCTGGCCCAAGCCACAATCAATCCTGTCATGTATGGCTGCATGCCATTAATTTCTCATCTTTATCCTATTTGATGTCTCTGTTTCAGCTGTGAGGAGATATATTTCTGCATCTAAAAAGCTGGAAAACTGCACTGGGATCCTTCAAGCTGAGAGACGCTATATGCTGTAAATATAATTACTCAATATGCACAGTAGCCACTATTCAAACAGGAATTTCTTAGCTAGTTTTAATTCTTTGTAGTACTCAAAGGCATCAGTAGATGTTTAAAGCTGTTTGGGGGCTACTAAGTATTAAAAAAGGGGAAAAAAAAGGTTTCTGAAACAATTAGATTTCTATTCCTCTCGTCACTCTCCTGCAATCTGAAAACAGGCCCGTCAATAAACCAAACGCAGTTTAAGTAAGAAAAGCAGTATGCTCTCAGACTGGAACCCTGTGTGCCAAGTTATAGCTTGCAGTAAATTTTTATGAGCAAGTTATAAAGCCCAGAAAAATGGAGCTTACAACAGAACCACTGGAAGGGCCATCACTGCCGCAGCACTACCACATGCTGCTCGCTCTCGCCTGGTGAAGCCCAGCCTGCTCTCCTCCTCCTCTCCGACATCGATATGATCAGTGTGGCTTTCCAGGGTGACTGGAACCAGCAGTCCTCCTCCCTCATGAGCGGCACTGAGCTGTAGCACCTGCTCCCCCGTGTCTGCCAGGAACGTGTCTTCCAGCTCTGCTGAGCTGCGCTCTCGCAGCACAAGGCGCTACCTGCCGGGTGACGTGCCCTGCTCCACGCCTGGACTGCCACCGCTTCCTGCGGGGAACACCTCCCGCTCAGATCTGCGGTTTACACTGTGAAGCTAAAGCCTACTGTTGGCCTCTTTCTACCTTGACAGAGGAAATGCAGTTCTTATTTGAAAGACATCGGGCTATTTCATGCGTCAGTGACTGTAGGGCTTGTTCTGACTTAGCAGTTTCAGATCAGGGTTCTACGAACAGAACTGGAGACTCTGAAGAGAAAGAAATCCAGAAAGAAGCGTAACAGACTAACCACAGAGCAGATAAGAGTTCATTATGTAGTTAAATTGGCTGTTTCCTGAACTTGTCAATATAAAAGCTATAATGGGAATACACTACATTTGTCCAACGGGATTTTCACCTGTGTTGAATGAAGGACCTTGTCATCACACATCTCCTCTGAAAATGGGAAAACGTAAGCTTGGGTCCTTAGCCACAGGCTGAAAGTAATGCCATTGCCTTCACTGGGATAATCTCTGCTCAGAGCGTCTGTCTGAGAGCAGAGCTCAAACCGACCAACATCACAGGACGGCACAATGGCAGCAGCACAGGTCAGTGCGGAGGGAACACAGGTTTAAAGGCATCTGGAGCTGTCGACTGGGTTGAGAAGCACCACGCTGTTTATCCGCTGGTAGCACGGAGGTGGGTGGAAAACACATCAAAGCTATTAACTATTAGCCTTCAAAGAAAAGGTCCGAGCCCAAAAGAAACCTACCCGACAGCAAGAAAGGATCTGTGATCACAAACAATTGTGCCCAGTGACCTCTGCATTGCCTGTGAGAATTGAGTGTTTAGGACCCAGAGTGGTCTGCTATTTCTTTTTCCGTCTTGACTTAAAACGACATTTTCTGAACATCTGAAAATGTTCATATAGTTTAGATTTTCCTAAATGTTTCTAAAAGGATTCCTGCAAACTTTTATCTATTTCTGTGTCGGCCTCCTTTCCCCTTCCATGTTTTTCTTCTTACTATCTGCTCCTTCTCCTTTTAATTTTTTCATTCTGGAGAGGGACTGAGTGGAGACAAAATGAAAAAAGCTGTATTTTGCATTGGGCAATCAGGATGCTTTTGGGTCAGGAAATGCTGAAATTTAAAGGAAGCATAACTTGACTCTTGTGCCAGCTCTGTTCTGTGATCTCCTTTTTCACAGGATGGAGACTTTCTACAACATTGCCCTGTTCTCCTCATCGAGTCCACCGGCAAGCTGGGAACATCTTCCACAACCATTTTTTACTTTTTCTATTTTGTCACCACAATGAGCTGTTTTTATTCCCTCATATAGAATGTAATATTTAGCTTAAGTGAAAAGCAAACACAATTAGTGGATTAATACCAGCTGTCACGACTGCACTTTGAAACCTGTTTGACAAAAGTAAAGTCACTGTCATGAAATGTACCTCCTTCAAGACGTCTGTGGTCTCTGCTAACAAACACAATGACAGTTGCGCATAGCACAGCCTAGAAGAGCACTCCCTGTCTTCTCATTGTCTCAGTACATCCTCCATGATTTAATTACAGATTTTGGCTCTGCTTTGATTTCAGTTTATACTAATGATACTTGATTGACAGTAACTTAAGAAAAATCACAAACTTATGTTAAATTACCAGATTATTTATGTATTTTCTGCTGTACTGATAACAATGACTTCAGTGAAACATATGGAACAAATAACAGGATATTCAGAAATCAGGAGTTTATAAGAAACTGGAAACAACTTGATATAAACCATTTAAAAACTATATTGTGCTTCATTTAAAAAAATATATATTTACCTAGTGTGTCTGGTATTACAGGAAACAAATAAGAGAGGTACTTGCAACTGTAATTGAAGTGACAACATATTTCATGGTAGCTGGAGTCTGAAAACTGGATTCACTTTAAAACTACACAGCCTCCTCACATCACTGTCCAATTTCAAAACACATCTAGTATTAAGAAGAGCCAGCAGTATGTTCCTCGGGCCAGAACAGTGCTGCACAGTACTAGGACGCGGTGGAATTTGATTTCCCCGTTGTTACATGGCAGCCTGTAGGCACAGCTGCACAGCCCTGGGCCATGGCTCCTTGGGGAGCGAGGTACTGCAGGTACCGCAGAGGTACCGCACACCTTGGGCTGACCCAGCAGGATTTGTAGTGCTGCTGTGTCCGTTCTGGCGCAGACGAGGATGTCTCTAGTTCCTCACACTTTTTTTGGTGATCTTCACAAGCACTGTAGTGGCACAGAGCTTCCCACAGGTGCTGAGAGTGCCCAGAGTGCCCACAGTAGAAAAGATAACGGCAACAGAAGTGCACTAGAGGGGTGCAGCAGGGGAGCAACTAATACTGCTAGATGCTATGTGAAGCAACAATACGTTGGGAAGTTACATAATTAATAAATGTCTTGGGCTAAACGCAAAGGATGAAAAAGCAGTTTATGTGCTCTGTCACTTTTAATCACCACATTCATGAACATCAAATAATGATGTCTAACCGCTCTGTGAGATAACAGTATTGCTACAGCACTGGCAAACAAAAAGGCTATCATTACTGCTGGCTGCTAGAGATGTCAACAGTTCCTACAAATTGGATTTGCCTTAAGGGACATCTGCTCACATTGCAATCCACAGGGATGTGTTTCCCACAGCACGGTTCAGTGCCTTACTTGCGGCCACTTATCACCTCACCAGAAAAGCTGCTGAATTTCAAGAGGAAATTCAGCCAGAAAGTAGTATTACCAATCTACTGAGGTGACTGTCTTTCTGATACAAGTAGCAGCTTTAGAAGTTCTTTAGTTGTTGCTGTTTTTCAGTTACAATGTTCTAGCAATATTATGTTTGGAAAAGCTCAGAAACCTCTGAGAAAAAGTTTTTAGGACCATGAGGAAAACATTCACTTCTCCACTCACCTCGAAGCCCTTAGATACCGTGGCCAGAAGTGCCATACAACCACTCCACTTCCTCAGATAGCATCCTCACTAATTTCACAAGCCAGAGGGAGGGGAATGATGCAGCACCAGGCCAACCTGCATTTCAGCCCAGGACCAAAGCTGCACAGCCAGCCCACGGCAGCTTTGCTGTGCCCGGAGCACTGGCTGACACGTGCTCCCATGCATGGAGAGTGGTTGTGCAGCACCAGGCCCAGAGCTGCAATCAGGCGTTAAAGCCCCAGCACAGATTCCCACCGCCTGTGCCACGGTGCTGTTTGCTGGAGCTGGGCACAGCCATGGGAAGGCACTGGGACTCCGTGTCCTACACTGCAGAGTTGGAAAGAAAATAAACCCACTGTTTATGACATGGACCTAATTCCTGGCACTGTGAATACAAGGTACATTCCACTCTAATTATTCCTAATTACCATGACTTAATGTGTAAATATTTGCAACACACGAACACAAAAGTTCTTCCATACTGCTAGCTACAGACACGTTACCAGCTGCAAGCACGTTACCAGCTGCAAGCACACTCTCTAAGCCGCTGCAGTTTCTCCAGATACAGGCCACAGAGCACGGCTCCTCAGCTGACGTCAGCCCTTTGAAGCGAGGGGCTTTCTTGTTTTGTTGAGGCTTTCAACAGCTGAATGGGAACCAGTGCAGTTCTAATGCCCCAGTTTGCACACACCATCTTCCCATGGATCTTTCTTTTATCTCTCCGTTACTGTTTTCCACAGCTGTTGGACACATCTGTGGCTGTGTAGCCTGAACCCCACCTACCCTAAATCTGCCTTTGCCTAACTGCTCTCCTGGTACTTACTTCTCTGCCTCTCCTCCATCCTGCTTACACTGCATGACCCTAGTACACTGGGTAACTTAAACTAGCAAGATGAGACAGAGGTTGGATGACAGTAGAGCAGACATGAGCCAAGCATGCTCTTCTCAACTCAGACCTTTGTCTTGGTTGAACCAAACCTGCAGGAAGAGTTAGAGACAGATTCTGGGGTGACTGTAGAGGGGTAGAGCAGTGGGTGGCACTGGTAGCAAATGGAACTTTGGCTGCCAGTTGCAGGAGCCACAACCACTGGATGGTTGTGGAGACAGCTACTCCCAGGGCCAAGGCAAGCTTTTGGAACAGAGACAATTCTTGAAATGTTGCAAACAAATTTTCTATGTCCATCAGCCCTACACCTCAGGTGGGTGTGCCAGAGCAGTTTGGCAGCACCTCCACAGAGGTCAGATTTATTGCCTGAACACACCATTGCCATCGGCCATCAAGCTCTCCACAAGCTGTAATGATTCTCAGCCTCCTTCCACTTGGAGCAGTCCATCAGAGCAGCTGTGACACTGCATGGAGGCACAGTGCTGTAACTCACTACCAGGTTCCCTGAGGCATCTTGGGCCATAATTTATACAGCTCTGAATACTTTTATATTATATAGTACTGAGAGCTCGAAGGAAAACCAAACCAAATGCAAAGCAAATGCAGACAATGAATAGCCTGAAAAATTAAAATTGCCTCAAAACTTGAAGAACCCACGCTGTCCCCCTAAATGACTCACACTGAAGAAGCAGCCCCATTTATAAGGCTGGAAGAATCGTAGGAATAAAGACAGACACAAGGAAAGAGCAAGCTCTCAGGAAACTCATAGGTCACACAGTTTTTCCCTTAATTCTCATCTCTCGGTACACATTACACTGCAAAGGCATCTAGATGCCCCGAGCTAGCCTTCCTTACTTCTTTCTTTGGGGACAGGGAAGGTAAAGGGCAAGGAACCTCCTCACTATCAGTTTTTCCCTTTTCTCTCCCCCAGGACTGAATGCCTCATTCTCAAGCCTTTCAAGAGGCTGGGGGAAAGGAGGGTGAGCCAGGACAGGTCATAGGATGACAGAGGATGACAGCAGCCTGAGTCACCCCCATGGAATCTTCTTGTCCACTCTCATCTCAGAGTTCACAAGGCCTTGGCAAGCTGAAATCATGTTCCAACTAACAATAATAGCAAACCCAAGTTAGTCTAATAATGCAGGCTAATAGACACACACATCCTACTTACACATAATACAACGCACACGCTCTCTTTATTCATGCCATTTCCTTATTCATGCCATTTTCCCCAGCATGCTTTCTGCAAGCTGAATGGAAGTTTCATTCTGGGACTAACAGTCCTCAGCAAACGAGCAATAAATAATAATAAATAAATTGCGAAAGCCCTGGAGCGGTCTGCTTAGTCATCTTATTAAGTGTTACTAACACTTTCTCAGTGTTCAACAGGCCTTAGTCAGTTGCCCAGTCCTGTAAAAGACACGGTTTTCCCATCAATAACCCTCTGCAAATGTGCCAGAACGTCACAGCTGGAAAGGAGTTGCCAAGAGCAGAGTGAGGAGCTCCTCTCTGACCTCTCCTACCAGCCAGACAGCAATCAAAGGCTGTTCCGCACTTGGGAAGCCTGTTCTCTTGGTGCTGGTTTTAACTGTAAGATGCTTTGCTGCTTGCTCCCACACCAGTGAAAATAGCTGGAACTCTGCCTTTGGCTACAAGAAAAGCAAGAAGAAGATGCTGGATGTAAGCTGGTGAGGCACTGCAATTCAAATTTGCTTTTAAAAATGAACAAAACAAAAAAATTCTCATTTTATGCAAAATAAAGTGGATGTTACATGTTAAAAAAAGAAATCAAACTAACCCTACAAGGAGTCCACATGGTTTGGGGAGAAATTTCTAAACAGATTCTAGAATTTTTGAGATTTTGAGTCACTCAGTCACGCTGTATCTGACCAGAAGCATTGACCAGAACGAACAGTAACCGCCTATCACAATGGTAGTAAGTACATAAATATTATTTGACACACTTTTTCAATAATCTTATACATGATTTTTAACAAGGCTCCGTAACAGAGAGAACATATGAGCCTTGCTAGTATATACTGTACCACAAGGTAGTTAAGAATATATTGCATTTATAAACTATGCACAAGTTTACGAGTCTCTAGCTATAATTTCATCATAGCACAGTAATTGGAAAGTCTGCATAATTCTGGAAGGATATGTGTTTTAGTTAAAAGAACACTATTATTGCTAATTGGATACCAAGCTTACATTGTAAATCAGAGCAAAGCATGGGCTCCTAATTACAAACTTTTTTGTAACAAGCACTGTATGTCTTTACATTATTTTTGGCTAACAAGTGGCTTAAATAATCTTAGCGTTACAAAGCCCATAAATCTCTTCTTTAGCTGTGGCTGATGAAACGTTACAGGATAAGAATGTGTGTTCCCAAGGTAAATATCTGGCTTGGCAGCCGCATCCCCTCCAGTGCATCAAGGTTAAGGGGTATGTAAGAGACTGGCACTGGCACCGGCCCAAGCAGAACAGGTAAGAAGTAGAAGGCTGGTATTAACTTACGTAGCTTGTTGCAGCTTAACACATTTTAAACAGGCTGGGCTCACTCTTTGGCATCTGGAGCTAAAAACTTACAGCCGTGTTCTTATGTGGAACGAACTTGTGTATTAGAGTTTTACAACACCAGCAACAAGCTTTTATGAAGTTGTTAAGACCCAGAGCCCACAGCTGTTATGAGAGGCTATTTTTAAGTCTTTTTTTTTTCCCTCTGCATGCCTTGATCCACTCCTACCGCACCTGTGGCAGTGGAGATAGCACTCAGGGCTCGCTGATGGAAGTCGGCGCAACCGGTGGGTGCGATCCTTCCTGGGCTCTGCTGGGCTGATGGGAAGCACCCAAAGCCTCCACTTCCTACCAGTGCCTGGGGGAGAGGAGAATGTCCAACAGAGGCTGTGATTCTTGTGGGATCTGCTTCTGAGCAACCAGGCCATACACCTCTAACCTGTAGCCCACGTACAGTGAAGGTGGTTCATCATGTGGGTGAGGATAGTAACACACTGGTTGTTCAGCACAGCTTTTGAAAGACACTGCTTATCTGAATGATGAACAAGTGTACAAGGCACAAAAAAGAGGTCAGTTAAAAAATGGGCCCCTTGGAACACCTATCATGGCCCAGGAAGATCAATAATGCTAAGCCTGCAGTCTTTCTTTTGGTCTCTCGCCACTGGAAGGGAATTGATACCTATTATTAAAAAGTCTGTTGTGAACACAATAATGTACCACAAATCTCTGGGTGTCCTTCTGATTTTCTACATGCATTATATACGTATCTCTCTCTATAACAAAAAGGTACGGTAGACTTTGCCATGGTGATGCTGTCCAAACGTCAGCCTGCACAGCATCAAGTCAGTGGCCATGTGTTCCAGATTTAAAAGCTGTATTCACTTTCCGATTCAGCAAGGACTCACTGTCAGACAAGCCTTCTAATCTGTTCAGCATGTTTCCACCTCTTCCTCTTCAGGGAATGACTGGCACATCTCACCAAGCTACCTGGTAATTTTGGTGTCTTAACAGCCAGTTGGAGCAGAAGTCTTTCATAGTCTCAAATAGACTACAGATCCCATCTAGGCTCAGCAAGTCCCCAAAGTCTTGGAGCTCAGCAGCTCTGCAGGCTATACGTACTTAACCTTTCATCCTGGCCATGTTATTTAAGTGAGTTCACTAAACTCACCTCCAGAAAAAAAAAAAAAAAAAAAAAAAAAAAAAANCAGTGTGCTTGTACTGCTGCTGATGGGTAAGTATGGGTTAAGTCCTGTTTTATGAGTACCTTAATTCCATTCCCATAAATCCACTAACCTCAAATCACAACTCTGAATGCCTTTGACAAACAAGACTTGTCTGCATGGGAGCAGAACACTGCAAACTCCACCTTGGCTTGTACCTATTAGCCAATGCAGAACCTGGAAATGATTTTTTGACACAACTTCAACCACAGTCCTCTCCATCCGCCACAGGTTTAATCCAGGTACGTTCCCACAGTGCAGAGAAGTCAAAGTGTAAGATTAAAGTCATAGTGCTCCAGGTACATTGGCCATGGAAGCTGGCTTGTAGCCTTCTTGCTGCAAGCTTCTGTGCTTTTTCAGCACAGCTGTACCCCAAGCCTATGTATATAGAATGGGCAGAGATGAACGACAGACAAAAATCAAACTACACTGCCAAGCAGACACACCATAAGAGCTTCTCTGTGTTGTTTTGACTATTATTTTTTTTTCTGGCTCAGTCCATAAATATTCAAAACCAGGCTTTTAGGATCCTTCTAACAACCGAAGATACCATGACAATACCTTGGTCTCTCCCACAATGACTGGCTGAAGTACTATGGTGTGGGAAAAGCTCCCTTGTGGAGATTTTCCTGTTTCAGGTTGGCAGCTGATCCCACTGACCAGAAGAACTGGGAAGGATTCTGGAACAGGAAACAAGTCCTTTCCGACCTGGAGGAAAATGTCAACTGGAAACTTTTAACAGGGCAGGTATGACAGAAGCCTTAGAGTAAATCATTAGTAAAAGAAGAGAAAAAGGGGGACAAAGTCGGAAGTGTTCATGTACGTGAGACAGGAGGACTGGGTCTGGTTAACTCTTCTGGATAACTTTAGTTCTTCATCAGTCTCCTCTAGAGAATTCATCAACTTCAAGCAAGAACACGTTCTTACAAATCTGAGCACAACACGTGCACTCAAACCCAGCAAGGACTGGGCACAGATAAACCTCACTGGAAGGTAATTTGTGGCCACCTTACCCTAGAAGGGCAGATGGAAATGCTCTCAGAGATGCTCTCATCTCAGCCAGCAGCAAAGATTTACTATACCTAGAAGATAACCTTTCTGTAGAAAGCAGAATTTGTTGTGCTGAAAACATGCTTAGACACCCACAGGCTGTACCATCTGAACTTCACTCGCAATGCATTTTTGTTTAAACTTTCAGGCAACTGCAGTTTATGTTTTGATTTTTGTTCTCTAATTCTGAAAATCCTGATGTTGACATATTTTGGTTTCAGGTTACAATCTGTCCTCTCTACCCTTAGCTCTCTGACATGAGTCACTGGCCACTCCTTAACAGATTTTTGGTGGCACAGAAATCACAACGTGTTCCCTGTCAGGATGAGTGAGTCCCTTTTCTTACTGATGACCTGAGCAGGTCAGTGCTATCAGGTTCCGACTCAAGTACCAAGAGTTGCTTCAGGACCAGGTCAGGGAAAATCAGAGAACAACATGCACGCAAAAGAGCAGAGAAACAGCAGGAATTGCTCCTGAAGGGAACTTAGAAGAGTGTTTCTTCAGCACAGAATATCCTAGGAGCAATGACCACCAACTCTGCTTTCGAAACAAAGTGAAACAGTCTGCTAAGAGTGGTTTAAAGCCAACCACTAGATTTCCCATGTGCATGTTGTATGTGCATGCTTTAGACTACCCCCAAGTAACACATGATATTCCCATTAGCTTTTGTTAACATCTACATCAGAGTAAGTCAGAATCTTAAGAAGATTAACCTCTGTTCCTTCTAGCCATTCCTTAATTTCTACTAGAACAATTTTTAGGATAGTTTTGAGGGCGGTTTTTTTTTTTTCCCTCCTTTGGATGGATACAGAAATTTCTCTGATGAAAGCTTCAGACCTTTTTAATTAAAATCAAACGAAAACAACAAAAAAAAAATCCAAAGAAAAAAAAAACCCTGACCCTGTAAAATTATTTTCCTTGAAGAAACTGCCAAAACTCTAGGAATCAAATTACAGAACAGAAGCAGACGTCACAATTCCAGCATTACTCTGCCTACTCAGGGAACCTGCATGCCTCTCTGAGGTGATGAGTTGATGGGAAGCAGCACCATTCCGCACCAAGGAGGGAATGTCTATTTTTATTTAATGATCTTGGTGAAAGTGAAGCTTATGAGCATATGTAATGGCTTTCTGTGTTCTTAAAAGCTGGAAAATAATTATTTTGTCTATTGCTGAATAACTCCTATGTACAAACCTACAGTCATCTAAGAAAGAAAAAGACCAGTGGGTTTGTATCCGTGGTTACCTACCTGCAACACTGCTGTAAAACAGAATTACAAAAAGCCAGTTATTAGTGGACATATATTTGTTATCCAAGAGTCTGCATTTCTATGCAGCCATTTTTTAGGAATCTACAAACTGAAAAATACTTCAGGGTCAGAGGGCCTGATTTTGGCCTTGTCCTTCACTTGTGATACATTTTCTGTTTTTTAAATTGACAGACATTCTTCATTCATAAGCCCCATTGTTTTAATAGTCACTGACTTCAGGAAAATAAATCTCTGTTACATTCAGTAACTGCTAATCCCATTTACCCAACCAATAAATAATCCCTCACCCTCTGCTCCCTCCTCCCCAACTCCTAGGTTAATACATTGCAACATCTTGGCTCTGCGCCTATTTAATCTTGGTAATAATGATCAAAACCAGAGTGCACCGATCTCAGTACCCTGATTAGGATCCCCATCCAGCTATACATAATGCACATACTTCATTACAAAAAGAAGGTTCTGCCAGAGGTTGCCAGATTCTATTGGAAATGCTACATTTCTCAGCGTTTAATATTATCATCAACAGTTCAGATCCCACTGGACTTCAGATGCTAAATTTAGTTTATTAGTTTTCTTCATTGTTAGAGGCAAGTGAGGAGGTTGGTTTTTTTTCCTCCTTTGTACATTAACTTATGTCAAGAATGATGAATCTAAAAAGAGATCACAAAGGAGAAAATGGAAGGTGGTTGCAGTATTATACCTTACAACTGATGAGGCTCTGTTCTGTTCCTCCTCCAGCAAATAAGAATTGCTGGTGAGGCTTCCGAGCCACACACAGTAAGAAACAGGGTAGTCCAAATTTAACGTCTGCCTCACTGATCTTGGGTTACGTCTCCTTGGAGCTTTTTGTGGTATATGTTAAAGAGTCCACTCACATAGACCATGAGTCAACTCCTATCCATGACAGTGGCCAAACATCTACTGACCAAAATTGTACAGGCTAAAGGTTTCTTTAGTCAGTCTCATGCTATAAAAAAACAATGTACAGGTGTACAGTCTAATTTCTCCTGGCAAGGAGAAGATGGCATTTTGATTTATACAATCCAACTACCATCAACATGTCTGATGTGCAACAACAGTTACCATTTAAACAATGATTAAGGTCCCCAACCAGTGGGTAAACAAATAATTTGTTGTAGGCATGTTGGTTCCATTTTAAAGTAAATTCAGCCTTGCGACATATGCGGGGAATCCGGGAATTCATTCAGTTTCACTGCACACTGACTGTCCTCTGCAGATGGTGAGTTTGCTGGCTAGCAGAGTCTTTTCTTCCACTGATGTGCTCGTAGATTAAAAAAAGCAAGGCCTGGGGGGTTTAAATACATTTGTTTAAAGGGAAAAATGCAAAGATAAAGTTTTAAATAATTCTGCCTTAAGAGGACTAAAATCAGCTCAGAGGCTTTTGCTGTTTTGCAGAGTCAGCGCCAGCGAGGGTCACAACGTGGATGAAATACCAAACCTCCAGCCTTGGCTGCAGGTAGCTTGACACACCCAAGTCTGTGCTGACACATTACGCATCTCTGATTCATGCCACTTTATAAAAAAGCCCTTTTCCTTATCAACTTGTTACCCTAATGAAAGCAACACGCCTTTCCACTTTAAGTTGTTCAGGAACACTCAGGTGTGCAAGAACAATTTTTCTGCATATAGAGAAAATGCCAGGCAAATTTGATAGAGGACTGCTAGTTGCAAAAACATTAAGTTCCTACTAGCTTTTATGAAAATTGGCAGCTGAGTGGAGAAAAGACTGAAGAAAAGACCTCAGTAGGAGATTATCTTTTTCCAGTCATCAGAGAATCCTCATAGGCACACAGCCTTGGAGACAACCAAAGAAAAACAGGCTTAATTAGCTCTGATGTCCACAGATTTCTTTGCAATTAACAATTTTTTCTCTCTTCTTTAGAATACTAAAGAATGCCATACTGTAGGAATGCCTATGGTACAGAATGATATTGCACAAAAGGTTTCAATCTACTGCCTCTGCTCATGGCAGATATTAAGTCCCTTTGTCCAGTATGGAGAATGGGGGGAGAGAAGCCTGGGCAGGAATTAATGGAGGAGGGATTTGCCTGTGCACATGGGTTAAAAGACATTTAATGAGTCACAGAAAATAATAGCTTTACACAGTAAAAGCATTCCCTCTCCCTGCTTCTCCCCCCCTGCTGTTCCACATAAATTATGCAAACATATCATCAAAACATGATGATTTTTATTTTCATAAATGAGGCCATATGTCAGCTAAAACAGAAAATGTGTGCTGAACTGTGATGTGGGTTACATGATACACTTTAATTGGATGTCACTTTAATGTAAACAGCTTTACATAAAACTCAGCCCAAAAGAAAACTTTTTAAAATTGTCAAATATTAGTTGCTAAAACAACTCAATGCTGCATGAGTCTTTTGCATTGCCTAGTCAATCAAAGGATAGCAGTCATAAAGGGGCCAGATTCCAATCTCACTTGCTCCAAAGCAGTCATAGAGACCAGGCTAGAGGTACTTGGAATATGGAGCCAGGGGCAAAAGAATTTTTTTTTTTTGCATAAGCATCATTTTTGCCTAAGTTTTCCATATAAAAAGTTTTTTTTTTTAATTGCAAATTTCATTTTTTCTTCTAAACATTCAACAAGTGCAATTCATTTCTAGTCAAGTCTGTATGCCAACATCCATTTTGCAACAGGAAAAATCTTAATCTGAAAAAAAAAAAAACAACCCTACTTTACACACATTCTTTGACAGGAGAAACAACTTTTCCTCTAACAACACATATGGAAATAACCCTCATAAATGACATACTACCACATGTTGAAAGTAATAGTTGAAAGTAATGGGATTTAAAAAATAAAAATTAAAAAAAGTTCTGGTAATGCTGATAAAACACTAACCACTTGGAAACTTTAACAAGTCAGTATTTGCTAGCAGATACCTCGTGCTACCACAGTCACTGCTATATACAAATGAAGAAAAAAGCAGTCACATCTCACCTGCTGCTCTGCAGTAACTGCTGGCAAAGCTTTCCTTCGATGCCACCGTGCTTTGCTATCACAGCAATACTCACAACAGGATCTTTAGAATCATCTTGTCAAGTTCAAATGACAACTGACTCTTACTACCTTGCAATAACAGACTCATTTTAGTAGCAGGTAAGCAGTTGGATAGTACTTGCTGCCTTCAGAAGTACTTACACATGTCAAACAGCACTGCTGGCATCAACACATTCACAATAATCACTGATAGATTCATCAAATATCTTTGGCTTCCTTTAGCATTTGCTCAGACTTGCAGGTACATATTGCTATGTATACATTCTCAATCTTAAATGTTATTCCTAACACCTAAGGAAGAATCCCACAGTATTTTGCCAGTGCTTGTGGTTAGACACATCCCCTATAAGCTACTCCACTGGAACCCAAGGTCTGCTTTGTAAGAAAAACAGCAGCTGTCATCCCCTAACCTGCACCCTTCTGTAGTATGCCCACTGCACAGAAGAGCCAAGGCAGAGGAGCACAGGATGCCCTCGAAGGCCTGGACTCCTCCTAAAACAAAAGAAGCTGCCTGCTTCCCTCCAAGAGCCTTCTCACACGTTTTTGAATTATGCCTAGACCACCAACAAAGCTGTTGGTGAAAAAGGGGAGCGGCATTATGTTACAAAGCTTTGCCTTACAGATCCTGTTACTAGTTATTGGACGTCATTACGGCTTTTATAACGACGGCAGCGTAAATCAGCAGGAGAAGGATGAATAGAATGTTCTATCCTTGCCTCCTGATGAAAATCCCTGTCCAAAGAAGGGATAAAATAATAAATTAGTTCTAAAGAATCACTTTTTTTCCTTGGGTTTATTTTGGTTTAATTTAGCAGAATGCATAAAAGAAGGATTAAAAAAAAATAAAAGCCATAAAGCCAAGCAAACCACAAAATCCCCTTAAAAAATTAAGATTTATGTTCAAGTTTGAAATGGCATAAACAGGCATTACAAACATCATCTCTGTTCCAATCAGAGTAATAAAAATTGTGTTACAAATTATAAGGCTATAAAAATTGAAGATGACTGTTTCTGCAGTCCTGTTGGCTTGCACTGACTTCAGTACTTGGTGTTCAAATGTAAACAGCAGTGCTCATTCCTCACGTGTTGCCTGCCACAGACAGACCAGAACGTATTAAAAGGGGAAGCATGCTCGTGTGGCTGGTCCCTCAAACCATACAGCCCATGGGCTGGCCCCATCTGCAACGCCAGGGGACAGAAGACCTCAGGATACCTCCAGAGCGACGTGCCTTTTGTCCTGGCTGGTACTTAAGGGAAACTTAACAGCATCACAAGGAAAATCTGGGGGAAGCTTACTGCTGTAAAGCATCATTTTGCACATTAACATCTGCTGAGATGGAAATCATCTTTAACCACATATTGTGGAACGAAGGGATGTTTCAGAATGTGTTGATTTTCTGGCTGTACTGAAGTGGGTGTCCACTATCTCAGCCCACGATACGCAAACAAAAGGCAAAACTTCCATGATAAACCTGCTGTGGCTGCAACAACACATATAAACAAATCCAAGTGAGAATGGCCTTTTATGAGGAAGATCTGGGATCTGCTACACCTGAGCAGGGCAATGGCACCAGTGCAGGCCATCTGTTGCACGCAGGCGTGTCCACATACATTTGTGCAGCAGCATCCAGCTGCCTGCAGTGCTGCTCTTTCCTACAACACCCACCCTGACCACTAGTGAGATTATTTAAACAAAAGCCTATTTACAACTGTAGAACATAAACGCTCTCTGGGGGTGGGTGCTGCCCTGAGCAATGGCTCACCAGAGATGGCTGCTGTGAACAACAGCCTGCAGCACTCATCCCACATGGGCTCTGTCCCAGCAGCGGTGCTAGGGCTGTAAAGCGGAGGCATTTTGTCTTGTCCCCTCTGGCATAGCCCTGGCAGGCCACGGCCCTGCTATTCCTTTATATATCTTTTCAGCTAGACAGTGGGATCCAGCATCCTTTTGTCTGCAGCTGCTAGGGATGTAAATCCCTCTCAAAGTCAGGGCAAGGGTCCATTCTGCAGCACTTTACATGAAAGGTTAATTCAGATGCTGCAAAATCAGCTCCTTGCGGTTGTCTTGGAAGTACAGGAGAAAACGACACGAATTAGAGCTATGGCTGCTCAGTCCCTGCCTCCCTTCCCCCACGTTCACCTGCAGTTAGCAGAAGGGAATGAGCACACTGAGGTGTTAAACACGCCCGGCAGCAGGTGAATGATTTCACTCAGTGACGTGGCATTTGTGGTGGGATTTCTATGTGAAACGTAACCTTGGTTCAGGGGATACACATACCCTTGCTGCAAGAACCACAAGGGGAGCAGGGGTGCATGGGGCAAAATGCATATACGCATACATACACAGACATATACACGCATGCACGTATCTATATGCTTTAAAATTTGCCCAGAATGAAGCACAATTGCCTAAGAAAATTACTGAATGTCTATCTCTGTTACAGCCATGCTGCCAATCTGCCACCATGCATTCCACCTTTCAGCTAGAATTCAGTAAACATTTCAATCAAAATCTAAGACCCATAACAAAAGTATCAATAACAGTGACATATTATGAAACTTTCATTCCCTTTCCCCATCCTCTTCTACCCCAGCAATAACTGTCAGGCAATCCTGGCAATTTCACAAGCATAGCAATGATTCAGCTGGCAGATTTCAGTGGATTATTGTGGCCAATTTGGAAAAACACTCTAATAAGCATTACTTTCCAGAAACCAATATAAATCTGGAAGAGGGGATTATTAAACCCAGGGAAACTATAACAAAAGACATTAATTGAATTTTTGGAAGGACCTTTTGAATTAAATTATTACCTGCTAGTTTATAAGGCAAATATATAGATAAAAACCACTACCATGACAAGAGTTTATTTAGATTGGCTATATATACACACTGTAGGAAATCTATGTAGAAATGTAATTTACACACAAACATTATGCTCATGTATGGCATTATATAAGCAGTACATGTTGTTATATGTCTGTATGTACATCTTCAGACAATTAGGATTAGTTATTTACTCTCACATATACACATAAGTCCAGTAAAAGAAAAGATCAAAGATAGGAATTGATCACAATGAATTATAAGCCATGTGTTTGTGCATTTGTATGTGTATTTGGGGGTTTCTAGATAGTCTTACAACACTACAGCAGTTTCTCAAATTGGGTCTAAAGGACATGGAAAGATTTTCCTAACTTGCTTCTCATTTGCCGCTTGTGTGTAATCATTAGAAATTCACTGGCCTGCTCCAAAGTCTGCTGATGCATATAAGGAGCTTTCTCTCGACATCAGTAATGGCTGGACCAGGCCATTAATGCAGAGAGATCAATCACTGCCTCTAACTTTTGTATCTTTGGGGAGTGTGAGAGGAACTATGGAACAACCATGGGCCGTTCTGGAAGTTCTAACACTAGATGACTCAAGGACTCATCCCACTGTTGAATAGCAGCTTTGAAAACAAAACACTGTACCCTTAAATACTGTGATGTAATCTCTGATTTTCTTGTTTTCCCTGTTACAGGACTGCTAGCTTTTATACGTGCTCTTCACATTTGGCCTGTGTTGCCTCTCTATCTATCTTTCCAAATGTGTAGTAAGTAGCTTTAGAAGAGAAGGAGAAATCCCTTCCCTTCGAAGTGAACTTAAGTCCTTGCTGGAGCCACTGCTCTAGAGGGCTTAGTAAGGCAGCAGGAAGGCAGTGCTGCAAGCAAATATTTAAATAGCTCAGATCATATACCTCATGTACGACAAAAACTGGTCACAAAGACTGAACTTATTTTGATCACTCAAAAACAGAGCTAGGTTTTCACACTCTGTTGTTATTAATGAATAGATCAGGACCAAACACAAGAAGCCCAGCTCCAAAATAACTACCGCATAGGACACTGCTGCCATCCAAATAAAGAAGCCACAGGGACTGCAGCCGAGCCGCAGGACTCCCCCACAGCTACTTTTTGCTCTTCTGAAGGGGACATAGAACCTGTGTCCTGAACCTGACCACATTCAGCACCCGTCCTGTGTCAAACACCAGCACCATGCATCCTGGCTCTGCTATTTCCAAGACTGCATCTTACTAACACAAGCTCTGAGAAACTAAGCTTTATAAATGCAGATTTACCTCACAGGTCCCTCTAGCTCCCTCCAGGGAGTGAACATTACAAAGGACAGGTGGAAAAAAATGATATTGGATCCTTCTGCTAACACCTGTGGTTGACCAGGACTCCCCACACCAGCACGGGATGCTCACTTGCTCATGGTGCTGTGACCACCTTGCAGAACTGACTTTGCTACCACCAGGAGCATGATGAAGGCCATACAGCTTACACACTGCCCTAAGCACCACTATCAAGTGTCATTTTTATTTATTCCCAAATCAACTGATACACTCCAAACAAATAGCGCACTGTGCTTTTGAAGCTAATTCCTATCTTTTGTTTCCTGGATACTCCAAGATTAAAACTTAAAACAACCACTGTACGGCAAAGCTAAAATTCTGTATCCACCATTAAACAGAGGGAGGCAGATTTAGAGAGTAGGAAAGAATGAAGGTGTTGTCTCCCTTTCTTCTCCTTTTAGCACTATGTACAAATACATACGACGTGCCCCCACCCCAGCTTTTAAACCCAAAAGACAGCCAGGCATGAGTTGTATGCCTGCTTTAACAAACACCTGGCTTACAGTGGGATATGACTCGCTGTAACAAAAGGCTCCAATGTCTTACACTGTTTTGCCCGTAAACATTACTGTAGTGTGCAATTACCATAGAATTCACTGAGAAAACAAAGTTCCTGGATGATTCATGCTGCATATTTTCCCTAAACCTTAGCTAAAAACTTCAAAGTCTCCCAAGCTGAATCACCAAACTGAATCACCCTGTTTTCAAACACGTTGAGGAACTTACAGAGAGCAGCATTCAGAGGTGCTGTACAATGGAGCTGCCTGGAGTACAGCAAAGCCCAGGGAAAGTCATCCACCTCAGTAACAGAAGCACTCAACATCTCCTGAACTTGATTATCAAGCTTGTATCACATAGGCCTTGCCTGCGCTCCTGCTTGCTTGTGGTCATTGGGAGTTTTGCTTTCAGCACAGCTGAAATTTGCCTTTAGGAGCTGGCAGAGGCTGAAAGCATGCAGGTGGGCAGGCTCCGTGCAGGTGCAGAAGGGATGGAGCTCCTGCCTTGCCTAGAGAGCCTCTCCCCAACAGCTTTGTGTGGTCACTGACTGCCCAAGAGCAGTCAGGAGAGCACGGTGCCAATGGAGGGAGCAAGAGTGGCACCTTCTGCCTGCCTGTGCCTCGGTGACAGAGACAGACCAGCCTCTCCTTCCCTTAAAGAAGCCCAACAGCTTGATAGCTAAATGATGTGTCCATTTCTGTAATAACATCATGAAACTTTTATCAAATTTATCAGAACCAGACTCAGGTCATGACTAAAGCCACTGCACACTCATAAATGCAGAGAAAAACTGGAACTGGTATTTAAAGGCTTTTGGTTCTTCATCTTTCAGAATCTAAATTAAAATTGTCTGCAATCAGTCCTGGAAATTAGACAGTCATGCTGTAGTTGTTTACTAGTAACTGCACTTAAGCTAAATTTGCCAGTGTTCTATAATTAACATTTTCTTAAATATACACTGGAGGGAAAGAGTTGAAACAATGATAACATTTTTGGTGCAACGTTGAAAGCACACGATTTAATACACAGGTTTGCTTGTTTTGTCTAAGGTGCCTATTTTGCACTCTGGAGTTTTCTACTTGAAACGGTTCCTGGACAAAGCACCATAGATTTACAATGATATGCTGCCATGTTTTTATGAAAAATATGGTTCTGTTTAGGCTACAATTAGAAGCTTTCACAATTTGTCTCTGGAAAACAGACTGAAAACTCCAGTCAGTTTGTTTACTGTGAACTGAAGTAACATCTATCTTAGTAAAGAAAATTCTACAATAAAAGAGCCTTCATCATGGTAAGACCTAAGAGTTTTCCTTCTAAAACTGTCAGGCTGCCATGCAATTCTCAATGCACACCAATTCACAAGGCTAAGAGCCACGTATTGTTTTGGAGCCATGGGGGTAAATCAAATTATTATGAATGACACTAATGATCCCATACTTGCCTGAACATAATGCATGGTATATAGCCTTGCCTTCAAGGAATTTTTTGTGTATATAATTGGTATAAATGGCTCGTTCATTCTCTTTTGTTAATTTTACAAACAAATGCACTCAGGTACAGAGTCTGCCTTTTCCCGGTTAATTATGTGAGCCAAATCAGCCATTCCTATCACGTGAAAAGTCCCGAGGTAAAGCCTCAGAAAGACCTGAGTGCAACAAACAGAGTAGCATATCACAGAACACATATGGCTACCCTTTCCCAGATGGAGCTTGAGCAGCTGAGCTGTGTCAGTGGAACCACAAAGCCATTGTTTAATAGAAGCCCTTCCACACTGTCTGGGATGGGTTTTCACAGAAGCAGATCTAATTGCAGATATCAAAGGGAATTCATGGGTGATGAGGGTATGCTGTCCTTGGGCAATGACGGCCTTTTTACTAAGCAAAGGTTAATTATAAACACAACATACCAAAAAAATCAACGGCTATATACTGAGAGAAGACAACCATCATAGACTTTCAGAACTCCAAGTGGTTTCTTTGCCTTGCACTTTCCTTTCACAGAAAAATCAGGTTAGATCCCAACTGGTAAAAACTGGCAAATTTCCACTAGCCTGTGGGTCATTAACTCTGAAAAAAGGGCAGTTTCAAAACTAGTTTTGTGTATAGTGTTAGTTTCCATCAGCGCTGCTATAAACAATCAAAATAGAAAGTATTTGGGATGACTACAATACACACTGTTTTCTGTTGCCATTCAGAGACGCTTTTCAACACAGGTTTTCCTACAGGAATTTACTTGTATGAGAACCTGTATTTAACAAGACAAAACATTCAAAACAAGCTTAACCTACCTTTTGAGTTCGCACCTTCTTGCACTTCTAAGTTGCACAAACGGAGTCCTCTGTTGTCCATCAATAACCATTAGACCAATTCTTAATGGAGGTGCTTTCACCTGCTAAAGGGAACGACTCATTCATAACAGCTGGTGCAAATACTCAGGCCAAATGGAGAGTTGGTGTGCTCTGCACTTCCTGGTCTGCAAACAAATACCTCTGCAAGGAATCTCAGCCCATGCAAAATGTAAAACAGGAAGGCAGCGTTATCATGCTTCTCACTGTCTTGTTTTTCTGCCATCTATCATGCTCAGAGATGCCAAAGAATTGGCAAACATAGGCCCAGCTACAGATTTAGTAGAGGAGATGGTTAGGAAAGAGCTGGCCTCTTTCAGTCTTCCCAGGTTTTGCTTAGCATCACCCGATTGTGATCCCATATGTGTACATCTCTCACATCCACAGCGCAGATGTGCCCCACATCCGTTCCCATCCACAGGCCAGTCCCCTGGGCTTTGGGACACTGATCAATGCACATCAAAACATCAATCTTGAATCAAAACTTGAATTCCGGTGCCTGAATTTTGAGAAAGTTGAACTAGGAATCTGCAGGTGAAGCTGCTTTGCTCAACAGCCTTTATCTGCCCAGATTCCCAACAGAAATAAAACATACCTCAGCACAGCCATTTCTGGCACAATGGTCTATGCGGTACAATAGACTTCACTGGAATAAATAGCAAAGCTTTCATTCATGGTGAGAAGACACATTTTGTTCTATAAAGGTCAAATCTGGCAAGAGCAAAACAAAACAGAAGGTATCTTTCTGGGTAAATTGACTGCTCTAGCCAGTCATCCCTGATTTCATACTTGCCAGAGTGCAAAGCAGGCATTCATTTGTGAAATGGTCCAATTGTCCTGCCTGCAAGGACAGGGGGCTGCCGAGCACCACCTCTCTGCATGCTCACTACTCCTAGCTACCTTACAGCAACATCAGGAGAACAAAATACACAAATAATACCTTGAGAGTGCAGATGCCTGAAGGCTCAATATGTGCTCTGATGCCTGTTAATGCCGGACTTTCTCTTATGCCTAATGACACAATTGATTTTCACAGAACAACAGAAATCAGGAATGAGATAGTTTACACTCAAGATAATTGTCTACAATATATCTTCGAGTTCTTCAGACAGTCTAGCTCATATTCTTCACACAACTGGGCATCAACTATTTCCACTATGAAATTATTCCAGTCTATGGTGTACCTCACAATTAGGAAACTTTTACTGAAAGATTAGCTTTAAATTTTCCTTCGCTTGATTATGCCTGATCACCACTCCTTTTATTCTCTACTCTCTTCTAAACAGCCCCTCCCTCTCCTTGTTTTCTGCTCCCCAGCTCTTGTTTAATTCCTTTAATCTTTCCTTAACAGACTGTCTCTCTGTCCCCTTAATCATTTTTTAATTTCCCATCCTTTAGGCGAGTGCCAAAGATGTTAAAATCAGAGATGGATGCATGCCATAAAGGATGCATGGAGTAACAGACAAAACAGTTAAAATCATGAGAACTTGCAGGCCATTACCCCATTATGTGTACGGTATTTTTACAGCACTAGAAGTGAAGCAATGCAGCTACAAATACTCATGTTTTAAACGTGTTGTCACTCCAGTGGCCCAGCTACAAGTTGCCTGAGAGCAAGCAATGGAAAGTTAGGGATATCATAGCCCACAGTTAAGAACGTCCATTCCTCAGAAAAGTTCCTTCTGCTCTGATCCCTTCTACTCTGTCCTGTGTTAAAAAGTATTTCCCTTAAAAAATTCTAAATTTGTTTCTTTTCTGTACCCGACTGTGAAGAGAGATGACACAGAATCCCTCACCTGGCCTTTGCTGGTATGTTCACTGTGTACCTCTGACTCCTCTCCATCTAAATTCAGCACAGTCTCTTCACACCTGGAAGTCCTTCTGTTTGCCTTCTTTCAAAATCCAAATAAAAATCATCAATCATCACCTGACACAATTTTGGCATATCACTTCAGCCCAGAAGTAAGATACACGTAAGAGATTTGCCAGTCTGAGGTAAAGCATGGCATTAAGCATCCACCTGGCTGAACGACACTGACTAAGCTGGTATGCTCTGCGCATCTGATGCATACGCCAGGTTTCTGTGTGCTTGCTGTCATCTTTTCACTCCTGAAGACAAAACAAAAGCTAAAAATGTTTAGTTAGACCAAAGCCTTGTAAACAGTGACCTCTGAGATCACCACAACCACGCAATTAAAAATGTCATAATGTTTGAGGATATGCAGGAAGACAAAAGTCTGTGAATAACTGTGATGCTTCTACATATTTTTACATATTCTTCTTTTTTCTTCTCTCCTCATGTCATGTCTGAGTAGAGAATTTATTGCACAGAGGCAAGTGGGCAACGTGTCAAGCATTAGATGTGGTTTTGTTGAGAACACCCCACACTGAGTCAGGTCTACTGCTGGTTTTCTGTGAGTGCAAGTAAGCACCACTTCTCCCTGCAGCACTATAACATGTTTTCAGGCATCATGACTGGGGTCATTCCAGGAGTAACCCCCGTGGGTCTTGTTTTATGCAGAGACAGTATGCTTGAGATCCATGGGGAACCAGGCTGAGACTGTCTCTGTAACAGGAAGCAAAGCAATTCTTGCAGCTGGTCAGTTATTGCACAAAGGGAGACAAATGTAGTTGTGCCCATTTTGAAAGTCGGGAAAAAAGGGGTCGATTTGTCTCACACCACTTTGAAAGATCCTGACTTCCAAGTCATAGCGTTGACACTGCATCTTTTTTTCAGAGGCACAGACATCAAGGTATTCTGTGCCTCAGGGTGTACCGAAGGGGTTATTGTAATGTGACATGATACCTGGGACTGCAGAGGCTGGGCTCACTGACCCAGAAGGCCCTACCAGTTTTGCCTAGTGTTTTCCTGTTTTTTCAGTACTCCATCTTCCTCACTCTCTCACTGAAACAGGGAGTGAAATCATATCAACATGGACACAGCAGATTAGTTTTACAAGGTTCCCACCAGTCTGACATTCATCAGCTTTCTAATCTAATCGTAACACAACACCCTGTACATGTTGAAGCAGTGTGCTCGCAGTCTGCGCCCAAAGGGCTGCAGGTTAAATCGATACCTGGGTGCTGCCTCCTGCCCGGTGCTGACGGACTGCCCTTACCGCTGCCGCTCCCAGGGCCTGACAGCCCTCCACACAACGGTTAAAGGAAAGTTGTAAGCAATGGTTCCAAAACACTTGGAAGAATCTCCCTGAATCAAAACCATTTCATAAAAGGCTCTCTGCCAGGCAATAAAATATTTTTGATGGACTCTCATTTTATCATTACCCATGTAAGAAAAATGTATTGCAAGAATCCCAACACAATTCAGGGAAGTAATCATTTGCAGATTTAGTAGGCATTCTCAATTGGCAAAAATGAAAGATTTATTGTAGGGATGATGAAACAAAGAGCAGTTGTGCAAACTTTACCGAGCTGGATTATGAGAACATGCTTTTTCCATTTCCCACTTTTAAATGCCTTGGATGCTGTTTCAAAAGGAAGATCAAGATCAATTATTTAACACTCTGTTACACTGTACCTGAGTGAGGATCTCTTCACACATATGTTATCTGTACACAACAATAAAAGAAGGAGAACAAGGGAAGACACTGTCATAGACAACAAAAGCAGACTTTGGAAAAAAAAAAAAAAACATATTGTAATGGCAACATTTTCTTTGAAAGCCACTGTACAGCTAAATAAAAGCACGGTTCTGCAAACCTTACTCACAGGAGTAACGCTCTGAAATGGAAGGGACCTTCTGGTAAGTAAAGGTGCATAGTCTCACCCTGACTTTAATTCTTCCCATCTGGGGAAGTTCTTTGTCTTGCCTGTTCTGCCAGGGACTCAACAGGTGACTACTGGCACTTTGTAGCCATTCTGGACTGCATACCCTGATGTGAATTCTGTGTTTCCTTACAATTACAGGAGTATAAATGGGGACAGAGAGCAGCAGAGTAATTTGCCTGAATTTAACTGTATCTGGAATTCAAGTGCAACCGTTTTCACTGCACCGTTTTTCTGCTGTACACAGGCAGAGCAGTGAAACAGCTTTGAGATTCTCAGCAGAAGGAACCATTAGGGATCCACACTAGCATTATGGAAGCATTACATTACTGGCCTCACTACCTCACTGTGATTATTCACCCTCACTGTGCTCCAAAGAGACTTACTCCATTGTACTTGTATGGAAATGGAGATCTAAAGTCAAAATTTCCAAAGGTGCTCACAAAATTTCAGTAACTCCATTGTACACTGTCCGCTTTGAGGGAAAGAGGACTTCTTCCAAGGTGCCCTGCTCCAGCTGGGGACCTCCAAAACACAGCTATCTGAATGCAGGGTCTGCTTTTGGGAATCTTGCTTATTGTGGACTGTCAGATGCCAGAAGGTCGAGTTCTGACACACTGAGTTTAAGTAACACATGGTTTTGTTATTAGGCCCACTGGACTACTTTTTAAACAAGAGAGGGAAGGTTTCAGAATCCGGCCCATTGTGAAGCCCGACCCGATATAAGTGCCCTGTGTTGTGGAACGATCGCTTTTAATTTCCCATCCGATTGTTAAAGGCTAACTGGTGCTGGTTTGCCCTGAAGTAACAAACAAATGCATCGCATTTAGAACTGAGATCCAACTGCATAAACGACTGTATAAATTTTTTAATGTGCACTAAATTCCTCTTTGTCCCCTGAGACTGCACTATATAGCCTTCGTGCTGGCTGCAAATGCAGATTAACATTTTTATTAAATGACATATGTTTCAGTAATACGGAGTATTAAAATGTATTGCCCTAATAAGAAACATTAATGAGTATACTGTTGGCACAGTTTTTAAACAATATTTAATTTTACTGCTTTTTAATTTGACCAAACCCTCTGCCAGGTGATTCAAGCTATTTTCTTTCTTGAGGTTAATCGCTGCTCAGAAAGGCTAAATCACTGAGAGTTCAGAACAATCCTGAGCCATTTTTAATAATCCCCACAGAACACATACACAGAAATAAAATAAAGCCAAGCACTTAACCTCAAGAACACGGTCACAAAGACTGTTTAAAATTTGAGAACTTTCAAGCTTTCCACCTTCTAAATGGTAAGATTAATAATGTTCAGATGCAAAATCTTTTAAAAATGAAATTTTTGGGGAAAAAAAAATCCTCTGTCACTGCTCCCAGATATTAGATAACTGCAGACTGCCCACAGACCACTGCATGCAACCTGCTTTCCCAGATCTTCTGGGAACAACTCTGTACCAAAATGATGATGGACCCATCTTTGAAGCATTCTTGGGGTGTATTAAGACAGGAAACAGGTAGTTCACTAACATATTTCCTGTGCTGCAAAACTTCTGACTAGATGGGGAATGCACCTGACTAGTGGAGGGTGTACCACCTGATCTTCACTGCTGTGCAGATTGGTGCAGTGAAGCTGATGGACGGTTCAGTCCCAGACAGGATGCACAGTGAGAAAGAACCCTTGTCACACCTTTGCTGCATGGGAAATGGTGAGCTACAGAAACCCTTAAGCTATCGCAAACCCAGTGCTCAGAGGCTGGAAAGCATTTCCCTTTTTGCATCCTCAGATGTGATTATTTGATACAATTCATTGATCTGCATGGCAGAGAAAGTGATCTTGTGGTGCAGCTGGAATGAATTGGGAGTTAAGAGGCTCGTTGCAAAGTATCTTCAAAAGGTGATGCCTCATGAGAGGTTTATAGGTCTGTGCTGAGACTGGGGGTTGAATAAATCTACATGTGGACTATCATCCAGAACCAGGCCACAGCAGGGCTGGAAATAATTCTGTCTGAAAATGAGAAGGAATCACTAACTGAGTTTTGTGGGACAATGGGATAAGAATAAAAACATGGTATCGAGGTGTAATTTTTGTGTGCAAACTGGGCAAAGGGAAGGGAAAGGAGCCTAGGAAAAATCTTCCAAAAAGACCTGGGAGCAATGCCTAGAATTTCGTCTGGCAGCCAGACATCATAGGTCACAACTAATAAATTTCAGGTTTCTAAGCTGGGCATACTTCAGCCTATATTTTTTGACAAAGAACATGAATGACTTAGCTCAGTGTGGAGCAGTTCTGATGAAACCATCTCTCTCCTCTGTGCCACAGCAGAGCCAAGCCGCACAGTCTCTGTGTACAATCATTTTTAACATAAAAATGTTTCCTTTTTTTAGGATCATCTCTGGCTATCAGACCATTGTCAAGTACTTGCCAAAAGCTCAAAGTGTTTAGGATTCTGACAAATACCTGCTGCTTTAGGGGAAAGTGGTTCATTTTCACTCTACTAATAATGTCAAGCTAGAATTATGTTAAAAATATGTATTTTTTTCAGTAGGCAAATCAAAACACTGAAGAATGAAGAGAGAAGAAATCAGTTCAGGATAAGCTGAAATAGAATTGTTTGGGGACTGCTCTAGCAAAATAAAAGCACTAAATAAATCAAAGGGGAAAAGCTAAAAAAGCCTCTTTGTTTAATACTTTTCATTCTGAAATTGAAACTCAAAAAAGATGGGTTAAAATACAGAAACATTTCATTACTTCCAATACAGTACACTGTTTAGAAAATGTCAACAGTAAAACAAAATCTTCCAGTCCTGTTCCCTGTCCCCTCCATCATTTTGTTTTCCAAAATGAATGTGATCCAGATTCAATAATGATTTTCTTCTCAAAACTGTTTTCCAATGATACTGCTACTGGTTTGAAAAAATTGGCCTGGAATATCTAGTATAATTTCTGATGTGGAACATGGAAACAAATATCCATCCTTGTGCCACAAGGCTACCTAAACCACCCCATCTGCTTCATCCTGTCACCTTAGCTTCAGTAGGTACTAACTTTCACTGGTGGAAAGTATCCAACTCTGTGAGAAACCACAACAGTGGTATAAATCACACTATATACTATGGCAGTGAGTTTCACAGAGTGAGTACCTTCTACGTTGTGATGATATCACTGTTACTGTCCCATTTCTTAAACAATGAACAACAATACCTACAACCAGTGATAAACTCTGCATCAATATACCAGGAAAATTGCAGCCAAAAAGAATGATTATGTTTTAACCACGTTCCCAGTTACTGAATAATGAATGTGTCAAGTCATATTAAATAAAACCTTATGGAATTAAATGCTTTTGTAAGATGAAAAAGTGTATATTTGAAAGCCCCCTCCACAGAAGCCCCATGCTATACCTCTACCCACCATATTCCGTTTATCAGATCTCTTCACTATCCTGTATAAGACTTCTAATGCACACAACTGAACCTGAACATCATTCTGGGTGATGGCAGCAATAGTCACAATTTAGTTCTTCGTATTTATTCAGGTTTATGTGAACAAAAGGTCTGAGAGTACACAGCAAGACCTAACCCGTATCAAATCGCTGCAAAAGAACAGAAAAAGAGCCACTCTGCTTGGTGAGAGCAGAAGGCCACCCAGTCCCGTATCCAGTGCCCTCCTCTATCAACCCGATAATGCAGATACACTTCACAGAACGTCCTGAATGTCCTTCCCAGAGCTCATGGTGGAAAGCTGATAATTCTGCAGGGAAAACACTGGCAGCTGCTCCCTCTGCAGCTCAGCTCCAGCAGGCAGGGGCAGAGACCATGAAGACACCGTAACCTTGCATGGTACTATTGCACTGTGCCTCCTGTCTGCACGAAGAACTACAGGTTTGCATTCCTGTTCTACTGCAGCAAAACATGGGGCAACCCCAGTCACGGAGGAAACCCTGCAAGACCTAGGCTGGAGCTCTCCTGTAGACAGGCAAGAGTTCAAATTCACCAGCTGCTGGTGGTGAACTGACATGGTGACAAATGTAGAGCCATTTGCCAGCCTGCCCTCCAGTGCTGGTGTGTGCTTAAACCCATCTGAGCTGCGGTGTAATCTGTAGTGGGTTTTGTAAACAAACGAATGTCGTATTTTCACCAAACCACTGCACTGCTGTCTACTCCTCCGCTAATCACACTGTTTTTAATGGTGCAGTTACTTGACAGTATCGGGAAATGCCATCAGAGAGACCTAATAAAAAGAGAGATCTGTGGTAAGGCAGCTTTGACAGAGTGGATGATTCCTACTATTGACTTCAAAGGAAAGAAACTGAGGCTGATACTGTTTTTTTTAAAGCTCTTCTTTGGCATCAGTGCATGATACCCTCCACACCAAAAGCTGAAAACACTCTGCAGACTTCCACAACATTCCCTCATGTCAGGCATGGAAACTTATTGTTGAGGTGAAGTAACTCCAAAGCATGCAAGCTTGGGCATAGACCTCTTTTCCATGCAGATGCAGGACTGTCTCTTAGACTCATCAGAAGATGTAGCCTGTTGAGATCTCATTACTCACTCTGCAGTGCTGGACACACACTCCCCACTGACTGCAGACAGCGTAATACTTGCTGCCTTCTGGGAATTGAGATTCCACGAGGGTTTCCTTAGCAGCAATAGCAATAACACGACTCTGCTCAATAGGCCCCTTTGGCCCACAGGCATAATAACCAGGTCACTGCCGACGATGTGTAACAAAGGCTGTGGGGCCTTATGATGCTCAGCTGAAAGTTTTCACAGGTTTATGCCATGTGAAACCACCTGTGTCAGAGGTGTACAATCGAAATATCAGGAAGCACAGCAGGACTGCTATCTTTTATGCAATCGGGACAAAAATCCGTTTCATAGGTAGAACTGCCAATGGTTAGTTTGTGTGATGTAGAGATCTGAACACAAGAGCTGTGCTGGAATGCTGGAATTGCCTAAAGATGCCTCCAGGTAAGTTACTTATCATTTCTACGTCTCAGTTTCTCCTCACACAATACAGTACCCACAGTGCCTCACCCTCAGAGATTCAAAGGAGCTGACTACAAACAGCGCGAGTGCTAAATGTCACAGTGTACAACAGCAGCACCCAAATCGTTGCATCAAGACCACTCCCAAACTAAATAAAATGCATATATCCAAGAAGAAAAGATTCTGCTTCAAAGCCTTAGCTATCTAGGAAGAAACACATTGCCACAGGCAGGGCTGGATCATACACAGCAGGCATTCATTTCTTTGAAACACGTGAACTAGAAACAGTAACAATGGCTATTATCGCCATCCAGCTTTTGTGGTATTGTGAGATGTTATGATGCTCAATTTCTAAACACAAATTGCATATGTAGAAATTACATAAAGGTAAATATATTTACTTTTGCTCATGTCCGTGAAGGCCTGCAACATAGTTTCCCTGAACACATATGCATGCAGTGATGAGAACTTCATTTTCTGCTTCCACATAAGTGCAAGAGGATAAGATGATAAGCCACATTTGGATTTTTCCAAATCAAACAATTCTAGACAACTAAATTTACATTTACAAGCAGGGGCTTAACCCAAGGACGCAATATTTAGAGATCAGCAGGGTTCCACCCACCGAAGTATTGGAAGAAATATAAGACAGCAAAAGATGCAGCTATGAGAAACAATTTTTTTAAAAATAAAAACCATTTAAGCTTGCTAATTTTTGCTGTCTCAGACAATCAAAATTCCAATTGTCTGGGACATCAAATCTAAAAAAGCATGAAATTAATCTTCTGAAGTTAAAGTCTTAAAGGCATTGCATCATTATTTTTGTTGGATATATTTTTGATTATAATGCAGATGAACCCCAAATTTAATAAAACTAAAATAACATGAGTTAAGTATGAAACATAACAGGATATTGCAAAGAGATTAGGTAGTTTCCTTTAGACTACTTGCAGAGCCCAAGGAAAAACCAAACTGAGGGACACAATGACGAGAAGGCACCACTGAATTACAATATTTAACAGAATACAAAAACAGCGTACTCATACTACAGGCCTTGGCAATGAAACTCAGCAAGCAGAATAAGGATCTGCAACATCAATATTCCTCTACACCAGATACGGTTTTGCTTGTCGACTGTCTGTAGAAGGAAAGAAGCAGGCTAGCTAAATTTAAACCAGCTGCAACGATGAGAGTGTTACAGTTGGACTGAGGGAAGCTTACCTCATGAAAGTATTGTGGAAACTGCTGTTGGAAAGATAATAAAAGGATTAACTGCCGTTTTAGTGAACCATTTACTTTTCAATCAAAATGTCTCATGTATTTCCTGTTCTCAAGTAGCTTGAATTCCAAAATTCCTTTGTCTATTACAGTACATAGTAGCAAAGCCTGTCATAAGAAATTAATAATTTTACATGGAAAAGTACTTTTATGAATGATGGTGGAGCGCTGCTTGCTGTTAGCTTCTCCCAAAGCATTTCAATACCTACCCAGCCAGTAGGCTTACAGAGGGGAACAAAATCAAGGGCTTAAAAAGAACCTACAATGGGTAATTGTGAACAGCGAAAGAAAATCTCCACTACAAATACCAAGAGATGTAAAGTTACTTTAACAGGACTACAGCGAAAATGAAACAAAATCTCAGACCTCGACAGACACAGAATGAATTGGCTTCTTAATTTGCAGGAATAACAGCACAATTATTACCACATCAAAAGAAAAGCCATCATTTAAAATGACATGACATCACCGCACAATGAAACAGTGCACAGCAACCCCTGTTTAAAATGGAATGGAATTCACTGGGCAAATAATCCCCACTTGATATTAATAACTTTAAGGAGCTGTGTTGCAGCTTTGGATCTTGTCCCTGCTAAAGCAAGGTTTTGCCAGGGTAGAAAGCTAAACTTGCAAACATGACGTATGTTTCGTGTGCTCACTGCGATCCAGTTTGCTGCACCACAGGATTCCAGGGTGTGACACTTAGTACAGTGACACCTCTGCTGACAGTGGTGGGTGTTGTTCTGGGAACAGAAGAGTTAACTGCAAGTGCTGCAATGTAAAGCTCCTAATTCTGACTGAGGCAATCCTGTGTATGAGAACAACTTTGCTCTCTGCTGAAATAACACATCTTTACGTACTTACACGCCAAGGCTATACACATGTGCCATGAAAGCTATCTGCAATAGCTGATGCAAAATTTTTTTCAACCTCTTCACAATGGTAAGCCTTGAGATGTTATCAAAAGCCAGTTTTTTAATGCAGATGTATGTAACTGAAAGGAGGAAATTTTAAGCATTTGCTAGGATGTTACATGATTTAACATCTCTGGCTCACCCAGTTTCCTGTAGGAATGGGAATGTAACATTAGAAATCTGCTATACAATACCTGTCACATAAGCATTTTGCAGAAAAAGACAAAAGTTCCCTCACCCATGGAGTCCAGTGAATCTTTCAGCATTATTGTAAAGCTAATTGAGGTTTCATGTTTAAATATTTCTTTTAAGAACTGTGAGATAAAAGTGGGGAGAAGACAGATTTCATTACAGATGGTTAAAAAAAGTCAAAAAGGAGGCTAAAATAAAATCTGCAAGCTTTCACAGCTAACTTATACTTTTGCTCTGAAAGAAGCAACTAACATGCGTTATCCCTGGATGATTTATGACCAAAAAGAAGATATTTATGGGCACTTCAAAATCCTTTACACTTACAAAATGGGATTGAGTTACTTCTGGAGATGAGCAAGTCAGTTCATTCATTCAAAGATGAAAGAAACAGGTAAGTCTTAGAGACTTTCCATTTTTATCTTGGACAATGCAATGGTGTTCTCTAAGCATCTGCATTGTTTCCAGCATTATTTGGGTGAATATCCTCTGAACAGTGCAGATATTAAGATAAAAATTTTCATTTATCTGACTGAAGTAAGAAGATAATCGGGTGACCACTTACAGAGAATATTTTTCTCTGTAAAACATTTTGTAAAACACCGAATATGTTTTTTCTTTCCTTCTCCCTGCCATACTCATTGGAAGCCAGCAAGCTTTCCCTTGAGCAAATGAAAAAAAAGCAAGCTTTTTATAAAAGCAAGCTTTCTTATTGCTCCACAGAAAGTTACAGCTTGCCATGGAAAAGTTTGTCTTGATCTAACTTCCTTACAAACATTTTCCATTATATCATTCTCCGATCAAAACAATAAAATAGACATATAGTCAAAAATTCTGCCTATCAAGAACAACAACCTGCTTCTGTAGTCTTTCCTTTGTTTGGACCCATTTGTGTGTGTGCTCATGGGTATGCGCATGCACGCACACACAGGCACATGTGGGTGCTACAAATAAGACTTTCCAAATTTCATGGCTCAATTTGGAAGCTTATGTCAAACTTGTTTTGCTTCATCTGTTTCAGTCAGGGTCTTATATCATTGTTGTTTCACACATGTGGAAAGCTTAATGGAAGTCATTAACTTTTATTTTAGTTTGGCCATATTGTCATCATGGTGGGCAGATGCAGAGATGGTGCTATTCCCAAGATCCCCTTTTTGGAACACTGATGTTGTTTACATCTTCGTGATCAGAAGAGAACAATGGTTTTTACTTATTTTTAAAGCTCTGTTCTGCAAATTAAAAAAGCCCTTAAGAACCTTTGAAAATGTAATTGAAGATACTCCTTTTATACTTTTAACAATTTAAAATCCTTAACAAGTTTCTTTTTTTTTTTCTAAACTACCATCCAAAACTTTTGCACTCACAGCTCTATGGGTTACTGTTCAGCTGAAGGAATGAAAAGAATTTCATTAGATGTGTTTTATGTTTCTCGATTAAAAATGTCACCCGAGGCTCAGTGACTTGTTTTAGTTTAAGTGACTGCTGTGTGCTTTGATCATCACTTTATTAATGCTTTAATGAATATTTTAAAAATTAAAGCACTGAATTAAAATTTAAGCCCTCATATAAGGAAACTGAATCCCTTTTCCAAGAACTACGGTATTTCTTACTCAAACATTTCCTTCTGTATTAAGTTTTTCTCCAATTCTCCTTTAGCCTGCTGCAGACTGTTACAGGCAAGCATAACAATTATACTGGAATAAGTTTGAAGAGAGAGCAGAAAAGAGAGCAGAGTAATATGCTTCTATTCAGACAAATATATTCCAGACTTACCATGCACTTGTTTGGTTTTTCTCCAGAATGAACCCTCATATGAATCAGCAGTTTGTAACGAGCATTGAAGGGTTTGTATCGGCGGACACAGCCTGCCCAAAAGCAAGTGAAGTCCTCTCCTTTCCGCTGGTCAATGTGCGTCTTTTCTATGTGTCTGACCAGTTCGTCTTGTTGGTCGTAAGTGGCACTGCAGTCAATCCACCGACAGACCTGTTTGCCACTGCTGAGGTCCTGCTCATCCCCTTCGCTGGGCTGAAGGGATTTCGGAGACATAGAGGCATGCAGGTGAGGCAGAGTCCCCTGGGTCTGGCTCAGCTGCTGGTGTAGATGGTAAGGGGGAGGCAGGCCCTGGTGATGTCGGAAAAGATCAGCAGTGGAGGAATAATCGTCAGCTGGCTCTTGTTTTAGGAAACTCACCTTCTGGGTGCTGTGGGAGGTGTTTTGATGAGGAATGCTAGTACCGTTCATCATAAGGCTGAGACTTCCATTCTCCTCGGCTTGCTGCATTTGTATCTGCTCACAGTCACCTCTGTCACACTCAGTGGAAATAGGTACAAGACATGCTGGAGGGGAGGGAATACTGCAAGGGTTTCCAGGCTGAGAGCAAGACTGGGGCCGAGAGGATTTTTGAGCACTGTGATGACTGATCTCCACGGGATGAGAGGAAATGCCAGCTGAATTAGTTCGCAGTCCATTCACACAGGTGACCAGTGACGTCTGCGATGTGCGGATGATAGCAGTAATGTCAATCCCTTCAGCTGAAGAAGGCACAACGGAGATGCATCTCTTCTTCAGGTTGCTTGTTTGTAGCCTAGCCGAGTGCTGAGGGGTGCCAAGTGACAACGGACTCAGGGAGGAGCTGTGTTCATTATTAAACAAGTAGGAAGAAAGTGAATTTGTAAAGCTATTATTCATTAGGTCTATTTCAGGATGCAGACTACCAGAGGCTCTCAGCTCCATCCCCTCTGTAATCCTTCTATGCGTGGAAGCCTCAGACAGAACCTTATAATCACTGGGGCATTCTTGTTTAATGTGCTGAGCTGGGTGACTTCCACTCAGGCATGGAGCAGCAGAATCTACTGAGTCTTGAAACCTGGGTGACCTGTAATATAGTTTGTATTAAGCATCACTAACTACCACAGGATTTATTGGTTTTGTACAAGACACAACATTTGTTAAGCCCTGGAGAATGGAAGCACTTGCTCTCTGCTGAACGTTGCTTGTCCAATGCAGCAACTACAACAAAAAAGGTCTGCAATGCTTCCTCTACAATCCTTGTAAAGGCAGCATCGTTTCACACAGGATTAATTTTACACAGAGAGTTATGCACAGAACAGACCCCCCTCCACTGCTATGGGCAGTTCATCAGTCACAATCTAGGTTTTCAATGCATAGTAGACCAGGCAAATCAATAGCTGAGAATGAAGTTTGAGAGCTTTCAGCTTTTTTGAATTATTCAAATATCAGTATTTTCCTCAGAGCACACTGGAAAAATGCCTTCGCAATCTTGTTCACACAAATCAAAAAAGGCTAGCTGAGTTTTGCTTACAAGTGACAGAGATGCTGTGCTCCACTGAATTAAAAAATGAGCAAAATCTGTGGAGGAAAAAGGATTATAAATACAGAGCAGCTCATTTTCATCCAGTGGTCCAGACCTGATGAGAGATCAGCCAGCTATGTGCTTCCAACAGATCTACAAAAGATGACTAAGAATAGTCCACAACCAGTAGATTTAAACTGGCTGTCTATATATTTCCATTTCCTTTTTTTCATATGAAAATCTACATGGGACTGCAAATGATAAAAGACTGTTTTGCAGAAGTGACTTTGAACCTCCTCTGATGTGTGTTGAATTCAACCACTCAGGAAGCAGGAACCCCACATAGACATTTCAGTAAAACTTTCAGGAAACATTTTTTTCTAACATTTTCCTCCAAGCAGTTAGCATTTGGTCTATGCTTTAAAATGAAAAAAAAAAAAATTATCTCAGCGATAAATATTTACGGTGCATGATCCAACTACATGTTATTTCTTAGGACCAGTGGGAGTAGCTTGCATAGCCCTAAAGTGTAGCTGGGCTTAACCTGTGGCTTCATCGTGCAGCGATGTGCCAGACCTAGCAGAGGAAACAGTACATCTGTGTGCAGGAAAGCTGTACCTGAGCTAATAAACCCTTCAGAGAGGTCCTGCATGGCTCTTATGTCAACATGTTCCACATAAATGAATTTTATGCTTTTTTGATGCTAGCACCGCAAAAAGTTGAAGCAAACCGGGGCCATTTGGCAACTTTTGTGTGACACCGTAGCTGACAAATCTGACACATTTTAAAGTACAAAACACATATGCCTAAGACATTGTGGACACATCCATACATTAAACTGCAGAGCTGCTGAGTAAACAGCATTTATTTTACAACTCAGATGATTTCATCTCTATTATTTCCATTAGCCCACCACAAACATTAGGTGTTGGGACCACTTCTAACTCCTCCTTACTAAAAGCTCTCAAAGAACTGCCAATTAGAAAAAATAAAAATAAAAAAAAAAAATAAAAAACCTTCCTTCCCATGAAATGAAGGTTGTCAAAAAACCATACCATTCTGAGGTACACAGCTGGCAATGCTGCATTCACTGGTGACAGGTTTCTAAGCTACAACAGTTTTCAGCCAGTAGGGTTTGAAATTAAAAAAAAAAAAAAAAAAAAAAAAATAGGACATGAGAGAAATGAAATTCCCCACCATTCATTGCCATAGAACAATCAGATCTTGCATTTTGCCACCAGAAGTTTAAAAAGACTACATTTAAGAATTTTAGAGGTTTCCATAATCCATTAGTTATAATTCTCCCTTTAGGTTTGCACAGTTGGTCTCAGGGTAAACTTAAAGCACCTGGTTTTGCAGATGGTGAGTTTTAAAAAATACAACAGTATTCATACATTATTTTTTAACATTTACAGAACCATATGTCTGTAAAATACGTGGCATAAGCATATGTAAAAACCTCTTACTGCATATGTTTGGGAAACCCTGCCCTGCTTGCTTGTAGCTTCCCTGCTCTATAGAAAGTGTGCTGAGAAAGGTTTTACAGCATACCATGCCTGGCACAATATTTCCTACTATTTAGCTTCTTCTGCATGGGAACTCCTCAAAACAATTCAGTTTGTACCATAGCTTCGTGGTCCCAAAGCCTCAGGCTAAAGTAAATACATTTCTTACATCAAATAAAGCTAACTCAATCCTTACATTTCAGTCCGTGATAATTGGTGTCATATTATTAAGCTTTATGTAAAGCTCACATTCTGCCAGAAATCCATGTGAGGAGACAGCTAGAGCCAGTGCAGAGTATCTGAAGGATGGATACAGGTGTCCTCCTCCTGAGAAACACTACATTCCCCAGATTCTCAGCAACAGTCTGCATTGCTAGCACAAGATCTTAGAATCAGGACTGTATTGCTCTGTTGCTGCTACAGTGCAGAATGAGACACATACAAAAGGAGAGTTTTGAGCCTTTTTCCAATAATATTTCAAAACCAAAAGAGATGAAGGCACTGAACTCAAGCACCCCATTGGCACAGCCTTGTCTTACCCATGCTCTGCCTACACAATGGTAAGTACAGGCTGCTTGTGCAGATCAGAAGCAAATCCCTTCTGGGAGCTACAGGTTTCTCCTTAGCACTGTGTATTTAAATGCATTATAAATCCTGTGGTTGTTAACTCTGCTGGGAGAATCTGGCTTTGTTTCAATTTCCTGATGTTTAAGCAGTGAGGTACTGAACATCAAAGTTGCATGAATGCAAACTATATTCCTGTATTCCTGGCAGAATTTCATCATCACTGCTCTAGGAAAAACCCTGCAGGCTTCTCCCAGCTCTGGAGAGGAGGGAGAAGGGACACAGAAGTAAAACTGATGTGAGAGAGAGACCAGGTGTCTGGAACCCAACCTGTGTGTGGCTCCTCCCATACCCTGTTATTACACTATTTGGTCCTGCAATGGCATCTTGCTGTTACCATCGGAGATCAGGTTCCAGGCCTGCTACACATAGGCCGTGTTGGTTTAGGGATTTCATAATCTCTGGGCAGCAGCCAAATACAAATGCATATGAAACAAATAGCCGAGAGGAGAGCGAGAGGGACAAGGATCACAGGACAGCATAACGAGTGCTGTGTGGACACGGAGATCTCAGGAGCTCTGGGGACTTCCAGATAGGTGACCTTGGCCTGGAGTGGGGTTAGAAGGGGAATATACCCCATGAACATCCCTTTGCAGGGGTCGTCTGTGTACCAGTCTGAGGGCACAGTACTGCTGCTCAGCATACAATATCTGAGGGTAAGGCCTCCATAGTAACAGCAGCCTCTCAGAGGACAATAAAACAGTGCATCCAAAGAGACTCCCTTACGTGGTAACTGGAGCCAGAGCACGAGGCCAGGAGAACCATGCCAGAAGTGCTGCAGTTCCCAACTGCCCTCAGAGGAAAAGACAACTGTATCTGAAATCTCCAGATTATTTACAAAACAAACGGACACGCCTTCACTTGCCACTGTAAATGTGCAAGCAGGGGTAACTGACAGTTTTAAGAGGGCGGAGGGGATTGTTCTGCTAGGGACCCTCTGCAATACTATCTGACTGCTCCGATGTCTTCCCTGGGTTTTATATGCTGAGCTCTGAGCACAGTGTGGGCGGGTTTGCTCTGTTTGATAATGGATTATTTGACAAAAGGCCAACACTAGCTGTGTGTTGACTCCAGTTGTGGTAAGGAAGGTATTAGGACTTTTCCAGTCCCACACACGTCGCATTCACAGATAGCGTGTAGAAGCAATTATGTTGCACAACTTAAAAGATGTTAACTGAGCAGGGAAAAAGGGGCCAGAAGAAAGAGGGATCATGATTCTTGGATTAAGGCAGTCTTCTCTAGAATACAGTTTCCAATAGAAAGTGATTGAGGGAGAAGCTAAAAGGGATAACGAGTTTCAGTGCACTGAGGGAAAAAAAGACAAAGCCAATCGTAACCCCAAATCCTGAGGGAGGTTTTGGATTGTTAAGGGAGGTGCTCTCTGGTTTGTTTGTGTTTTCTTTGGACATTGCATATCCTAGAAAAGCAGAGTGGTTCAAAGCTCAGTTCAGAAAACTTGTTTGAATTTGTATCTCCCTTTGTTTCTATGCTGGTCACTACAGCTGGACAGAACAACCAACCTGCACTGCCTTCCACATGCTGAGATATAAGTCCATTCTAGCCCTATTTCTTTCATATTTCAGATGGAGAAAGAAGGTTAAAATCTGGGGAGGCACAGAGCACCCCTGGCTCTCACTGACTTCACAGCACGCTGACAGCCATTCACACCCACTTCAGCTATGTTCTCCTATTCCTAGATCTTCTGGGAAAGCCCACCTTCTTTTGTTACTTGCTGTCAAGAACCTTTAGTGCCACAAGCACCACGAACAGCTGCTGTCCACCTCTCACACGCCAAGGTTTTGGTTCTGTACCATGTGTGTGGTGACAAAATTAGACACTGTGTCTCAGAGGTCCATAGCTGGGCATTGGCACTACCTTGTAAACCCCAGACAGACAGACAAAGGTAGTGTTAGCCAGGTGGACATATAAGTAGAGCATGACCGGTGGGACACACCAACAACCCGTAAAGGAATGGAAGGGACCTCCCAGATATTCTGTGAACATTTCCAAACTTGCTTAGCAAGCAGCAGAGCCCTCAAGTTTTAGGCCACGCTATAAAGCAAAGGGGATAGCATAAGGCCTGTCACCTGCCACTTTCCCATGTTATGCAGCAGAGAATCCTTTATGTTGCTCTGGGAATCCTTTCTCAGATGGGGGCTGGAAGGGGTTCATATTTCTGAGGGTGAGTACTGTGATCCACAGTATCCAGGTATCTGTCATTTCCTCATTATAGGTTTTATAAAAAAGGTTCAAAAAGATCTAAGCAGAGTACTCTCTTCCTCCTTTTGTTTGCTCCTGCCCTAATTATCTTTGTTTCATAATTGACCATACTGACAGGATAAAAAAAGTTTAGTAAGTGGCAATCTC
>VXAV01004111.1:59982-91574 GCA_013399715.1 Alectura lathami
CATACTTCCAGCTGAGCACAACAAAAAATTATTTCCACCGAGATGTTGGGCTCAAAGGTTTTGAAGCCTGGAAGTGTCACCAAGTCAGTAAAAGCCACAGAAGTTAACTTCTGCAAGGACAGAATTGCTGTAGACATATGGGGCTATGCAGAAATGGTAAATTTTAAACAAAAGAGGAAGACAGTAACTAAAAAAATGTGTGAATTAAGCTCCTTTTCTATGAGAGGCATCAATCTCTCTCCCCACTGACATCTTCACTCCAAGCTCATCTGGAGCTTCTTCATGGCATTTTCTTGGTGTTCTTCTATAGATTAGATGGATTAAAATGTAAAGTCAAAGGCACTGGATGGTTGAAGGCTACATATTCTAACATAACTTGGTTTCTCCATTCTGTTACTGAGAAGGAGACGTCTTCACATACACACCCTCCACCCAGAGTCGCTGCAGATCTCTCATACTCACCAGGTAATCTACATCCCCAACAACCTCCTTGGGCTCTTGTGAAAAATAAGTTTTACAATGAAAACTCAAAGTGCTACCACAAACAGGCAACCACATCACCTTCACAGCCTCCTTGTTCATGTAACACTTGATTCTGTATACAGTAACGGCTTCTTTGTAGCTTAGAATTAACACTGCCAGAAAGAGAATTCAAGACAAACAAAATAATCCCTCCAATATATGCTGGAAAGAGCAGCAGCCTGCCCCTTCTACTGTTCATTTGCTGTTCTCATTGTTTGACATTTCTTTCTGCCAGGATTTTGGCATTATTTCAAATATATAATATATTTAACATCAAGTGATCTGCAATGTTGATTTCTATGTTACCAGAGCTATTCACGTAGAATTTACCCTTCTGCACTCACTGCCAGTGAAAAGGCATCTTGTATTCTCCCATAACAGAATGCACTTCTCCCTAACTCTGCACAAGTCTGACAATTCATATAAAAAACTCTCGCTGATATGTACACCTATGCTCACATCTGTCCTGGTGTTTTATCTTTTTTATTGGATAAAACACAGAATAGTGAGATAAGTGAATCCTTAGTCTCACACAGTGCAACTGGTTTTGGTTCTTACTGCTGCTTTAAATTACTCACTGAAAAATGCCCAGGAATCTCAGGATAGAAGAACTTGTTAAACATCTCGCAGAGTTAAAGTTTGCCTCCACCATGGTCTCATCACGCCATAAAGCAGTACTAATAAAAACTTCCATGAAAGTGCACATATTTGCAACACTGCCCAGATTCCAATGCTAGGGCATTCTCAAAGCTCTAATTAGAGCTGACTCTTCAGATTTACAGCACTTTTTCTACTGACCATCCCAGCCCTCAGAAATTCATGAAGGGCATGAAATCATTCTAGCATGCTGATCTAATTGATCCAGTGAAACTGAGACAGTAATCCATTAATCATATTGTCTCAGGGTGCAGTTCTGTCCTTGCCTGGTTGTCAATCAGGAGTCACTGCCGTCTCCAGTGAAATACCAGTACTACAAAACCAGAAAGAGCAAAACCAGACCTATGAAGTCTTCCAGAACTGAGTATTTCAAGATGCACACTGGAGGGACCAGTCATAACATCTCCATTTTCATAAAAGTTTCTCAGCCATAGGTACAAACACTGCAGCTGGCAACCCCATAAATCTCATCGACCAACCCAGCTGAGCAGAAAGGCACAGACAGAACAATTTTCTAATCAGAGCAGATTTAAAGGCCTCAGATTGAGAAAGCTGAGTCCGATACAATTCTGGGCAGACGTCCCGCTGCTTTCCTCTTTCCCATCACCTTGGCACACTGCTAGCCTTGATAATGAGGGATGAGGATTTATATCTGGAATGTGCATTTTTATATGAATTTAGTGCTGGAGAAAAATGCCAGGTTAAGAGCTGTGGAGACTGAAACTTCCCTACAGCAGATAAAGTGCAGCCCAAAGCTGTGCAGGGTTCCCCAAACATCAGGACAAAGGAGTCAGAAACATGTTCTGTTAAGAACTACTTCTAAGTGGGAAATGGAGACCCTATGGAGAGGTGACAGAGTTTGTGAGAAGCAGATGTAGCACAGGAGCTCAGAGCAACTTCCAAGGACCACACAGTTTACAGACAGAGTCCAGAAAGAACGTTGGACTGTTTGGTGCGCTGTATTTCTTATGGGATATCTGCATCTAGTTTAACCACATGCTGTTGGATCGAGGGGGTACCTTTCAGAAAGACATCATATCTCAAAGTGGAATCTTTAAATGATGGAGAATTGCTTCTGTGAGAGTTTGTTCCATGGTTCTCAGCATGAATTTTACAGCTTGAACTTGTTTGACTTCAGTTCACAGGTGCTGGCTCTCATTCTGCCTTTGTGTGCTACATTAGGACACAAGAAGTACCTGGTGCTTTCCCCCTCTGTAGACAGCTTTAGACTTTGCTCCCACCTCTCCAGTGACTAACTGGCCTTCTTCATTTTCTCACAGTAGAGTATATTCGCCAGATCATGAATCATTTGTATGAATCTTTTCTTAATCATAGCCAGTTTTTCCAAAGAACTTTGTTAAATTGTCAACACCAGGGCAGTACAGTACTAGAACCATCAATAACTTATAAGACAATGTCATTTTCCTGCGTGATATATGCATAAAAAGAGCTCTCTAAAATTGTTATTATTATCATTCTGCTACAGCATCAGAATGGAAACACTTGTTCACCCAGCAAATTCTTACTGTTTTACCTGAAGCTGCCTGACTGGGGCCTATAAAGTTCTTGGAGTTTTATAGGAGGGAGAAGGACAGTTATTCTGGTTTTGTGTGTGCGTGACTGCTAAGCTCTGCTAAGAAATAGAATAAAGTCACCTAATTATACTACTGTGCCTCCAAACTTAATGACCTAGAATGAGTTCTGCTGTCGATGGGCCTAACTCAATAGGCTCCACTGAAAACAATGGAGTCCCCCAGTGTGTGACCAAAAAAGAAATAACAACTTTTTAAGGAATGTAGCAACTGCAGAAGCTCAGTAACCACTTATGAAACTGAGGGGGAAAACCAGCCATTTGAATTTTTTTGTTTACAGGCAAAAAGGGCTCCAGCAATAAAGTCACTGAGTGTGAGATTTCTGCTGTTTTAATTTAGCCTTTCTTAGGTTTGCCTTGTTTGGTTTAGCACAAGTTCTGCAGAATACATCTAAACCCTGTGTCAAATCAGCAAAAGGCAGCAGAGTTGGAGTAACTGAACCCATTTAAAAACTAATGGGGCTGGAAGCAGAATGTGTGTCATCTGAGCCCCACGCTAAGCCATAGCCTTGTAGAGCTAAAATGATTGCCAAAAGAGCAGGGTATGGCTCACAAAAATCCATATTTACCTGGCAGAAATCCCATGTGATCCTGAGCTGACTCAGAAATCAATTTAGATGAGGAGGGAGAAAGGCAACCTCTGAAAGTACCCGAAAAGAGAAAAACAGAAACTTTCCATCTCATTACCACAGCCCTTTATCTACATGGATCCTGATAGTCAGCAAGAGGGAAAACATGAGAGCAGCACAGGTCCAAAATCACTACTTTTAATTTGATGGAAGCAAGTATGCATTATTTGCATTGCAACCCATTAGTGGTAGTTTTCTAGAAGGAAAAGCAAGGAAAGAAGGGACTAGCAACAACAGGCCCAGGACACTTCTGAGCATGCTGCAGGGATCTCTAAGCTGTCATGACTTGAGCTACCATGTCCTTGTGCTGGTGGGTAACATCATATAGAGATATTTCCTACCCCGGAAAGAAAGCCTGTCTTGTGAGGGTATATTAGCCTCGATCCAGGGCTAGGCTGGCAAAACTGCACGGAGCCCAGTGCAAAGGCAAGCCCAAATGTCAGCCATCATGCTGTCAGCCACGAGCACTTGGATATGCTTAGAAAGCACTAAGCTCTACAGAAACACCAGTACATATGCTGCATCAAGTAGCTCCCTGCAAGAAAGAATGCCTTCCCAAGGTCTACATCCCCTGTACGTCAGGGCATTTTCCTCTTCTCAGCTAGTGCAGAAAGGCAGAGTATCTTGTTTCTGTGTAACTGAATCCCAGCCATGTATATACAGCTAATGACTGGTTACACCACACATAATGAAGAGTCACGTTTTGCTAACTGCATAGAAAATAAACAAGCTAAAAAAGAAAACAATTACTGGCTTTTGTAGGAATCTCTCTTGACCTTCTGGACTCGGCCCCTCGATGCTCAGCCTGCTATGCAACACAGCCACTGTTAGGCACATGTGCTGCCTGCTCTGGTTTTGCTTTCCCTTTGATGCCCACTGACATTTCTTAACTTTGCTGCAGAAGATCCATCCAGTAGCATAAGAATTAACTGCCGTGGTCTGCTCAGGATCATTCATGGCCTCATTCCTGATATGTACCTGAGTGAGATGCAGCCATGGTAAAGGACTCACTGCCAGCTTTTGTTTCCAAGACACAGGTGGTGCTTGCCTAAATTACACAAACTAGCCAGAGATGCGCAGAGCCTCACCTCACTTTTCCTTCAGCATTGGAGAGGGAACTGTTCTTCGTACCTACGGTGCACTTCTACCGCGCCGCGTCTCCCTCTGCTCTCCTACAGGCTAAGGTAAGCCCTGTGTCAAAGCAACGTCCCCAGCGGTGACAAGGTGGCCTGCACACCTCTGTGTGTGCGGACATTGTGAGTTCTCTCCTCCAGGGAGGCAGTAATAAATGAGTTGTTTCATCACAGTTGGACAGGGACATATTATACGGAGAGGTGGAGATGGAAGTAAAAAAAAAAATAGAGGGACATATGCTGACAAGTGGCTGGTGGGGATAATGACCCCAGTCAGAGTCCTTGGGTTCTTACAAAAAAGTCTTGACAAACCCCAGCATCTGGTAGTTCAGCTGTGGGTTTCCGCTGTTTATTTTTCTATTCCAGTGCTCTCATCCCTATGCACTGCCTGTGCCTGGCTCTGTTAAGCATTCCAAGTGCTACAGAGCATAATTGAAAGAATAAAAACCCCAGGCTCAGCACCAGGCACGTACAGAAGAAAAGGAAACTGCTTAAATCCTTCCTTACATTGATGAGAACGCAGGCAATAATCCCCCAACACCACCCTGAGGTGAATGCAAGCTAGGAGTCTCGAGCCCAGCAGCTTTTTCTGAATTGGAGATTGTATGCACGACCATCCGGTTATTTTGTTCTAACCAGTGGGAACCATGGCCAGCCCCTGTGATGCAGGGGAGAAGCAGTTACTTTGCTGAGCTGTCCAGAGGCAGGATTCTGTTCCCGCATGCTTAATTTCAAAGAGCTTAGTCCTTTCTCTATTTCTCTCCTCCCTCTTCACGTTCACACTGCTAATCTCAAGTACAAAACCAAACATAATTCTACTCTGCTGACTACCGTCTGCCTATTACCGCTAAAAATTCGGTCTCTGAGAACTCTCTATGAATGTAAGTATTAAAGGTAGCTCTGTGCAGATAAAAAGCAGACACCAGCACCTTCGGCCTGCTACATCCTTTCGCTCTTACTTTGAACAGTTCCTGCCACAAGGTCTTTAAAACATCTCCAACTTGAATCTCTCAATCCTCACTTGATATCTGCATCTTGTAAACTCTTTCTGCAGAATATTCTTAAAGCACTACCTTTCCTACCTACCTGTACCGCCAACACTTCAATCCAGCTCCCCATTACCTCGTCTTTGTGTTGCTAATACATCCTCTTACTTGATCTTTACTCATGCAATATTCCCCTGCTGATAATCATCCAGACTGCTGCAAGAAAAGTCTAATACATGGTGACAGCAGGGATGAAAAAACGCAAGACAGGGAAAGGCTGCTCTGACAAAAACAAGTCCTTGCAAGTATGGTTAAAAAGCATGGGGATTGGAGAGGAACCCTGAGCTGTGCATGCACTTAGAGATTTCCCTCCTACACCTCTAGCAGAACTGCAGCACTTGACTAAGGGCTGACACCCAGCTGCTGCTGGCTGTACCAACCTGATCCCAACGCGCTGTTTTCCCACTCTGCCAACCCCCAGCACCAGCATCAGGGAAGAAGCAGTGGTCAGAGCCTGAAAGGCCCAGGCTGGAGAGAAGCCCAGAGTTGAGGCTGTGCTCCTTTATGGCAACGGAAGAGTTTTATCAGCTCCGGAGCCACAGCTTTCCTGGATATGGAAACTTACCCTGCGAGGTGCCTAAGCAAAACCTGAGGGGGCTGCTGATGTCTCATGGTCAGGAATGCAGCCCCTCTCTGAAGGTAATTTTTAAAAAATCTTCTCAGAAAGGCCCTATCTTTCAGTTTAGGGAAGCCATGTGCTGCATCTCATCAGCCAGCCACCAGAGCCGTTCACTGTAACTGGTTATCATCACAGGAGATTTGTATTCAGTGACAATTCACTGCCTGTAATTATTACTGTGTTCCTATAACAGTTACCTAAATGCTGTGCTTGCAGCTACAAGAACATTCCCAATTCCAGCTCTCAAACTGTTTTCACTTTTAGAGATGCATGATATTGAAAGCAGATGTACCAAACTGAACCCTTTTCTTTTTTGCAACATACTGTAAATGTTTTTAAAATGTGACTCTGGTACAATGCATGTCAAACAGTCAAATCCAAGGTAAAGAGTGCTGCCAAAACCAGAAGACAAATGAAGTTTAAAATCAGTTCTGACAGATTAAATTGAGACACTTTGAAGCCATAAATCAGATGGCCAGTCTCTAGGAAGTCAATAATGAATGTATCTTTTCTTGGTATTTATTATCTCAAAGACATACAGAAAAACAAGCCAATATAATTTGCTGCAAAAGCAAATTTGTACCTCAGTGTCTAAAGTACTTCACCCAAGCAGCAGTGAAAGTATAAGCGAGTTCATCTCCCAATATTTGCTTGTTCTGAAGACATCTGAAAGACTAATATTTGTTTGTAAGACACACAACTACAAGTGTTTGGAATTATTGCCTAAAGTAAACATTGAGACTCGTGCATTTTCAATAATGTGCACACTCACAAAACAAAGATATCTGGATTCTTCTTTTTTTACATTTTTTTGGAGCAAATCATTGTCTGTTTCAAATTGTTTATTTTAGGTAAAATCACGTTCCAGAAGAGAAAGGACAGGATGATACACATTTTGCTTGTAAGACATTACTCTGCCTTCTGTGCAGCCTGGTTGGTTATATTGGGTTAATTTCTTCACATGTAAAATGATGTATGCAAATAAAACCAAACCAAAACAAAGAAGGCTGAGCAAAATGTTTTCCAAGCTTTGCAGCAGAGTGCTTACAGTGTTTATACAAATAGTAAAGTCTGGCTAAAATAAGCATCTGACAGCTCTGTGCTGCTCTCAGACACATGACTTCTATTTGCCATTTATTCCATGTAGGCAGAATTGGGTGCCCAAGCAGAGCCCCAGTGAAATCCCTGGGGCAGCGCATGAATGCAAAGTTTTGCTTGCACACATGCCGTTGCTAGATTAGATCTTGTTTCGTTGTGCACTCTGTTCCATGCTCACTCAACACGCTCCCACTGAAGCTGGACAAATCTAGACATAAGCTGTCCTGGAGGAATTAGTTACTACAGAATACATAATAAACAGAGGCCTAAGAAATTTGTGCACTAAAACACAACTTTCAGCTCTAGGCGCTTTTTTTTTTATTACAAATTATATTCCAAAAGCTGCTGGCATGCCTTCTGCTTGGACATCAGCGCACTTCCTAAGGAGAGCAAGGTCTAGCCAAAACGGAGCACCTGGCAGTAACCTCTGCAAGGATTAAATGAGGGAGTCTCTGCAGGTTGCGGGAGAAAGAAATGTGGTGGCAGCCTCCTAAGCTGTTGATTCAGGAGGGAGAAGATGGGATTTGCACATTCAGCTGTAAACATGTAAGTGCCAAAACAAACTTCAGCATTTGGGAATACTGCATGGATTCAGGACTCTCTGTAGAGATTAATACCATTCCAATAATCTACACGTACGGGGACAAAAATCTCTTCTGACCAGCTTTATGGTGATTTGTTAAAACGGTTCTGATGTGTCTCTTAAATCACCATTCTGTGAAACAAAATCAAAAGTAATCATTAAACCTCATCAGATTTCTCTTGAAATTGCAGTTTTCAGTTAAAACAGGCAACACTTTCTTTCAAATGCTTAACAACGCAGCATCCCTTTTAAGTGATCTCATACATTAATCACTCTTACTTGATTCTTATAAACACGATCCCATTACGATTTTATAAACGCGTGTGTATGCAGGACCCTGACTGCCCCACCAATGAGCTGAGGGAACAGCCAGCATCCAAGGGGACGGGCAGCTCTCACAGGCTGCAGGCTGGCACCTCAGCCACGCTCCCCGTGCAGCACTGAAGAGCCTTCCACCAACATCTGGATCTAAGGCCGGTTCTTCCAATGCAAAGCGCTGCACAGGCCACCTCTACTAAACGTAAGGATTTCTGCTTTGATCCTGAGGTGAAGCTGTGGCTTCTACTCCCAGCACAAGGCACTCAGCATCACCAATTACCCTCAATCAGAATGCAACACCACCGGCTTTTGTAAATTCTCCTAATCCAGAGATATTAGCATTTAAATGACAGACACTTGAGTTGTAATCCTACCACAGCATCTCCATCTAAGTAAAGTTCCTCTGGAATTCAACAAGATGTTTTGAGGCTTGTGAAAGTCACTCCATAAATCAACTGGAAGAAGCGGAAAAATCCACTACACAGGGACAAGCAGAACTTGTTTCTGATGTAGGATAGCATTTACCATAGTTTGTGCTACCGCATTCTTCTGCTGTTCAGAATATTTTGAGTTTAAACTAGGATTTTAGTCAATGCAAGGATTTCCTTGGCAAGTTCTTATCTTCTGAGCCAATTTATGTTATTGTATGCATCTCCAAAGAGGACAAAGCATCCTTGAACAATATGCTCTGTGAAATAAAGGGAGAGCTCAAAGCAACCCACCACCGCAAGATCCCCCACCCTGCCCAGGCAGCGCAAGTACCCCCAGGCACTCGGAAAGCAGCAGGGCCCCATGTCATCGGTACCAAAATCAATCGCCTTATTACACCGAAACCTGCCCAGTTCTATTGGTTTAAGCTATTTTATAGATACAGCAGTCAAAGGCAAAACTGGGAACACAGAATGTTCCTTCTATAAACTCTGTCGCTTAGTAACCCGGTATTTTTAATAACCTAGCACTCTAAATTCAGCGTGGCCTGTCAGGATGGGATTTCAGCACAAGACACTAACGTACTTTGAGGCCCGTTTCCCAATTTGCACTGCACTATGTCCAGAGTTTCTCTTCATAGCAAAACAGTGACATGATCAATTGGGATAAAGACAGGAAGCTGAGCACTTGTTCATTATCCATACTGCCATAGTGCCCAAAATCTCCAGTAGTGAAGTAAATTTCCTTTCGCTAGTGATGTGCAAATACGAAACAAGACAGGCAAGCCATGTCCCCAGGCAATTTAAATTATAGAACAGGATACTAAAAATGCACAAAGGGACAATTAGGCTTGTATAAAGGGGAAAGTGATTGTTGTAAAATCAAACATGATGTCTCAGAGACATCTGTATTTTTTCCAGAGATACGCAAACATCTGGGGACGAGATTTGTATGTGTAATGAATTTTTGTAAATGCGGGACAGTGGACAAAGTTCCCTCTGAAACACAAGAATGTCATGTAGAATCAAGCACCAAATTCTGAGCTCTCCCAGACAGAATCATCCACATTTTTATTATGCTAATAATGAATGAAAATTTAACATACTTTGCAGACTGAAGCCTGACTCTGCAGCCAAAATGCTTGAAGCCTATTAACTTCTTACCTAGGAAACAACCACATCAAAAATAAGTCTGCGTATTGAGATTTCACTCATTATTTTTATTTTTACTGTACCTGTTGAAATTGCCACTATTTTCCCTCCAGCACTTCTACCCACCACCTCACTGTGATCTCTCTGTTCAGCTGCCCCACGAGGTTGTGCTCATTTGGAAACACACCATTCCTAGCTCAAAAGGATGCACTGTCCCTGCAAGGATAATCTCAGCACTATCTTCTCCTACTAGGCCAAAGGGATGGCAAGTCTTGCTGTCTTGCCAGGAAAACATGACGTTCAACAGGCTGACACCTTCTATGACCCTGACCCTCTAAGGTATGTTACATCTTGTTCTCCAGCCATCAAGTTTTACGCCTATTGTGCAATTCTGTAACGCTGACGCTTCCAGAAGACACTGAAGGCCACAGTTTTATTGCAGCGTGACATACACTGAAATCAAAGTTGGAGCCTCAGTTTAAATTGAAAAAAAACCACACTCTTTACATACACTTATAGAGCAGAGGCTGTCTAGCTTCTCATGAGTGAGCAGTGTGCCATGGACATTTCGGAGCATTTCACTGCTGAAAGTTTCATAAGGACTCTCCACTAAAGTGTTTATTCAAAAAACTACGCAAAAAGTCTGCAAGACAAAGTCTTTTTTTAATGTTAATCAAACACTGTTCAACTGTTTGAGGTTGCTTTATTTGTTCTTTACAGGTGCTGGAAGAAAAGTTTACGGTCCGTCAAAGCAACCCTTAAACATTATCAGGATATTCCTGTGAGTAAGGTTAATTGATTAATGTGAATCTAAGCTTTGCATTGAGAGTGTAGATTGGCTCAGTGATCACAACAGGGTTTGTATGACAGCTACCATTTGTTAAAGGCACGTAGCAACAATGGGCTCAGATAAACATAACAAAATGCAAAACAAAAATTACATATTTTTCCTTAGGTTTTCGTCTTGCCAATATTTTAGCATGTGGAGAAAAATGACTGCTAATTCCCCAAATGTTTTCAAAATTCTCAAAAATTCTCATAAATCTATCTAAAGACAGTGAAGCTAGAATTTCCATGGATGCTTCTGCACTATAACCATATTACTTCATGCTTTGCACTTCACATCCTGAAAGCAAATCAACACTGAGTATGGTCAGGTTTTGGTAGGAAATATCCATTTCCTGTGGTGCCTGAGGTTTTCTTGGATATTCCACAGAAATCAGTGGATTTCTCTGGATGCTCCAGGATGGTCTCAGTGCTACCAGCTGCCACGATGCCAACTCTTAACCCACACAGCAAGCAGAGCTGCTGCTGACACAAAGTAAGTACACATGCACACACCAGAGAATTATTTTTGCAAATCAGCTTTTTAACAACAGCCACTAACTGCAATGCAGGAAGATCACACTCCTCCACAAAAATAAAAAAAAAAAAAAGAAAAAACCTTACAACTGCTTTAATTCATGTCAGATTACAAGAAACAACCTCTGTATCGGTGGATTACATGATACAGAAGAAGAAAACCAAGAACCAACAAATATTTTCCAAATGGCAGATTCTGTACATGAACTGAACAGTACAAACTCCAGCTTAGATAGATTCAAGCAACATGAAATAAACCTTACCAATTTTACAAATTCCTCTATGTTTTGGTGGGAAAAAAAAAAAAAAAAAAAAAACAACATTAGTATGGCCAGCTAACAGAAAAGAGTGATAGAACTGATAAGCTTTCAGGGTTTAATGGAACTAATCTTCCATATATTCTATATGTGTTACTGTTTAAAAACAAACAACAACAACAAAAAAACACCCACAACTTTATTATGGGAATCTTTTGGGCCTCCAAATTAAGCTCAACACTTCCACCACAGATGACGTATTTTATGGTGTTTTCTTGGGGCGCCTGCATTAGGATAAGGTTAAGGCACTTTTGGGTTTGTTTCCAAAGACTGTGTGGCCTGTGTCTACTTCAAGGCCTGGAAGGAAGGATGATTCTTGGATTAGAGCAACGACTGAAACTTTGGAGGTGGTAATTCACATTTTGGGTGGTGCTCAGACAAGCCGTTGAATTCAGCCTGAGCTTTACACCCTTCTGGCAAAATGGGAGTAGCAGCACTTCTGCATCTCAAAGGGATAGATCCTGTTAAAACAAATTAAGGGCTGTGAAACACCCATGTTCTACAGTATCATAAAATCACCTCATATAGTGAAGTCAAAGTGTCGCTGTTGTCCACCTCCATTTCAATGCAGTAGATGTTTGCTGGCAAGGTCTAATATAAATCCTTCCCATGAAGTATCTTAAAATATAGCCAGCTAGTGCGCAGAGGATTGCATGATCTTTGTCAGGGAGAAGTCTGCTTAATTCAAACAGGCTCCAGAATTGCAAATATCTTTCGGGATACTCACTGGAGCTAAGCCTGAACTCTGAACCTCCTAAGCCTCCCGCTGTCACAGCCAGACAGGAGAAAGCTTGGTGGTAAATTTTAAATGACAAAGGAAGGATCTGCAAAAGGATCCCTGGGAATCTCCAATGCAAGTCTCACAAATGAGGATGCCTCCTATCACAAGTAAGCTGACGCAAAGGCAGAAGGAAAGGAAGAAAGTAGGTTCTTTAAGGTTGGTTTCTATACCTTTTCCAATTTGTCTTCGTTTTTGGTAAATTAGCTCTGACCGCACTGTCTTGTGCAGCAAGAACCATCCCTCAGTAGACTCCCATTTAGCGAGAGGGGAGGTACTCAGAGCCTTGCCAGTGCACAATCGGTGAGATTTGATGGGACAAATACGTTGGATTTTGTGCTCAGAGGACAGGAAGACTGAGAAATGATATCTGGGAATGATGGTTTTGATAAGGCAAAATACTAGCTCAAGCCAAGGAGCAGCCAGAAAAGGGGCACTGTGCAGTTAGCCTCAAGGCTCAGTCAAATCTGAGCATATGTGAAAGCTGAAGACAACAATTTAACACATCTTGAGTGACAGATTACGGTCATTTCCCATTCACCTTTAATTTTGGCCCATTCATATTTTCATGGTTACATCTACAGGGAAAAACAATAGGAAGGGATAAAAGGAAAGGTAAGAAGAGGAGCCCTGGAGTCCCTGTCACTGCTTTCTTCCTCCCTTTCCCCATCTTGTTCCCTGTAGGGCCATCCCAGCTCCCCTATCCCATCTGCCACAGTTGTATTTTTAAGGCCTCTAGGCCTGTCATTACCAGGGTGACAAACAAGCACATCACTCCCTTTGGCTTGGGAACACGATATGTTTGTAGCCTCCATGTCTAGTAAGATGACTGCTGCTTGACCAGCAGTGAGTATAAAGAGCTCCAAAACTGGGAGGTAAGTGGGAAAACAGCTTTCTCCAGACATGTGCACTGCACTGATTTGGTAGCGTCCATGAAACAAGTGCAGCTGAGAGAAAATACTTGCTTTAAAAGGAGGAGATCCCTCTTTCTGCCTCATTTTCTTTCCTTCCACTTCATCCAGTTTAGAGGACTTGCGTGATTCCAAGATCAATACTGTGTAAACCTGAATTCTAGGTCCTCCATTCCTCTGAAGACCAAAATGAAATAAGACAATGAAGTCAATAAAGCTAAAACCCAAGGCAGACTTGCTAATCTTTTCTACTCCTTTTTGAGTGCTCAGGGAAGGAAAAGAAGGAGGATGCTTCTAAGGGGAGTTCTGTGGTTTGGGACAGAGTGGAAATAAAATTTCCAAATTTCCATTCTATCAGAAATCCTCTAAGGAAGAATATTTCTTCAGTGGAGCATCAAGAGTATTTTTGAACTTCCAAGGGAGATAACAGAGAGAAACCAACACATTCTAAAGTCAGAAGCAGACAAAGAAGATGAAGTTGTCTTTGATTTCTTTGTGAAGTGGGAAAAATGCTAAATTTAAAATAAAAGGAAATTCAGGATCTTGGAGATCTAGAGCTCTGCCACACAGATAAATTTCTGTAAGGGAGCAATTTACTACTCATCACAGAATCATAGAAAGATTTGGGTTGGAAGGGACCTCAAAGATCATCCAGTTCCAACCCCTGGCCATGGGCAGGGACAGCTCCCAGCAGCCCAGGTTGCTCAGAGTCCCACCCAGCCTGGCCTTGAACCCTCCCAGGGAGGGAGCATCCATAGCCTCTCTGGGCAGCCTGTTCCTGTGCCTCACCACCCTCACAGGAAATAATTTCTTCCTAATATCTAGCCTAAATCTCCCTCTTCAAGTTTGTGGCCATTACCCCTCATCCTGTTGCTACATGCCCTTCTGAAGAGTCCCTCCCAGCTCTCCTGTAGGCCCCCTTCAGGTACTGGAAGGCTGCTACCAGGCCCCCTCCCAGAGCCTTCTCTTCTCCAGGCTGAACAACCCCAGCTCTCTCAGCCTGCCTTCGTAGGGGAGGTGCTCCAGCCCTCTGATCATCTTCGTGGCCCTCCTCTGGACCCCCTCCACCAGCTCAATATCCTTCTTGTGTTGGGGGTCCCAAAACTGGATGCAGCACTCCAGGTGGGGTCTCACGAGAGCAACCAATTCATATTAACTGTGTTGCACAGGCACTTTTTTCCTTAAGTGTAAGATAATTTAAGGCAGCTTTCCTTCAGCAAAAGAGAGGTACAGAACCTCTCACTGACCAGGAGGTGCTGCAAGAACATACATGCGGCTACTTACTACTGCACAACACACACAGCGATTTGTTACTGTCCAGTAATTTATCCTGATGCCAAAGCCCTGAGGCCCTTTGCCCCTCACTACCCCTCNGGTGCCCCAGCCCCCCCCCCCCCCCCCCCCCCCCCCCCCGCCCGTGAATGCCTGTGCTTCCTGTCCATTGGCTCTTTAGCAGAGAGGACACATCAGCACAACAGTCATCTTCTCCTAGTAGGATGACAGACAGTTATGCACCTCAGGAGCAATGACTGTACACATGAAACAGTTATTCTTGGAAAAGCTGTAAAGTAAAAAAAAAAAAAATCTCGGGAAAGAAATACTGTCTGTCTAGTCATTCTTGTGCTGTGTGACTGCCCGAAGTGCCCAGGACATTTCTGTTAGCCCTGCTGGACAATCAGAACACAGATCCCGTGATTGCTGCTGGGGACTACCTTGGCCTTCAGTTACATTCACACAGCACAGTCAAATTCTACCTCAAGGACACCACAGAGCAGGTTCTCAGCTTTACCTCCCTTACTTTGGTTTGACTCCCTACTGAATGGACCACAGTGATCCACACAAGCTAGGACCTAACTTAGGCACACACCGCGTAGCTGAAGGGGGCACGATTTGACCCGTTACATCCTTAAGAAGGACCGAAGAGTGCTTCCAACCTAAAAGCAGACATCAACTTAGCTCAGCTGAACGGTCGATCCTTGGGATAAATGAACCCATCAATTTTTATATTTTTCAGAAAATTTTCTAACAATTTTTAAGTATCGAAGCATGGGGCACAGAAGGAAACATGAAACGTGTCCTAATATACCTTGCTCTGCAGAAGCAGAGAGAGACAAATGAGAGAAGATTCCCTTTTGTTTCTTTAAATAGCTGGATAAACAGAGATGAGGAGACAGGATGTTTGGCAGAGATGCATCTCTTGGAATATTGCACTTAAATGCTTAACAACTGTCAGATGAAAAAGTTATGTAGCTGCTTCACACAACTGAGGAAAGGGAAGTAAACAGTTATGCTCACTTGCTCTGCCTCTGCATCTCATGTTATGGTGTCTGGGCATTCAGACATGAATGGAAACAGCCACAGCGACTGTTCTAGGAAGGACTGCACTATCCGGCTTTTGGTGAGGCATGAAATGCTTCTTAACCATGGGAATCTGAAACTAGAAATAATCTTTTATACGGAACGTTTCTTCCTAGCTCCTTGACTTCAAGGTTATATGCGAAAAAAAAAAAAAAATGGTTGCATATCAATCCCACAATTCACATCAGCTGGGTACTCTGCTTCATTTCTAATTCTGACAAAAGTATGCCATATCCATACAGTTAGAATAAGCTGTGGCTCCTGCAGTCTGTGTCCAGCTTGGCCATGAACTGTGAGAAGGTCTTCCTTTTCCCACAGGACACCGAGCTTGGTATCGTGGATGCCCTATCTGCCCACTGTGGGAGGGTAAGGACATGGGAAAGGATCCATTCAGATTTATTTTCAAATTGATGGGAAAAACAAACAGACTGGTTGAGGTTGGAAGGGACCTCTGGAGGTCATCTGGTCCAACCCCCGCTCAAGCAGGGTGCCGTACAGCACATTACCCAGGGCTGTGTCCAGGCAGCTCCTGAATATCTCCAGGGAAGGAGACCACACAGCCTCCCCAGGCAAACTGCAGTGGTGCTCAGACACCCTCGCAGTAAAGAAGTTTTTCCGTATGTTCAGACTAAATCAACTAAATCAACCATTTTTAAAGGCAAGGACAGGTTTGCTTACCCAAGTTCAGACAGAAATATAAGCTCTTCACATTCCAGGACAGCCTCTCAGTATTTTCCATTTTCATTTACATACCTTATAAAAATAGCCAACATTTCATTATGTATACTCATAGAAGTCAGTCCCTGAGGATAGATGCAATTTTTGTTTACATGGAAAACCTGTCATAGGCATTAGGGGATGGATATATGAGCATTACTGTTAGCTGTTTGAATTGTGTCCAAAGAAAAAAATTAACTTTGTAATTAAAAAAACAAATCCTGCTGGAGGCTAGGCAAGGAAACTAAACAACACTGGAGTAGATGCTCTGTGCTGAGGAAAGAAGCATACTATTAGTGCAGCATCTGGCAGAGCCATGATAAGCACAAAATGGAGCTGCAGAAAGAACAAAACACAAAGAACAGGAAGCACCCTTAAACCTAGTACAATTTAAGTGCACTAGGAGTCCCTTCAAATATCTTTGACAGTGGGGAAGTCTCACAAAGACAAACAACTGGCTCCAAAGCCCAACTCAGCTTTCACATTTCTCTGGACAGTCCCACCACCAGCCTAACAGGAGGGTGCTTTTCACCCTGCATGGTATCAGCAATTCCCATCACTTACAAATGACAGCATGAGTCTTAGCAACAATTTCTGGCAGATAGCAGTTAAGAATCAATCAATCATACTGCAGCTCCATTGGAGTAGGTGCTGTAATAACATCTTGTGTAATCTAAGAGACACAAAACAAAGAAGAGTTTGGAGATACAACACAGCAAGTGTCCTGCCCTGCACTTCTAGAATCATTTTAATATAAATAAAAGCAAGTTTAAGAAGTTCTTCACAACAGGAAAACGCTCCAAACGGACTGTAGTTTCTGGAACAACACAAAAGTTGGGATTCAAAAAAAGCAAAATATTTTTCCTCCTCATTATGTAACATCTAATTAACATTTACAGAACAGTCTTGATTATGTCATTCACCATAAACTTAACTTCATCACAAGCCAGAGAATACTTCACGAGACAAGACTACATCAGCCCAAGTACTTCCTTAACCAAATTCAATAGAACAAGATCTTGAAAAATGAAAGTCGATTCCAGCAGTTTCTGCTAACGTACAGAAATGTTAGCCTGCTGCACTGCTTTATATGGAGCTCCTCTCCAGCCCCTCTGTAAGTTAAAAGTCGGAATAAAATAATTTATGTTCTTTGTGTATCTATTGGCAATAATACTTACACAATTTTAATGAATTTGCTGGTAAATCAATAGCTCTGTTTCTGTTCTGCATTACAAGTATTACTGCATGTCAAATAAATCATTGTAATAGAGTTTGATGAGCAAAGGGTTTGATGGTGATGTTCCGTAATTATAAACATCAGCAGTAAGACTTTTTCAAATCATGAGAGGAAAAGTGCTTTGATGATGGCAAGTAAGTTCCCTGATTAAAATTACTTTAGACATTTCAGGCAATGGAAGTCTTCAAATCTGGCTCTGACCTTTGCACTTCCAAATACATCTCTTCGTTAGTAAATTGCAATACGTTTAATCATCAAACAATAAAAAGACACTGAACATCACAAAAAGACACAGTACACAGCAGATTTATTTATGCAAATTTTAGAGATGCAGTTGCTCAAACCATTTAGAAAGTATCCAACTTCTAAGAAAAGGAACAGCCATATCAACCTGAAGGAAGTATTTGTTGCCTTCATCTGGAAAGAATCAAAAGACTGAAGAAATAAAATATCAGCTGCAACAGACACTATATTATTGAGGCTATAAAACATGATTTACTTTCAGGTTTCTCCTTGATATAAGCATTATAAACTTAAAAGTTCAGCTAAGTTTGGATCAGGTGCAAGACCCAACAGAAGCAAAAATCACGTGCACCACTTACACATTTTGTCAGATTCCTCCTGTCACACAACAAAGAAGGGTCCCATCTTCATATACCCCCAAATGTCTTATGTGCATGAAGAAATCCACCATCCCAACCAAACAGCTCTTGCCCTGAACTGTAAATAATTTAGGTGTTCTCATCAAAGAATAACAGCAAACAAATCTGGACAGTAACATCAAACCAGATGTGCTAATTGCACTGAAATAATCAGGGCTTAGGTCATTATCCAACAAAAAACAATAGGCTTTGCAGGACGAATAATTTTTTTTTTTGTCACTTTGTAACATCCTGAATTACTTCTATGTATTCTCAGTTATTATGTTTATTATTGTTGGTTACGATAATAAAGTCCAGCTAGACACAAAAGACATTCTCCCAAACTCACAGTAACATAAAACACTCCCAACTGCTCCTCCCTTCCTGCTACTTGTCCATGCCTCTAACCTTGCAGGGTGCGACTCTGAGAACGCTTTGGAAGCGCCATGGCAAAAGAGCTGTTATTCCCAATCTTCCTCCAAGACTGACCAGAGATTTCAAGGATGCTGGGGAAGGAGTTCCCATCTGCTGCTTTAGCTCAACCATCACCTGTGCAGGCTCAAAGAACTAAGAGCAACAGAAACTTAATCCAAGACCTGCATTCTCCAGCATCTCCTCCTTCACCGTCTAATCCAGGAAGTGAGATGGGGAACTCAGCACTCCTCTGGCCTTGTACCTTTCTTATCCCTTCAAATCCTTCTGGCATTTGGGCAAGAACAGCAGGTCTCTCCTGAAACCTGCATTACATACACAGGAACACCATATGAAGCAATGTTTGGAAGACTGTGCAGCATTCCAGTTGAACACTGAAACAGAGGGCATGAGGGAAGCTGCATATAAAAGACAAAATCTATTCTCAGTTGTATGTGCATACCCCTCTGATCTTCAGTCATATTTCAAAGATGCAACCAGGAATGAGATGTTTATTCTGAGAGCTGCTCCACAAGCTTTGTGTCAGGATGGTTTCTCTCCAGAACAGTGGCAAGGCCAGGCCACCACCAGCCCTGCAGCTCATGTTGATGCTGGAGAGGTGGAGGGACACATTTTTCAGCCCCGCTTCAGGTGCCATTCATTGCAGCAGGTGTAACCTAACTGCAGCAAAGCCAAAAGACGTTTTCTAGCAGGCAAGTCAGAACAAACCAGCACAAAAGTCAAAGGCATTCACCTCACTGGTGAAATGCCAGTGACGCACAACCTCACTTTAGAGGGTGGAATATAAACAGAACCTGCAGCAGCCCTGTCAAGATAATAAAAGGACATGATATCTGTTGGTTTTGTGTCATGAATTCCCTATGACTAACCGCAGATATGAGTAAAATAACCAAAAGAAAACAACTCTTGTAAATGTGACCAGGTAGATGGAGAAAGGCAAATATTCAGGGATCAGCTGCGATGCTGGAAATTAAATGAGGAGACAAAATTGACCCCAGGGCTGGATGTAAAGGCATGGCAGGCAGCTCATTCCAAATGGTTAGGGCAGCAGATTGGAAGGGATAAACAGAAAGGAGCCTGGTGTTTTGGCTGCCAGAAAACATTGGAAATATGTTTTTAAGTACTTTAAATTTAAATTTGGCTTTTTTTGTTTGTTTTCCAGTCAGTACTACCAGTACAATGAGAGACAAACTAAAAAAGCTCTCCACGCTGCCAAGTCCAAGACATCCTGCAGAGATCACATCAGAGAGCCATCAGGCCAAACCCAGAGGTGAGCAGAAGCAAGGCTCCAGGAAACCTACAGTGGAGTGGCTTCTGCATGGCTCCACTCAGACTGCCTCCAGCCTGGTGTGTGCTTATCTGTAGCTAACTCACACACCTTTGTGCTCCTCACACCCCACCTGTGAATTTGGCTCTCTGCATGTATATGCATGTGAATGATGTTTTGGAGAACCTAAGCTATGGGATCTTTCAAGAAGGCTGCATGTTAGGCACCTACTTAATTCCAGAGCAGGTGGGAAGTGTGACCCTAGGAGCAACTAACCAGAAGGTGAAATAAAGTGCAGCTCAGAAGAGGGAAGGCACTCCTTCAGCTTACAGCATCTTAAGACTGTGGCGCATAGAAATTACAGCAACCTACTGTACCTCAACCTAAAAGCACCTACATTAGAGTGAGGTGCTTGTGACCTCTGGGTTTGTCCCATATTCTGCCAAACAACAGGGGAATCTTAAGCTGTTCCCAGGGTGGTTCCCAAGGACATCTGAGTGCCTAACCCAGTGGTACCAGCTGCTGCCTAGTGCAGTTCCCCAGGGAGCAAGCGGGTGGCCAAGGCCCGTGTGTTCCAGACCCAAACCTTTACAGTCACCTTCACGAAGCTGTGCAATTCTAGCTGAGTGTCACCACAACCTCTTATGCTCCACTTCCAGCACTAGCAGCCAGAGTCACTTAAAGTAGCACCCAAAAGTTGGCCAAGTGAGCTAACGTTTTCATTTGAACCCATGAGCCTTTAGAAAGGTTGGTAAATTTTTACACAGTATAGAAGTGTGGTGTGCTTGCTACTTAACAATCCAGTTCTGTGCTGGATCTGTCATCACTACAGTAAAAAGTTTAAGTGTACAGTGTGCTTATAATAAATACTTTGCACAAAATTATTCATTCCACAGATGGGCAAAAGGGACTTTAATGCTTACTTTGTTTGCAGAATGCTATATAAATCTTGCTAGTTACAGGCAAGAATATGGAAGTCGTTTTGTTCTATTAAATAAAGGAAACAAGGTTCTCATTTTAAAATTAATTCAATGAAAACTATTAAATAGCTGGCTGTGAATGCTTTGGGAATTTATATATAAGCGCACACATATATTTTTACCTGATACTAATTTCCCTCCCCCCTTACCTCTTAAACAAACACACTGTTAACCACATCATTTCCAAGGAGCTCTGCATGGGAAGAGCTTGCAAGTCAAGACTGCATGGCAACATTCATCACCCAAATATCACAGGCACAAAGGGAGTATAAGCCAGGGGGTTTTCTCCCACCAGATAAAATTTGATCTCTTCCATAGTCAGGCTAGTTTAATACTAATCACTGAGGAGGAACAGCCACAGCCCTCTTGTCTCTTGGCAATATCAGCATCACTTGGGGAATTAGCCCAGAGCAGACTCGGCCAATGCGTGAGATTGAAGGTCTTACCTGTGCTGGGTGTTTGCCCTGACTGCTGTTCCCTTTTGCTGGTTTCAGGGCAACTGAGTGCTTGTCCTGAGCTGAGGACGGCACGATGGCCTCATGCTCTCTGCAGCCCACTGCGGGCTTATGGTACAAACCTAACTAAGCATTTTATCTGCTTTCTCTGGGGGGGTTCCCAGCTTCCCAAGAGCAAAGGTACTGGCCACGAAGTTACAATTTTCTTTTGTAAATGCAGTATCTCTCTTTTTATCCCTCTTTCTTTAGTCTTTCCACCTACCACCAAGCAGGATGTGCTATAACATTGCCCCTGACATCCCCACAGTGACTGTGTGAGGCCACAAGTGAGGGGTTGTGTTTCCAACTCACAAGGAGGTCCAGGGTTTGGAGAGAGAAGAGCTTCAGTTTAAGTAAAAGCAACTGTTTATCAAGAACCACAGAACAAAGTAATATCCAAAAGACTAGAAGAAATATAGTGTATATAATTAGGAAATGTCACTCCTGTTTTTAAACGCTTCAATAGAACTTGCACATATTTATGCCTTTTTGAGCTTCCAACAACATATTTCTAATCTGTCACAGCACAAGTCACACATCATAAAAGGCAATGATAACAGGGCCAAAGTCAGAGACCCCTGCACCATGCACAACACCCTACTGTGGAGATTTTCACTCTCTTGAACGGAGCTTGCCACATCTCCTGTATCTCCCAAGGCTGCACACTAACTTCAGAGACAAATTCTGGCTTAAATTAAGATGGTTGTACCAGAATGAAATGTGCCTGTCTCTGAAAACTGTAAGGATAATATATCAAATCTTTTAGCTGGTGTCTTTTTTCTACAGCTTCACTGCTGATTTACACCATCTAATGATCTGTTTATTCTCTGGATTGTGTGTATTCCATGATGGTTTAAATTACTCATCTGCTTGCACTTAAGCATTTGGCCTCCATAAAGGACATGATAGGTAACTGCAACGCAAATGTACTTCCCAATAATCAATGCCACACGAGTCAAAATTTCAGCATGATATACTCAGTGCAAGCACACAGATTTATGCCACCTTTAATGAGGACCCTTTGATGAGGATCTGTAGAAATCTTTAATAGGAATGTTAATTTTTACTCTTGGTTTTACCTACAAAAGGTTTTAGCACAGCAGTCTCCAATGATATATTTTGATGCTCAGCCTACTAAGCTCCATTAACATCTTTAATGATGAAGCAGCAGCCTGCCTACATAGTTACAGCAAAAGAAGCAGGATACACATTGCAGTGCTCAAACAAATGCAACATTTGAATAACAGTATAAAACTGTATGCAGCTCATCTGATCTCATCATGTAGCTCACCAGTATTTCACAGGGACATCAACATCTGTGGTGGGAGGCTGAGGCAAGGCTCCAGTTTATTCTGCTCACCAGTGCTGGGACACTTTGCCCTTGAAACCAGAAAGTTCTACCTGGACTCCCCACGTGTCATGCATATACATGCACTTAGATGCTAAAACTCAGCAGGGACTGTCTAAATTCTTACTGAGCTGTAGCTCAGGATCCAAATGAAATTGAATTAGCACATCTAGGGAAGCTGCTCAACGACAATGTACTTAACACAACTGCAAAAACAAACAAGCATCTGGAAGCAGGAGTGGATTGTTAATACTGTTAGGAAACTTCACTATCCACAGGGTAAGCAAGCTGTTCTTACCAAAGCTAAGATCCTCCACAACCGTAATGCGATGCTCTTTTCTCTGGAATAATCACATTTACTGTGGGTCAGAGTTAGGGTTATGCAGAATGACCTACAGTCTCACCATAATGTATTTCTTATTGTGGCAAGCTTGACAGATGCCCTTCAGCACACAAGATCTATCAGCAGTTTAACTCCATGAAACAAAATGGCAGGGAGAAGCAAATAAAGGAGAACGAACAAGAGAACAATTGTTAACATCATTTAGTTATTCAGAGAAAGAAAAAGAAAATGCAAGCATGTTTTCTTAGCTAATAACAATAACAATTGTCTTAGTCAGCTAATTCCCTATTGGCTTCGTTGGTCTCCAGTAGAAACTCAGATGAAGAGCACCATGCAAATAAACTCAGCGAGGGCCTTGTGCTCATTTAGAAAACCCAGCAGAAGGAAGGGAGGTAGCTGCTTGGGACGCAGGAACACAACCTGACATGTGAAGGCGTGACAGGGGAAAGAAGAGAATAATAGAATTAATGACAAAGAAAAATGATCACAGACAAAGTAAATTAGCAATTTACCTGAAGACAAAGCAAGAAGCATTATACCCATAGCAGAGTGATACTGGAAGCAAACGGCAGGATTTTTTCAGAACTTGATGTAATCTACTCACTGGGAGAAATACTAAAGATTTACCCCAACACTTCTCCTCCAAAAAAACATGTACTGAAGGCCACGGGTTCCAGCTCTTCCTGACTACACAGAGTCCAGACTTGCCTCAGTATAATCAGGGACAAAATCCGGACCGAGCAGAGTGCACAGGTGAAGAGGAGACAGGCTTGTCTGATCAGAAAACACTTCTAATAAAAGGTCGAATGAGAAAATGAAAGTACCTATCATCATAGCTATCACGCACCAGACTTGTGCAAGAATGACATAAAAAAATTTAAAAGTATTGCTTAGTGCATACAACTTGGAAATATTAAGGGATAAAAGCCATGGAAATCTTCAGTGCTGTTTTAGAGTTGCTTTACAGGGAGGAGCTGCCCTTTTGGTTTGAGTGACTAATGGCAACGAATGTAATCTGTTTTTTATTTGCAGTGCCAGGCTCATTTGGCTTGTGTAAAATGCAACCCTTTGTTTGGTAAACAAGCAAATTAACTGGTGATCCAGAGAATCTTGGAAACTTTACTTACATAAAAGAGCCTCTCTTTTCAGAGTCAAGGCTTAAAACACATTGGAAGGTGTATTTCCAGATGTTTTATCATGGGCTGTGCTGTCAAGATCAAATAGGTAAACTTTACTCAAATAGTCATGCCATATTAAAAACAAAAGTAGTGAACAACCATCTATTTATTAATAAAGCAACAGCGACATCAGCTTCTTGGTCAAGCCAGGACAGTGCCGCTCAATGTATTATAAATAAGTTAAAATATAAATAATATATATGTAATAAATCATTGAAAATAACCTCCAAAAGACAAATAGCTATACCAATGATATGATAGGAAGACTAATACGAAAAATACAGAAACAAGGCAACAGGAAAGAAAACTATGCACAGAAGGAAGATCTGGATTGCCACTCCAAAATCACAGTAAGTTTTTAAAATCTTAGGAAAGATCAGCTAAGACATACAGCAGATTTTGCGGGAATGTTCTACATGAGAGATTCCTCCCAGGCAATGAATAGGTCAGTGCCAGCCAGGGCTACACCCTGGTATCTCCAAAGGCACAGGGCAGAACCACACACCACCAACCTGCTCCAGCTGAATGACGCCAACTCTCTCACACTGTCAGCCCGCCTGCTGCGGAAGCGCGAGCGTTGCCCAGGATTCACTTAAAGCAGTAAGCTGCCCGTGTAACTGGGGCTTACACTACTCCTTGCTGAAAAAGCTATCTGTCCTAAAAGGACACGGAGAGTAAATGCAAGCACAGCTGCTTATACCAGTAAGAGGAAATTTGTTCGTTCCTACCAGATCTCAGCATCCATGGGCTGAGCAGAGGGTGCAGTAACACGCTGGCTGGAAGCATGTCTGCAGTCACTGCAAGGAGCCTTCTCACAGGCACTGACCATTTCCAGACCAGGGATAATGCAATAAATGAAAACAAGGCATTGATTCTCATGCTGCAGATCTTCAAAAAGATAGGTTATACAAAAATGTCACCCCCAGCTCCCTGGGCAGACCTGTTGTTTAACGTCTGAGACTGCACTGGCCATAACAGTTGGATTCCTTCTGCTGCATTGTATGTTGTAGCCCAGACAGTTTGCATGTTTAGATAAATAATACATGTTAAAGAACACTGGGGAAGATCTAATCTGGCCCAGTGACACACAAGATGCAATAACCTAGTATCATTTTTTTAAGACCAATGACAGTTTGAGAAACTGGCAGTCAGGAAGCACATCTTTCTACATACAAATGGAATAAACTGTTAAATAGCCCGAGACATGATGAACCTAGAAGCCCTTACTGTTATTTGCACAGGCCTACTTTTCTCAGTAAGACTGGAGCTGAACCTGATTTATACCCAAATGACTGAAAGTGACAAAATCTGAAAAATGAAATAAATTAAAGCAGATTCCTTCTGAGGAGAAACAACTCTTCCATCTCTAGTGAGCAGCACAGTGGAGTGCGCACGTAAATCCATCTTATCTATTATTTCTCAGTGTAAGGTTAAGCTCAAAACAGCATCAAACTCCATCCTGAATTGTTTTTGACTTTGTTGGTCTAAACTTGATCCTCAACATTCAGATTTTTTAAATTTGATTATACACACTCCTCTCAGAAAGGAATGCAGAGTGCTTTCTCCAGCTTTCAATTAGGATGATGAGATTACTTTGTATTTCATAACACTTGCAGCAATGCCTTAAAACTGGGGATGAAGCAGTCCCCTTTGTCCCAAAATCACCAGAACGTGTGATTTCTAAGAATCTGCATACGCTAATACTCACTGTTTGGATATTAACTCGCAATGCAAAACCAGCAGCCAAAACACAAATTAGAGCTGGTGGTAAATTGACTCCTGATCTGTTTGGGACTGTGCAATGAGATCCCCCAGGAATTCACTGTAATATTTTGGCTGCTCACTCTGTTGCCTGAGTACATGGTCACAAGCAGACAGTAAGACCAACAAACTGTTAATAAGCAAAATATGAAATACCATGATAGCTGGAGATAAACTCTGCCACAAACTCATGCACTCGTTGTTCTTTTTTCCTTTCCAGACAAATCATCAGCCGTTAGAAAGAGGGGTGGATTTATACCTTTTCATCTTCTGGATCTTCCCTAACCCAGCACGCTGCCAACACCATGTTAACAGTTTTTGAAAATGCCCCTGAAGAACAAAGATATTCCTTTTGCCAGATCCCACTATTTACAAGCAAGCCCAAATCTGTGAGAAAATTCAATTGAATGCAGATGGCAGGAAATTCCTCTAAAATGACAGTGGCCAAATTCAAACCACAAGACATGAAAATAACCCAACGTACTAGACATGAAGAACATATCTTGTAGATTTTTCCTCATGCAATTCACAATCTGTGATTGATTACTGGGAAGACAGACTGTAGATTTATTGGACTTCTGTAGAACAAGTATTCCATTTGCAACAATTGAATCTTCTGTGGTTGAAAAATAGGTTGAAGGAACCAGTGGATGGTTCTGACACTGAGGAATGCACTTCTAGGTTGTCCGTACGACTGTAGCTAGTTTAATTTTGTACTAGAACTCACTGTGCACTAATTTATTTTGGTGTAATAAACACTCAAAATTTTTGTCATTGTATCAGAAAACTAGACCTGACAGATATTATTTGCATTGCTACCATTTATTTTCATTTTTTCAAGGACAGATGTGACAGATTTTGTGATTTAGCAGCTGACTTCATGTGCTCTTCAAAATCCCCCAGAACTGTCTGGACTAAGCTAGATTCTGATTCATTGAAACAGGAGGAGTTTGTACTTTGCTGAATGTCTCCTGTAAAACTGAAGTGACAACCCAGTGACAAAAAGGCACAGTCTGATAACACACAAATTCCAACAAACTCCATCACAGGAAATGAAATAGCCGTATTCTTGCCTTTCACTCTGCCTGAAATCCAAGTTTCTTGGGATTCTGAAAGTGGTACTCACACAGCACTACATTTCTGCTGTTACTTTGGTTTTCATTTCGTTCTAGCATATTTTCAGAACTAAAATGCTTTGTATCAATAGCAACGTGGATAAGTGACCCATAGATGTCCATTCATAGGCCTGAACTGCTTGCCCTCCAGTTACAGGTATTTGGTTAGAACGTCAAGAGACAGAAGTGGAATCAAGCAGCTTACGAACACTAGGAAATATGGGAAGACCATGTCAGCATGGACAGCATGCACAGAATAGATCCTGAACGCACAAAGAAATAAACTGACCAACGCAATCATTCACCCCAAATGACCCACCCAGACCTACTGTGCTTCCCTGAGCCCACAGAGTCCAAAACAACTTTCCTGGTATTCTCTTATGCTGACAGCTTCCCTCTCTTCCTTCTCCATTCTCACGCCTAGTCCTTCCTTTCCATCTTCTGCTAACACCCCTCATTTCAGAATATCAGGCTAATTCCAAGTTGGTCTGCACGCAGTGGCTTCTGAGGGAACAGGGGTACAGTGAGAAACAAACAGCAAATGATTCCCTGTCTCAGAGCTGCAGCAGGACACCTGGGCACTACACTCAGAGTTCTCCTGCCTCTCAGGAGCACCCAGCTGGGGACCCACAGCCACTCGCACAGGCTCACAGCACCCCACGAGGCTCAGGCATGCTGTCCCCACTACGTACCACTCCTCGCTCCCACCCCAGCACAGCTCTTCTCTCACCACCCCGAGGAATACAGCTCCTCGCCCTCAATCCACAACGCATCCCCCCTGCTAAGACAAGATAGGACAGCAGAGACTTCATGCTGGCCTTTGTGGCACGCTATGTCTGCTTTCTGGCTGCAGTACACGCTGTGCACACAGCAACAGACAGAAACTTGGCAGTCCCTGCGCCCGCTGCACGGGCCCACAAAGCCCTCCCCAGCCCCTTCCACTCCACATCCATCAGCTTTCATGGGAATTTTGCATGGGCATCAAACAGAAAACAGAGATCCTGCAGAGGTATGCAGAGAATACTCACCTAATAGCACGCAAAGTGAACAAACAAAACCTATTTTCACATGAATTACCATCTGCTCGCAGTCACTGGGAAACAGGTAGCAAAAGCCCTGGGTTCGGAGCATGGCTGGTGGCTGGCAGGCCTTCCTCCACGCAGAAAGAGATGCACAGTGTGGAAAATCCCTAATACAATAACCTGGTGCAATGCAAGAACAAGAGCTGCCCAAATATATTGTTAGACACCACAGTCTGTGCGTTTTTATGAGTATCCAGCTTCTGTGCTGGGGCTAGGAACATCTCTTTTTCATTTGTCTCCAGGTACTTCTTAATATAGCTGTGAGAGCCTGGAAAAAAAAATCTGGCTTGCAGGCAGGCTTTTCTCTGTCTTTATCTTCCCCCTTCTCCCTGCACCTCCTGTTTCAAAACAGTTCTTCAAATTCAAAAGTCCAAGGAGATCACCACGGAAAGAACAGTGAAGACACGAAAGCAATTACAACTGAATCACGCAAATATAATCAAGCGTGATTCTGATCCTCCAGCGAATTCATATGGGTAGAAATCCATCAAATTTATTGAAATCATTACCAAATGACACTGGAAAATGCAATGTCCTAATTCTGATTTCTGTGTTGGCTCTTGGAAAAGTAATCAGTAAAACAACAATTTTCCCATTCCTTAAAGCTGCACTCAAAAGGGCTGCCAGCATAAGAACATACCGGTGAATCCCTTGCATTTGAAGCGCACCTTGAAGTGGTCACTACTGAATCAGAGAGCTGATCTGAGAGTAAAATGATGCTATTTGAGTCACTCTTATTTTCACTGAAGCCAATGAACAGTCCTCCAACCTCAAGCTAAACCAGTCCCTTTTAAGGATAACAGAGAAAAGTTGGTGAAGGTTATAGAAGGAATGTGATATGACTAACAGCTGCCCTTACCATCTACCAGAGAACCCTGGCTCTGAGCCTGAGTTGTGCTTTAGGTGATACCATTTCAAAGACTTTGAGACTGCTAGACCCAAACTCCTCTCAGTTACCTCTGTACTGATCCCATAAACTCATGTTCTAGCTGAACCCAACTGCCATAAAAAGCATCCAATCTTGACTTCAGGAGGCCAAGAGCCGTCACGTTGTTCCAGTGGTTCTTCACTTCCTTTATTAAGAATTTGCCCCTTTTTTTTTCCAGCAACTCTGAGCTCTGAGCCAGTACTTAATCTGTGAAATAGATATTTTAGCAATATCACGCGTTCCTCTTTTTTTTTTTTTTTAAAAAAAAAAAAAAAAAAAAAAAAAACCTCAATCCACTAACCATATAACCTTATGCCAATCCTGACAAGATGCACTTTGCAACCATGGTAAACTAACTGCATGCCTACTCTTCAATATTTCATCAAACCCTGTTATTACCAAATATGAAGTCCCACTAACTGGCCTACTGCCACCCTATTTGTTCATTTTTGATGTTGGCCCAACATCCAACTCATGCTGCCCTTTCACAGCGATGCTGCCAGGAAAAGGTTGAGGCACAAGGCAAACAGCCACGCTGCTGGGCTGTCTGCTTACTTCACTTTGGAGCCATTCAGCAACTGCCTGAATCTGCTAATGCTGCATGTTAACAAAAGTGTCCAACAGCAATCACTGAAGTCAAGGCTCCTTTGTGCCAGAAAAAGGACAGATAGCCACTGCTTTTGTACACACTGGCTAAACAGAAAGATAGGTGATAGGTGAAAGGGGCGGGGGGGGAGGAAGGACAAGCAGCAGAGCGTGCCTTGCCCATGCTCAAGCAGAGCACCAATAGCCCAGGCATCTCCTGGGCAAGGTGCTGCTCTACATCCATACAAATCCTGCAGCATCAGTGCCCATCAGAGCCTGTAAGGATGGCTGTCCTTAGGTTCCTATTATTATAATCATTCTAACAAGCTAAGGAGACCCCCAAGAGATCTCTGTTACCCTTTACTTTCTTCCTCTGAAGCAGCACTTCACAGTGAGCCTTGGAAGACTCTCTCCCGTGCTCTGCACTCCTCTGGTCTGAGCACAGACTGCAGCAGTTATCCTGCCAGCACAGCAGCCTGAGGCAGGGTTCAGCCATCTCACAGCTTTGTGCATCAGTAGGATAAACTCACTGCAGCCCTCTGGGGTCAGCCTGGGCTTCATTCAGACTTATGCAGGAGTCAGCAAAGCCAACTGAGTCATATGCAATCTGCTTCCCACAGAGGCATCAGAGTGAGGATGAAGCAGTTGCCACCGCTGCAACCCGCTTTTGTGTCATGCTTCTGATCCCCTGACTCACCCCCATGTTTCCCCATGCATCCAGCTATTTATCCCTACAATTTCTTTGTTCCTGTCTCTGTCTCCTTCCTGGCTGTGCTGAGGGCAGCACAAGACAGTTATGTGGCAGTCACTTACCTCCCACTGCTGAAGCAGAGGAAGCACCAGAATAGCTCCTGTCTTCAGAGCAGACACAAGGAGAAGGACGAGTTCATGCCATAAAGTCAGAGAAATAACAAGAAAGGGGAGGAAGGCGAGTGGACAGCAATAATCCCACTGAATACACTGTTGTTTGTTGTTTAACAAAGGAAGCATAAGTACATGCATGGGATGAAGCTAAGGACAGAAAGCAAGAAAATAAGCCTGATGAAGGAGATCGATTCAGATACACTGAAGTTTTCCCAGCTTACATGCTCCTTGGTCATATGGGTAAATCACTAGTAAATCTGCAGCACAGAAAAGCCCTGCACTGGCAGGAGGAAGAGCATTTGGCCAAGTCACTCCAGTTCCTAGACTGACAGCTGAGCTGGTCTCTTCCCTTATTTCGCCTTTGAATGTGGCTTTAGAATACCACACATGGAAAAGATGCACCCAAAAGCTGAGAGAGGAGTGTATTAGCATCAATCACCCTTGTGAGAAGAAAATACATTTCTCTATTGTATGCTTATTTTTTCCTCAATCCAGTGGTGGCAGGACTGGAAAAAGCTCCTGCATGGAATAGGCACATAAACAAGAGGAAGGGCCTGACTTCCATCACCATGGTGAAGCTGGCACCTTCCTGCTTTGACTCTCCATCACCACTTCTTTCAGTTCTCTTGGTTAAGAACTACAGAATGCTATTGTTACAAAGGGAGAAAATCTAGAGGAGCAAAGACAAGGAGTACCGCCCAGGAGCAGAAAAGAAATTAAAGGATAAGGAGTTAGAAATCATATGATAAGCGCTGCCGGAGCATTGCTGCGTTTGCACAATTTCCTGAATCAGCTCTTTAAGGGAAACACACTTACAGTAAGAGATGTCTTGAGTGCGAACCATCCCTCTCCCTCTTTCCTACTCTTTGAACAACCAAAAGGTACTTACTTCTGCACTGCTCTTTGCACAAATGACTCAGAGCTGTGCTGGCTGGGCATTCACAACACAAATGCTTTCTGTTAATGTTGCTCCTGAAGGTTAATTCTCCTCCAGCACCCAGCTGGAAGCCGTGTTGGGCAACTGTTCTGCCAGGAAAGGAGAAAGTCATCCTCTATAGTCTACTGCTTGGCATCCTCTACAGTCAGTATTTTTACATTTTTTCTTTCCTTTTTTTTTT
>VXAV01004111.1:91599-102481 GCA_013399715.1 Alectura lathami
TTTTTTCCCCCTTCTCTTGCCTTGAGCAGCTGCTGTCCAGATACTACCAGCATAGCCATGGATCTTGGTAACCCTGGTAAATGGTTATTACTGGAAGAAGCAGGGTACAGATACCTTTGATTGACTGTACAGGCAATACTCAAATACCTTCCACATCCAGGTGAACAGGGATGAAATACTGCCTGTGCCCACAATGGATAGGATCTCAGTATCTCAAGCCTGGAGCCACAAGATACTTCCACTACATGAAGTACAAATTCCTCTTTAGGGAAAAACAAAACAAAATAACAACAACAGCAAAAGCCATCTGGTTTGAAAGCACAAGCACCAGCATTGCAAAGCACAACAGAGAGAGTGAGAAGTTTTAAAAAGAAATCTGGAGAAGCATCTCAACCTCAAGTTCAAAATGAAAAAAAAACCATGAGAGGCTGCAAACCTTTAGTGAGTACTCATAAAGTATAACTATCAGAAGTAAANTGATAGATCTCTGGAGGGGAGCAGATAAAAGTGAACAGGCCAAAATATCAAGAGGAATTCCAAAAGCCTGAAACTGGGAACAAGATTTCTGTAATGTGCTGTAAGGGGGCCAGCATCAGTGCGTGCAGCCCCTCACACACTGCTGACAATTTAGGGCAGGTGCTGAAGCACTGAAATAGCCACGTGAGCTTGATTCATCAGCAAAATAAGACAGCAGCCTCTGGAGGTGCTGGTGAAGTAGGTGATGTTATGGAGCAGGATTTGCTTTTACTGAAGAGTGAGTCACTTTCCCTGAGGTGACTGGGCAGCACGGTATGTGCAGCCATGCGTTTAGATGGCAGTGCCTCTCTCTGTGCCTCACAGATCAACGGTTTGATGGGGCATTTGCTCAGCAGCTCCTGGAACAGTCTCAAGATCATGAAAACTCTTAGTCACACTGCAACGCAGGCATAATTCAAAAGCTAGATTCCCTCTTGAAGCACTCCTGACGCCATTCTCCTTTTCATGAGTAAACAACAAAGAAGTCATTTCAGTTTCTGTAAACATGTTTTTCTTCATGAGCTAGCCTGTTTGGTGTGCATTACACGCCCTGCTGGCACAGTGTGGGATGTCTCACAAAAAAGCTTTCCACTAATACTGGAATCTTGCTACTCTGAGAGAATGCTGGGTTGCTCAAGAGAGGCATCCAGAATGAGTTCTGTCTTTTCACCCATAATTTATGATAAGAATTGGGTTTATGTTAATTGCACATTCCATTTTTACAAAAGCCTTGGGTATGAGTCGAAATTTCAAAAGAGTTTCTTTCTTCTCCATTTTTTTCAAAGAAGAAAATTATAATACTTAGATAAAGTGAAATGAGTACTTACTAGGCTGAAGTAGAGAATACTAATTCATTACACAATGAAGTGGCCAAATTCTGTCCTCACTCTAACAGAAACTAGAATAAACACAGTGCACACTGTGAAAGCAAATGGAAGAAGATTTTACACCTAAAGTTTTACACAGGTAACAGATTGGTAGATGACTGGTGTAGGAACTTGAAAATAAGCAATGCAGGAAAATCATCTGCTTAGTGAATGGGATGGTTTCTGCATCCATAAACTGGAATTATGATCAACTCCACTGACTGATTGACTTCACTTTCTTTCCCCTTTGGGCCTGATTCTCTCATTTCCTCCCACTGAACTGGCAGAGGATAGCATCCCTGACATGCTTTTGACGGAAACTTCTTGTTAAACTAATTGTTTCATTTCTGCTCTCCTTCATCTGTTAAAGAATACTACAAAGTTTCCATTGGGCATCTACTGTCAGACTATTCTGACACAAATCCTCATTCTTCCTAGTAGTGCATGCAGTACTTACTCCAAACTGTTGTGTCTGTTATTATCTGGAAACTGGAACACAGTACTGCAGCTAGCACTTCCCAAGATAAATGTAGCCTATTACTCCTGCCAAAAAGTACCACACTGGCTCTACCCTTCTTTGAAAGCTAATCAAAATCTGTGGCTCAATTCAGGACAACTTGCCTAAAACTTTACAATGAAATTCAGTCCTGGATTCTTTCTTTCTGATTTGCGAGCATCACAACTTTGCATGAGAGTCAGCAGAGACGCACACCATTCCTGATCTCAGGTGGCTGAATCAACCTTTGTGAAGTATCTCTGTCTTTTCATTAACTCCATAATGAGCCTACAGATCTCGCCTCTCAGCAGAGATGGTTCTAATTTGAGAAACTAAAATTAGCTGGGATGCCACTGGCAAGATGTGTTAGTCCAGAGGGACCTTGTGGTGCATTGGCTTCATCAGCTGGAACAGATCCTCTCTCTCTAATATTGCTGATATTTACTCTGAAATACCTCAAATTAGGCTACAGTGTTCAAACACATTTTGCAACCAGACTGCTACAATCACATTTCAGCACCTAAGAGTAAAGAATTTTGCTTTCCAAGAAGCTGGGCCTTTCATATAACTGCATGAATGAAGACTAAGAATGCAACTTCACCACATTTCCTTTGAAACTGCTAACCCCAGTGCCATTTCTCAGCCCTAAAGGTCTCTTCAGACAAGCAGCCGAGCAGGCTGTGTGCAAGGGAAGAAGTGTCCTGTGTATCTGCTGTATCTTCCAGCAGCCTGTGCGCAAATGCAGAGCAGTGTGGCTGAGCTCAGCAAGTGAAAAATCCCTCTAGTGGGGTGACATTGCAATCGTAAACTGAGCACAGCCTGCTCAGGCTGCATCACAGAGGGTACAGCACAGCTGCTTCCCAGGGACACGTACGCTCATTCTGCAGCATGCTGATCAAAGGTGTTGCTCTTAGCTCGTGTAACACAGCAGCAGGAGCCAGCTTGCTTTCACAGGATATATTTTTGACTCATTTCAGGACTTCACACTGCCCAGTGGAAATGTTTCTCCTGGACAACAGCTCACAATGTAAGCTCTTAAATAAGCTGGATTTGACTTCTGTTTTGGAACGGTTCTCAATTCAAACAGAGGAAACAAAGACCCCTCGAGCTAACTGTAACTACAGAGGGAGTACAGAAGGACAAACTTTCTAAGAACATTCTAGCACAGGTAACGACCCTTCCGCTCCCATTCTCCTCATTATCCAAACTCTCATTGCACTTAGCAAAACTCGCATCAGCTTGAATGAAAGCAGGATCAAATCATTAGGTAACTACTGTACAAGCATCTCATAACTGGATGCAAGAGCCTGACAGCCCAAAGCACTTCTTGTTGCTCTGAGAGGCATTTTATCTCAGTTCAGCTCCTGATATCACCTTTCCAGCAGCCACCAGCTTATCTATTATCTTTGCTCTTTAGTCTTAAATGAAGTTAACTCCAGTCAGACTGCAACATTTACTCCAGAAGCATCTCATTTCATGCTGGGCACATTCTTCAGGCTACCCGAGCACTTCTAAGCCAGATGTACACTTCCGTACCCTGTAGTGGGCTTCATGGATTATAAACCGTTATAAAGGAGCAAAACAGTCTCTCTTCCTCAACTACCCCTTGAAGCTGTGAATGAAAGAGCAGCAAAAGAAACATCCGCCCACTGGGCTCACGTCCACGCTTTGCTATAACATCTCACCAAGATCAGCTTGGCACTGCATACAAGAAACAGCTGTAAAATGCTGAAGGAGAAATCCTTGTTTAGAGTGCAATTAGAATGTGCTTTTCTTGCTTAAACAGATTGTGACTTGAAAATAAATATACACAGGAAAGCTCAGATTTGCTGCTCTGACTAGACAGGTCTCCTATGGCTTGGAATATTCAGTGACAGCCCCTGCCCTCCCCCTAAACTCCTCTGTTCTCAGCATCAGTCTATAGATGTGTATCATCCTGTTTCAAAACATCATTATTTTCTATTTTTTTCCTTCAGTACAGTGCAGCTCCCTCCTTGCAGTCCAATTCCCTTGCTTCCCGGCCCACACTCCATTAATACATCCCCTCAGGAAGGCCACTAAATTCCCTTAAGGCAGATTATCTGTGAGACAAAGTCTTATGCATGGGACACAAATAACCCACAGCAGTCCCTGGGCACTGAGGTACCCCTGCAGAAGAATTACTGGCTCTTCTTTCATTTGTTCAGAAAAAGGGCACTTCTGATTCTCCCCACATTGTGTTTGCATGCTACAGAGTATGTCTGTGTAAACGGACCTAGTGTGTCCAGAGTGTGACGAACTGACCATATGCCCTGTAGTACTCCTCCTGGCCATCAGGCCATCAGGCCAGGAGACCTTAAAAAGCCAACTGCATTCTAGACGGCCTCAGACAGGCCCCCCTTCTTTTTACCTGGGGAAAATATCCTAAAAAGGAGTGGAGAAAAAGTGAGGAAAAAATCCTGATCTGGAGAAGTCTACAAGTATGGTACCTGTACGGTTGCAGGAACAGGACTGCACCACCACCAGTGTTGCCAAAGAGAGTACTTCTGAAGTAGGAAGGAAAAAGCCACCCACTTTGTTTCCCTTTTCACCACCCATAATGGGAAACACATTGACAGCTGGTCATTGCTGAGCATTTTATCATTATATCTCAATCCACTTAATGTGTACAGTAAGCTGTGGCCTCATCACAGCACAAGCACAAGCATGGTGAAACAAGTGTGCTTGCCTCTCCTTTGCGCCACCAGTTCAGCACTGTGTGGGACCTTACAGGTCCACAGCCACTGTTGAGACAGATCACCACATTACTCTCAAAACAGAACAAACAAACAACAACGAAACAGCTCTTGAAGCCAGAGATGCCCGTACTGCCAGCCCTCAGCTTTTAATCCACGTGTTTGAGAGAGAATCGAGGCCCTCCCTGCTGCTGAGAGGTGCTGCTCTCTCCTGAGCAGCAGGATTGCTGCAGACCTAGAAGCCCACATCACCCACCTTGCAGCTCACTCAGCACCACCAGCCCCAGCTGCTCTGCCTTACCAGTGACAGCATCACTACTGAAATGGAGAAGAAATCCACGGTATGACTGTGTCCCACACAGCAAGCTCTACATGGGGAGTTTTCATAGAACCACAAAGGTTGGAAAAGACCTCTAAGATCATCTAGTCCAACCATCAGCCTAACGCCACCATGCCGACTAAATCATGTCCCTAAGTGCCACATCTACACGTTTCTTGAACACCCCCAGGGAAGTAGACTCCACCACCTCCCAGGGCAGGTCTTTTGCTCAGGTCTGCTTTCATACTAAACAGTCCTAAGTGAAAAAAGCAAATAAGAAGGTAAGAGACGATGTTCACCAAACTTCTGTAAAATAAATTACCCCATAACGACTGTGCTGGAGGATCTCATCCAAAGCAGTCAGAACACACTGCTGCCTAAAATAGGTGTCTGAATTAAAATGAACCAATGGTCCAGACCCCTTTGGCAATCCCTTTGTCCCACTATCGTAAGTTATCACTCCTACACAGAAAGGCCTTTCCTTTTCATTTTTAGTTATGTTTTCTGAACTGTTTTATAATCATTTTCAGAAGGCAAATGCAAAGCTAACAGTGGTAGAGAGCACAGGGCATCTGTCACCTAGGGAACAGACATATCCTCCTAGGAGCCAGTGTATTATCATAGCTGTATTAACTGGCATCAGCTCACAGTTACCTTAAGCAATAAAACAGTCTCAGTGCTGGAAGAGTCCATTAGAGAGCAATTACTCAGAATAACAGGGAAGGTAATAATTTTCCATATCATACCTTCAAACTCTCAGACACATGACACTGAAATCCAGTACAGCTCAGCTGTAAATCAACTGTGCATCGCAGGACTATTAAATGCTTTCAAATCATTCAAAAAGTGTTTTCCCACCACTTGGTACAAATTGAATCAAGATGTATTCACAGCTGTATGAATATGTGAAGGAATAATAATTTATTTTTTTTCTCCCCTTCAAAATCAATTCCTATTGGTGTATCTAATTGAAGTGATTTTTTTTGGCCGATTACAGAGAACATGGATGAAATACAGGAAAGAAAAATGGTTGTTGACGCCCCAAGCAGGCATCTTTAGTCATGAATGGAAGCTTATTGTGCAATTAAAATAAAACTCCAAAAAGATCTTTAAAATAACTTATCATGCTTTTTAGAAGCAGTGATGAATTAGTGATGAATTTACTGCTTGTTTACCAAGAAAATCTAGCTTAGATTTAAGATGAAAGTAATAGAGAAACCAGATGTTAGGACAAATATCTGAACGTAACTCAGCCCAAAAACAATTTAGTACCCATGCTTTTAGTGATTCCCCCACTTCCCACCCCATTTTGGCTTCCCTGAAGCAAGATTGCCTTTTAAAATTATCTCATTCTACCCTAAAGGTCAGGCTATAAAACTCAAGTGTGCGTCTGCTTCCAGCAAACCAAGTTTTATCCTGTACTGATGGCAAGTTTCCTTCCCTAACATGTCTTTAAACATTGTGCAACCCACCAGTGAAGTAATGCTACACAGCACACTGATTACAGAACATGCCATTCACCCTCCCGTAAGGTACAAAGCAGAGGATGTACCAAATGAAAACGTGGCAGTTTCTGTATAGTCAGCATGGGCTGTTGGTGGGGAGGTTAACTGGCACACAGTTATGAAACTTGTTGCCACAGGATATTTTGAATAATACGAATGCATGCGTTCAAAAAGTTATCAGAAAATGCTGCTCTTGTAAAACTGGTCAAGGTCTATAAAACAGAACGTGAGTGCTAGCTAAGCAAGTTCCTAAGCTGTAGCTGTTAGTGGCTGGAAGAACACAGACAGTAAGTTTGACTACACGCTTGCCCCCTTCTTCTGTTCTTCCTTCAGCACTAGCTCCCAGCTCCAGCAAGATGGAGTATTAGACCTTTAATCCAATACGTGTGTTTATATGTCAGAACGGATCAAGCAAAACGATCAGTCATGCAACAGTGATGAGAAGTTTCCCTGAGATGTCATCTACCCAACTCTGCCTCATATCAGAATAAATTGTATCCAATTCTTCTCCAAAAGATGCTTTTATAAAGTGCTCCTAAATACTATAAAAGATTACGACTTCACAAGCTTTCTACCCCCAAGCAGGTCTCCAGTGCCCAGATCCCAAATGGATCTACAAGAGCTGATTTAGCTGTGTGTGTAGGACAGACACAACTGCCATATCATGGTGCTAAGAGCTGGACTTCTACTGCCTTCCCTCCTCAGGTAAACCCATGCCTCTCATCTCACACTATAGGGTAGACATTGCCTTCTATGCCTAACGAGTAAAGCTTTGGTCAAGTGTAGTGCCTTGTTACAAAAANTTTAAAATTATTATTATTAAAAGTAAGTGTGGACAGCAGTCAAGCTTACTGATAGAGATGCCCTTGAATTTACCTTCAAAAATCCACAGGAAATACTGTAGCACAATGGCAGTAAATGCCAGGCTTGGTTGTAAAGTAAGGCTGCTGATTTCTGAAACTCCACCTCATTTTGCACCGTAATGTACTCAGAACAGGCACACGGTCACGTACTGACTCTCACATCGAGGAATTGACAAGTCTCTGAGCTACACCAACACAATCTCATGCCCTCATCCTGTAAAACATCAGTCAGTGTTGTGGCAGACTAACAAAAGGATTTGGTTTGCATCAACCTTAAATCAGTCTAGGATCTAAACCTCAACTCTACAGAAGCCTGAAAGCATCTGAATGATTTTAGGTAAGGCCTATCTTTGCCTTTATTATAGCAAGAAGAACAACATTCGGCAACCAGATTCTGGAGTTCTTTTCAAGAATATATTCCCAAGATGTACATCTAGAAGAGAAAAGGAACAGGACTTCCACACAAACATCTTCACAGACTTCTTTTAAACAATGAACTAAATCCCTACGCTAGCTAGATACATCTTAAACATAGATTTGAGGCCTCTTTATCATGGAATGATGTAACGCAAAAAGAAAATGCCAAGTTGAAATTTTCTGCTAGAGAATAATCCTGCCATGTATAGCTGGAAAAAAATAAATTGCTGGCAACCAGTAGGGCCCACTTTCAACTTCAGCAATGTCACAGTATGGTCAATCACTGTATGATCACAGGCATTGGTTATGTAGGTCTTGACAGATGTACCAGCTAGCACTCAGCTTTCACCTCCTGCACATCGTAGGCAATGATATTACATTAGAGTTAACACAAGTATGTGAAAATTCTGTTTTGAAAAAAAGGTCATTTCACACAAGCTCCTCATGGACAGAGGTGTGGGAGTCCTACTCCCCAAAAGCAGAGTAGGTAGCAGCCTTCCTTTTGTCAAACACAGTGGAAGACCTATGCCCATATATACACATACACAGTGTGTGTAGGAGCCACATTCCCTCATGCTGCATGTCTTGACTTCAGTGAGTTACATCAGCTGAGAACATGCCCTTTCCTCAAAGGATGCACTCTTTCCCTTTGTTTCTCAGACATTTTGCATTTTTCCACAGGGCTCTGAATGTGTCGCACATGTCCAAAATGATGCTCACTACTGGATCTGTTACTCCATCTCCGGGAAGACATGTGGACACGTAAGTGGTGAAAAGAATTTTTCTCCATCTGTAAATGGTTCTCTTTTGTCTGCTTGAGATATTCCTCAACAATGCTGGGCACACCAGATGCTAGGAACTACCTTCTTGTCCTCACATATTGTAGATTCATAAACAGAGAACAACAGAGATAACATTTCTTACATCACCGTTACATCTATTTGTGACAGGGGAGATAACTCAGAACAAAGTGATGCCCGTGTAGTACCAAGCACATATCATCTAACTGAAGATGTACACAGCAACACATGCCCTCTATCTCCTTCTTACGTATTCCTTAAAATTACCTTATATCTGCCTCATTTTCCCTTCAGTGACAAGGTACTTCATTTTTTCATATCACTGCACAGACAGAGCCATCTCAAGGTAACAGTTTTAGCAAATACTGTTCATCTGACTGAACCTATTTTTCACAGAAAATATACAAAACAAATCCATCTCATTACCCTTTTTTTATTCAGGTCCTTACACTCTTATTCAGGTTTAATTATAATTTTAAAATGACATCTTAGTATTTCTTAATCTTTCTTCCTGAACTCTGTCTCAATGTACAGTTTCAAAAGCTACTTAGCACACAAATCAGATTGATACTTTTGATACTAAGTTTTTCAGCTGTCACATTGCTTTGATTATCTCTAACATCTGGGATCAGCATGTGCCCTTTCAAGGCATGAATTGAATAGCCAGTTCCCACTAAGACCTCTGCAAGTTGCACTATCGATACTTGTTCTTCAAGAAAGTCAAAGTGCACTGAAAGCACTCCAAAAGCACATTTCATCCTGGTTTTTCTCTAATTCCAGGCACTGAACACTTGAGCAGTCAGCCAACAAAGCCTTCTAGCACCAGCTCCTAAATTCTACCAAAAAGGCATGTTAGGTGCCTGAGCATTTTTCTTACAGCTGGCCTTCAGAAACGTTGCTTTGAAGGAGCAGTGCTGCAAGAGGTCCTGACACGTTCCTTTTAGGGCATACCCATTCAGGGGTGTGGACGCTCGTTGCTGTCTTTAATATTGGGGCTGGGAGAGAACAGTTAGAGTAAGAAGGCTGATAAACAATTTTTTCTATTAATTACAGTTACCAAGGTCAGTCCCCTGGTCATCCAGCTTGCTGTTTTCTTCTGTGCAGATACACAGGTCTTCAATGGTCTCAGCTGCTGCTACTCCCAGAAGAGGTCTTGAGAGGCAGTTCTGACTGGATGGGCCTCTGCTACAGCAGCGTGCAGATGGCTGTCTTTTCTGGCTGGAAGGATAACCCAAAACGGCCTTCCCATTTGGGCCCAGCTCAACTTCTCCCATTTCTTGAACATACTGTTTTGCTTCTCTCAAATACACTGTGCACAGGGATACTCACTGCTTGAAGAGGCACAGTACAGGTCCAGCCAACCTTCTCTGCTCTGATAATTTCTTCTCTTCTGTTAAATGCAGCTTTTCTAAGCCAGAGGAGAATCCAAAGAGCTATATAGCACAACCCCTTATCTTTTGCTTTTCTGTTGTAGATGATACACCACATGGATTGCTCTTCTACAAGGTCCACAAACCCTGCTGTGTAAAACTGTTTAATTTTTCCAGAAGGGAGTACAGAAGTGATGAACAATCTACTATTGTGCCATATCATTGTGTTAGTAGTGACTGAACGAAATACAAAATTAGAATTAGACAGTGTAACTTCAAAGTGCAAGAATGAACAATCACTCAAAGCTTTTCTATTGCTGAAGAGAAAGTAATAACAACAAAACTTCACAGCAGCAAGTGCTACAGCCTGTGCTGGCTGCAGTAGTAAGTTCTATCTAACACTACGCAAAATCAAACTACAACTCCAGACATTTACCATTTCTGAGGCATGCCATCTAGGAAAATGTACTTCCTTTATTCAACAAATGAGGCTGTGGTGTTCAGCCCCCAAATCTGAGGAGTTTTAATACTTCTCTGATTCTCAAGGCATCATAGCACATGTGGTTTCTACTGTTGTAGTCTGCACTGCAGAAGTGAACTTTTGACTAAGTGCACAGATTAAGCTGCTATGCCATCCATGTTTTCCAGTTAGGGGGAAAAAAACAATCTTAAAATCCATTTGAGATCACTGCAAAGCAGCTGATATCATTCAAAAGACCACAAGAATGTGGGTGAAATGCTAAGTTTTCAATGTTCTCTAAAGAAAAAAGAAAACAGGAAGATGCTTATGAAAATACTAAGTAGAAGATATTATCTTGCCTGACAGAGACTTGCACTGTGACACCACTGAACTAAAGAAACTGAAAATATACCCCTTAGCAAATAATAAAGTTGAAATCAATCTTAGCTGACTCTTTTGCAAACATAATCTGATCCTCATATTTCAAAGTAGCTGAAAATGACTCAAGACAAATTCACAAATCCAGTTACTCAACATGAGATAATGGAAATTACGG
>VXAV01004111.1:102486-130640 GCA_013399715.1 Alectura lathami
ATTACGGCTCTAAAACTCATGAGGGATGCTTCTGAGAAAATTTCTGGAAAGTGCTGTACAATTATGAATGATGAAACAATGGATTTCTCCAAAAGACAGCTAGTGGTTTTATGTCTGCAGTATGTGGATGACAACAACAATATTCACACAGAGTTCACCAAAGTCTGCAATCCATTCTATACTTGGGGTGAAATTACATCAATAATAAGATTATTATGTGCAGATCTAAGGGACGTCCAACAGCATGGATAATGCTACAACAGAATACAAAATGACATGTTGTGCATTAGCCTGGCTTCAGGAGGAAGAGCCACAAGCCCTTAATCATCACTGCATAGGATTTCTATTTATCTGTACAGACATTTCTGAAAATACTTAATTATTTTGGAAATATCCAAAAGGAATAAAGGATATTAACAAGGATGTGTTGCATATGTCATGTAGCATTTGTGTACTCTATGTAGAAAGTGGTATAGTTCCATAATCTGAGTAAATCTCTGCATGTGTGAACTTGGGAGGACGTAAAGGGTACAGAGAAAGATCCTGAATTTATGGCACAGCAGCTCAGGTGGGAAAACAAATATTCTCTTTGGTACTGAATTAAGAGAGTCCTAAACACTGTAAACAACAAACCTTTTCACAGCCCTGCAAGGGCTGGGTATACTAACAAGAGAAGGCCACTTTCTTACAGAAAGGCATTAATTTCCTCAGCCATCCAATTGGATGAAAGTTACAGATTGCTTGTACCCAATGGCTTTTCACCAAAGNTCCAGTATTCAATCAATTTGAATGCACAGGCTTAGAAAATGATTCAAGATCTTTAAACTCACATAACAACTCCAAACATAACAGAAACGCAAAAACAACACGGGCTTCAAGTGGTTGATTCTGATTTCAGCTGTAATTGCTTGANTTCCAGAACAGCACAGTTGATACAGAGGATTTTGATGGTACCAACCTTCAGCCCTGTAAGTGCAGTTTCAGTGCTCTCCATCATTTCTAAAGCAAAGCTTCAATCCAGGATGAGACAATTATTTCTCCAGTGTTGTATGGTTTTAAAAATGAGAACCGAAGTGACTACTTACAGTTTGCAGATGTTTTAGAAGAACTCCTACCAAAAAAATGGAGGGTAAACACAAGTGATGGGAACTTTTGGAGGCATGCATGTAATTTCTTTTACTCATATTTTAAAAAACAAAACAGCCTTCTGTCCTCTTCTCACATAGCAATGCTGATAGGCCTAGGTGGCCCTACATGCAGTTGTTTCATCTTTTCACCCAGCTTTCAGAAATAACCTTATCCAAGCATGCATCTGGAAGACAAGATGACTCCTCTCCCAGAAGCCTCAATAACAATAACCTGGCCCCTGCTCAGAGATGGACACTTTTCCCTTCCAAACTCAGCATTTCCTTAGGTTACAATATTTTTATTTTTAAGTTAAGGATGAACCTCACATTGTTTGTTCCTGTGCTGGTTCTAGAGCTAAAGCCTTTGAAGTTCACACATACTGTGAAAGTGACATTCCTCAATTCTTGTAACAGCTTCAGTTATCAACATATAGCCCAAACTTTGCACTGAGATGTTCAAACTGGTCTGTAGGCAGACACGTGTATTACTATTTTTTAAGCCACAATAAATACTCAAAAGCTGAGATCAGAATGTCCTTTCAAGGTATTTTTGTCTAAATATACTGGTCTTGAGTCCTTCATTCCAGGCTCAGCCTGACACCAGAGGAAATTTTGAGAAAAGGCCAGAATTTTAGAAATAAGAGAGTCCGTTACCTACTCAGTATTTCTCTCCCTGTAGGACACCCTGCCAGACTAATGCCTTGCTCTGCTTGCCAAATAGTAAATACTCCAGATATATAATGCTTGATACCTCCGTGTCCCCTAAGAACTACTTCAACATTAACAATTTAAGGAACTGATTTGAGTTCCCCCCTTCATTTCAGTACAGAAAACAACAAATAAGAAAAATCCTTGTAAAGCTGTTTGTCAGAAACTTTTGGCTTTATCACCAACACATACATTCCTGTGATTTGCAAGTCCTTCTTCCTTGCAAGTCTGACCTCATAGTTCAGCACAGTTTGATCCAGAGTTAGTTGGCATCTTTACAGTGAGTAGATCAGTAATGTTTTCATGCAATGTGACAGTAGTTACTGTGCATATAGCAGAGTAAAATAATTGACTCTCCTGATTTATTACAAATGCTATCAACACAAAATTCACAGTAAGACTTTCACTATATTATGTTTTCTGTATAAACATCTCTATGGGTTTTGTCGATCCATTTTACATCCAAAAAAACGTAACAGCAGGGATGCATAAAATATAAATACGTCTGAGTCTGTATTTTGACTATTTCTAAGAAATATGCTTTAAGCAATTAAAATGATAAATAGGATAGGAAAGGAAGCTACTTCATTGTCGAAATCCAACATTTCATGCTCAAATGACTTCACAGGATCTCTCTCTTTTTCAAATTGTCCTCCATCTACCTGGACTTCCCCCTGCCCTCAGCCCCGAAGGAAATGAACTACAGACAGTTTGGGGGGAGATCAGATTTATGTGTCTTAAACATTATAAAGACTTATTATATTCTGCAGACAAAAGTTAGACAGCTCCTGCCAAAACCCCTGTCTATATATCCCCAGCAGCAGACTGAGTTGGTGCCATAACCTGCAGTTTGGAATGTGTTTAAATCAGGCATTATCCAAGGTACAGATCAGGTGCTTTTAACCACCCAAAAATGCCTGTACTGAGTGTAACCATGCTGGTATTGCTGGCTTTAGAGAACTGCAGTACAACGGAAAGATTTCATGTCATCTGTTTTGCAATACCTGACTCACCTGTAATATCCAACATGGCAGAGCTTTTTCAAGAGCCGGACCATGCCTCTGTACAAGGCGTCTTCCATTCAAATAGGTTCAGTTTGAATCTCTCTCATACAAGGTCAGACTCAAAGCTGGGCTTTCAGAAGACAGGAAATTGTGGGCAACATACAAAATGTGTCTATCTATTTACACACCTGTCAGTGTGTTAGATGTAGGTGAAAACTGAACACCTGTGGATGCAGAAGTCTGCTTTGGCTATTAACATGAGTACACTGAATAGTCCCGCCCTCACACTTGACCCTCAAGGTGAGAAGATTCAGTCCTCAATGAGATGATGCTTCTGCCTCAGTTGTGAAAAACTTCACGCAGTGTTTGTATTAGATCTTCACACATCACTCCTTTGGATGGCTAGACTTGAGAGATCCGTTGAGTGAAGTATCAAACGAGCAGATGAAAGTTCTATCACTAAGTATTTTTTTCCATTTCTACCATTCTTTCAGCAGCTATAAACAAACAGTAGCACTTTGTCCATCAGGAAGAAGCTGCAGGCCAAACAGATTCTATTGGCTAGAAGTCAAGCTAACTCCCGTAGAGACTGAAAAAAAAGTAGATTGACTCTATTCTANAAAAAAAAAAAAAAAAAAAAAAAAAAAACATGTTTAAAAAAAAAAAAAAAAGAAAAAAAAAAAAAAAAAAAAAAAAAAAAGTATACATACATAGAAAGCAGATTTTGAATCTGTATCTGAAAAACAATCTTGTGAATGTTTACTTTTTAAAACATCTATTTCTTCTATTCCCACCCTTACACTTCCTGTATACCAACAGTAATTGAAAGTATTTATTTGCAGTATTTATTTTTTTTTAATGCAGGTAGCTGCTTGTATGCATTCCTGTGTCTGCTGAGACAATGGCCTCGTAGAACAGGAACGCTTTCATAATCCCCATGTACTCTGCTTTAGAAGGAAGTCCTAGCACACCTTAAAGTCTCACTCCTTAACTTGACTTGTGTATCTACTTTCTTATCTGCCTGAATAAAATACAGTGATGAAAGTTAGCTAGGTGTTCAGTGTAATCATCAGGAAGTAAGTCCAACAAAACACTGTTTTCTGTATCTTTCACTCTTTCTGATATTACAATGCTTTCTATGGTCCAAATCTTCAATTAATCCTACCATGAGAGGGAACAAACATTCAGTGTGTCTAACTCAGAGATTTCTTTACAGTTCAGAGATAAAGGCTAAGCTGATAACTGACAGTGAAATGCCATCAGCAGGTCAGAAATGTCCTCCTTGTGGCAGGTCAATAAAGCTCATTCCAGCACCTATATGAGTCCCGTTCACGCAGCAAGTCTGGTTCAAGATTGTCCGGTTATTTTTTAAAAAATACTTTCATCCAATCTTCATGAACAGTCGCTGCTGTGCTACTCACTCAGATCTCCAGAAGCAGGCAGTGCAACAAGAGATCTTATTACCCATTTGTTCAAAACAAAACAAAACTCCCTCCTCTGTAGTGAAAGTAACCATAGGCAGTCTGATCTTAGCTCCGCAGGTCTCTGCTGGTGTGATCTTAAATGGCTGTCTTCCAAGCCCATGTAATTCGGTCTAGATCCCAGCAGCCAAATCTGTGTGTGAAAACTAAATCTATAGCAACTGCCAAACTCTTTAGCAATTGTGTGTGGAGTACATTACACATATGTCCAACAGCGTAGGTCTAACCTGCTTGAAGATAAACAGCTCTTGTATCACTGCCTTGTTTAGGCCTGGGCCCAGTGACAAAACATTCTGCTAATGAAAACAGAACTGACACTCAATCCTGCTTTCCCACTGGCTGAGAATGAAAGGCTGTCTTGCAAAGAAGAAGCTGTTGCCTCCATTTTAATGACGACAAGACAATATCTTGATTCCAAAAGCTAGCTCGTCTGTCTGTTGCGTCACTTGTGTTCAGAGAGGAGGTTTGTCTTTACTAGACTCTAGTGCTCAGTCAGATACTCACAGGAAACAGCTTCCTCATCTATTACAAAAGCAAAACTCAGCACAGACAAAAAAGTGGTGCTTTCACACCGGGAAATGTTATAGGGGTCATCCTCAGGAACAGCTATTACAGAATCACTAAGCATTTTCCACTTTTAAATACATGTAAGATGGCAGGAAGGGCAGTGACTTGCATTGATGCTCTTTCTGCCAGGCCAGTAGAGCCCTGCTCCCTACTGTCACAAGAACAAAACCTCTCAAGAACCAGAGCAGGCAGTGCCACTGTGAGCTCCCTCTCAGACCTGAGGCTTTGTTGCAGAACCCCAGCCCTGGCTGGCTGTCCTTAGGCTACTGTAATTTGTCAGAAGTAACTTCTGCCAGTGCTCTTCAGTACTGACCCAAGCAGATGCCTTTATTATTCCAGCCCCCAGCTTTCACTGAACACAACAGCTAATATTGTCAGACTTCAAAGAAAGTGCCAGCTTCAACATGCTCTAGAGACATCAGTGAATCTGCAAAGACAGTCAAGGGCAGTATCAGGGTAGCCCTGCTTTTCTGCCTTTTGTAGATGAGGGACTAGAAGCAAGGAAGCTAAGTAAATCAGTCCAGCAGAGGTTGCAGGAGTGTTCAGAATAATATGTACCCTCAAGCTCATGGGCCTCTCTAGCTGCCTCTCCTTATGTTATGTCTCAGAATGCCTAATGAACTATCCAGGAGGAAGGTTTCTAAAGAGAAAGGATGATCAAATTTTCTTCTTAAAGAGTACATCTTCATTCAAACTTGTCCAAAAGTGGAACAGTACTGACATGGGCCAGGGTAGGAATGGGAGCAGCTATTCCGAATATTCACATAACCAAGATGTCCAAATGAAAACATGCGGTTGTACTGGTTGCCATTTCTGCTTGCTCATTTTTCGCCTTGTTGCTGCATACATAACTCAGCCTGCCTGACATGGATATGTATGACAGTTTTGTATTTGCCAGAATCCCTACAAATATTTCTATAGTCAGTCATATCCAGGCCCCAACTGAGCTGCAGTACTTTTTGTCTAGATAACATACACAGGGCTTAAAGGCAGTTCCTTCCCCAGGGAGCTTCAAAAAGAAGTGGGCAAGTGAGGGAACGAGGAGAACTGAGGCACAGAGTTCAAGTAATGTGTTCAGAGCTGTACAGCAAGTCTGTAGAGACTAGGGAATTAAAGCGAGACCTTCCAAGGCTCAGCTCAGTGCATTAACTGCTAGACCCTCCCTCTTGAAAAACCCACTCCCCCTTTCAATTGCACAGAAAATTGGTACATTAAACCAAATACTTGGCATCAAGCATTGATACTGATGGATCACTTAATTTCCCAATACCTCAAATCATCACTACACACATCGTGGTCTCTTGCTCCACAATATATACAGTATATCGTCTATTTTCACAAAGCCACAAGTAATTGTTGCTTCATCTGTTAGGAGTATTTTGGCAGGATAGAGAGGTTTTTGTTTTGTTTTTGCTTGGAAATCCTGCCAAGAAACCCTCTTTGGTGGATAGTAAGTAACACATTCAGGGACTTGTTACATTACAAGTTAAAAGGGAAACTTGATTAAAAATTATATTCAACAGAGTAGAGTTGGCTGAAGAATCTGAGCATCAAAGAATGGGAATCTTTCCCAGTAAGGCCAAAGTTACTGCCCAGAGTCCATGGCAAACAATGAAAGTATTCATCAGAAGTAGCACACCTTCTCTGCTGAATGTTTGCAAGAGCATGGAAAAGCAGAACTGGTCCTGGAATCATTAGGTTAACTCTATCTCAGGAAAAAAAAAAAAAAAATACAGTCTAGAGTCAGTCACAATCTATTTCAAATTTCAGCCATGCTTCATAAGATCAGACAGATCATGTTTCCTAAACAACTTAGGAACTAGTTCACAGGGCTTCCAAAAAAGCTCTTTAAGAAGTGAACCCCTGAGAACTGTACATGTATCCATGTACACACAGAGAAATACCTAGCCTAAATTTTCAACACTTTCAGGAGACCTCCAGACGATATATACAATGGGCTGCCAACATAAGCCAAAGTCCACAAAACACAGCTTTAATAAAACTTGTAAATACTACAACCTCTTTTCACTGCTGGAACAGTCAATGGAAGCTTAACAGTCTGAGCTGGTGATCTACAGATGGTCTTCTATCTTGTTGCTGTCTTTCACTGGGTAATAACAAGGGAATTAATCATATTTGAGTTCATACAAGATATTTTTTGACTGGAAGACTCCTCTGGCTTCAAATGGAATCCAAGCCAGCTGCAGGTAACGTCAGCAACCACCGGCACTGAGCTGCAACAGCTCCATCATCTCAACAATCCAGCTAACTCCTTCACATGTACTTTAACCACAGGTGCTAGAAGTACTTCTCAATGGGGCCAAATTTAACACTGGAGTAGAAGAAAGACACCCATCATTTTCTGGATTTATAAGAAGGTAGAAGACTTCTTTGGATACTCCTACAGGCATGTTGCCCACAGGCTGGAAAGCCATTTGCTTCTCAGTTCCCAGAAGAACTAAGCCTACCTCAAAGACAAAGTTCAACTTGAAGAGGAACCAGATGATGAAATTCTATGGCCTCTTCCTAGCTGCACCATACAAAATCAATGTTACTGTTGGGAACGTTGCATCAGCAAAGGATCAAGAGATGGAATTTGTCTTCCCACTTCCATGATGGAAAGCAAATGCTCAGTCTACACCAAAAGGCAGACCACGGAGTGGATACACTGAAGACTGAACTGCTCTTCTGCCATTACCACGCTGCTCTGTGCATTACAGACATGTCTCAGCTTTACTTATCTGTCCATGTGGTCGAATGACCACAGCTTAACAGTTGAGCCATTCTGTCTGTTCATAGAGTACGCATTTTTAGCCTGAAGCAGGTGTGAGATCATCAAAGTCTCAAAATTTTTCTGTTACATTGTCTCCCACTTGCCACAGGCCAAGAGCACAGCAGGGAACAGTCATGGCAGGGTAGCTGACACATGAGACTTTTTATTTTGCAAAAATGAACAACAGTTAGCAGAAGACCTTCATTGTCCCTTAGCCCTGCAATAAAAACAAACCTGACTGAAAAAAAACCAAACCTGTCCATGGAACAGGGATGTCTCTGGCCAAATAAAGCCACATTTTTAGCCTGTGGATTAAAAAAAATAATATTTTTTTTTTTAAAGTGACAAAAAATTATATAGAAATCCCAAGTCAACACAAAGAAGAGAAAACAAAAAAAAAAAAAGGCACATGAGCTGTTCCCAATGGCTCAACCCAATGAAAACAGCGGGTTTAGTATTTGAACACTTCTTCAGTGAGAGACCAGGACTATTTTGTACAGGTCTGCTCGAAATGAAAAAAAATGTAGTTCTTCTGAACATTCACTGGGATAGAATCATAGAATGGCTTGGGTTGGAAGGGACCTCAAAGATCATCTAGTTCCAACCCCTCTGAAAGGGGCTGAGGATAGCCTCAACTCTCCGTCTTTTCTTTTCCTCCCTCACTACCCCCCAAGCTGAGTTCATAGCAATTGAATGATTTTCTTAGCCCTGGCTGCATGCTGCAAACATCGGTGCTACAGCATGGACATATATGACTTTAACAAAACTAGAAGCAGCTAATGGCTAACAATAAAAAAATAATATTTTTCCTTCAAGCAATTAAATTGTAATATAGGGCTCTCTAATTCCTTCCTGTCTGGTCCCATGGGCCTAAGAATAAGGCAACATGAGAAATAAATAACATGTTGCTGTTACACTGTTTTAACCAAATCTTGAAGTCTCTACAGGAGAAATATGGTCTCCCTCATTAATTCTGAAATCTCTTTTATGGTTTCATATATCAAGTTACCTTTCTGCTAACCTTTTATTTATATGGTAGTTTACTGCATTATGGTTCCAATTCAGCATTGTTTTAATGAGTAATTTGGCTTTGATAAGTCTATGACACATTACAGTCAAATCCCTGTTACATTTAAACCCGCAAATATTCCAAAATAAGCAGATGCTTATTCAAAGGGCCTGCAATATTTTGTAACTGCACCTTAATGTTAGCTTGTTTTTATTTACTCCCTTCCAAATGCAAATAACTTCCCAGCTCCCTTTAACAAAGAAGTACTAGCAGCAGACAAGAAAGGGATTATGTTAGAAGGAAGGGAGCGTTCAGTATGTATTTAGACACAAGTATTAAAATTTCAGTCATATTTCCAAATCAGACCTGAATAACCTACATGGAACAGAAGAAACAACCTCAAACAGCACCTTTAACATAATCTGGGACTCAATTTACTATTAGGGATGCTAGAGGGTTTGATCAAGCTGAGTTTTTCAGTGCCAAGTGATGTATGAACCTAGCACTAAAAAAGGCCCCTAAAACCTCTTCTAAATGTTTTTATAATCTGGATAGTAATCGCATCAAGGTATCAGAAGGCTCTGTGAGCCCACAGCAACTTCTCAAGTCAACAAAGTCACTTAAGACTTTGTTTTACTTATCAGTAAAACAAGTAGATCATGAACAGAGAACTAAAGGGAAACCGCAGAACAGGCAGCGGAAATGCAACCATCACATCGAGAAGTCCTGCACAGGAATCTGTACTTCGAAGTGAATTCAAAGTGAGATGAGAAGGGTATGGTAAGGAAAACTTCAACATGTCTTCTAGACTAAGAGGTGATGAAAACCCCTAAAATTCAATCAAGCACTTTCTAAAGAACTGCGAGATTTAGCTTAGAAACTAACCCCAGGTTGAACTCAGAGACTGCAGGCCAGCACCTACCCTGGGGGTTCTGCTTGCACCACACTGCTTCTTCAGGGCTCTTCTAACAGTCACAGTGACCTGGTGTCCTAAGCCTTGGACTTGCAGCTGCCCCTCCTAGGCAAGAGGCACACTTGACCTCAATTTACTGTCCCCACTAGGGGCACGCCAATGAGAACTATGCCTCTCACCCCATCTGGCTTGCAGGTCTACATAATGTAACCCTGAGACTGTTACAGAACCTATAGAATAAAAAAGCAAATCAGTTGTAAGAAATTCAGTGTTAATTCCCCAGTACTGTAAAAAGATCATCAGCCCAACTCAAAATGGAATGCCAACAACAAGGTTTTGGTTCTGCTTCGTTTTCCCAAACCTGACACATTGCCCTTGCTAGATTATGTGAAAATCACACAGTTATGAAAGCATAAGCAGCATGAAGGAGAAAGAGTCTACCTTCCCATTTCAGAGGAACTCCATTAGGACACAGATCCTTAATGAAAATATGAAGACTTTCAGTGTTGGCAGACACGTAAAGTATGTGCCTGAAACGTGTGTTAACCAGCTTTGCCTTGCTTCAGAGAACTCTTGTCATCTGGTAAGGCTTCTTAGTACTCCACAATGACACACACACACCCACATCCCTCATTATCATCTTTAGTGATGATGTGTGTCCTGGAAATATGAGTTATGTTAGCTCCAAGCTCTGCATTTTATGAGCTTTGAGCAATTCTTAGCATTCAAAACTTCATTCCAAAGGAGAAGAATAATGAAGTCAAAAGGAAAAAAAATAAGGAAAAGAAAAGAAAAAAAAAAAAGTAAAGGTGGGTAGTGGTTGGTATGAACAGAATTGGGCACCAGAGGTTTCCTTCTCCCTGCACATAGTTCTGGTTGCACTTAAGAGCTGCTGCATTCAGTAGCTTCATCAGTTCCACATTGAGTGAAATCCTACTTCTGACCACTCTTCTCGCAAGCAGAGCTCTGAGGATTTGTGGGTTACAATATTTACTTTTATGCAGTGTTCTTGGACCACACATTCTCCCCTCAGTTTCAAAGCACTTTATAAAAATAGATAAGTATTGCTATCCTCACTCTGCAAACAGGGAGCCCAAAGCACAGAGAAGTTGCCTGCCTCACTCAAGATCGTATCGATGAGCCTCAGCAGAGTCAGGCCCAGGACGCCGATCTGACACAGCCACACTGCTGCCCTTCAGCACTGTAACGGGGCCAGGCATCATGCAGCTGTGTTATACACCGCACATTCCGAATTTTTCTGGAATTAGGAGGCAAAACACATCACCTCTGTTGGCAAAGAGCACAAGGACAATACACTGGAGGATGGAGTTGATTGCTTCAGAATTGAAATCAATGATTTCCCCAATATTTTCTAAAAATAAGAGTAACACTGGAAATTATTTTTTCAAGCACATAAAATGTAAGGGTATCTCCCATCTAAGAATTCTGTCATCATTTACACAGCATCAGGTTCATTAAGTCCTTTTCAATTAAAATTAAAAAGACTAGCATTCACTTTTTGCCTTCCTTCCTCCTCTGCTTCTCCGTTACAAGAGTTTACTTATGAATGAATGCAGGGAAGAACTGAAAATATGATGAAGCTGCTTTTTAAGAAAGAGTTATTTGCTGCTGCTCTTAACATTTTTGACTGGCAATAAGCAACATTTTTTGCAGCAACATGTAGAACTCCAGTATCTTTCATTCACAGAAGAGTTTACTTTTTTTTTTTGATGTACATATTAATATGTAAATACATAAATGTGTGTAGTACACTTAACTATTTAGACAAAACAGTTAGAAAGGACGATATCTTAAAAAGTATAGAGTTGAACAAGATTGTTTCTCTTTAAAGGCTTTCAGTCAGCTTTCCATCCCATAAACTCTTATTTTTTCTGTTATTCTCTTTACTTGAAACTCATAATGGTGTCCTGCTTGCCACCAAAACAATATCCACAAAACATTCTATAAAAGCCCAAGTTATAATTTCACAATTTAATCGGCCCTAACCTGACCAGTGTAATGAGGAACAATTGTATAAGTAGGAAAATGATTTATCTTGGGACGCTGAAGCGGATCATTTTGGCTAAATTTTTCCAGATGGTTTCAAAATCTGAAAATTAGCCAAACTCTTTACCAACCTACTGAAAGCGCTTGGATGCCTTCCCTGGCTGATTCATGAAAAGAACATGTTTTATATACTCTGCATGGCATGATACGCTTCATTCTTGGCCGCCAGCACAGGGATGTAATTAATCAGCATTAGCAGACAGGTGTTTTGCTTTCTGTTTATATTAGAAGCACAGATTAAGCACAAACTTCTCACAGCCTTTGGATGTGATATGCTTTCTTCTACTTTGATCCTGTAAGCTCTAACAGTGGAAAATGGGGCATTACTGCCTCCCAGCAGCACAGAGAGCTGGGATAATGCTAGTGCTGGATGTGTATGATGTCTAGGTGTGTATAAACATGCAGCTCTAGCACAGTGCTTTGAACAAGCCAGATCATAAGGACTGAAATACAGCTATTTCTTACCATCTAGACCACACCATAAAAGACAGCTGCACTCCTCAGTGCACACCTAGTGCTCAGCTCTCCTGGAGTGACAATACTGTGACTGTCTCTACACATAAGTGGGGTTTCTCTCGAGTATGTCCTCTCTATAATGGCCAAACATCGCTACCAATAGGCCACACTTACTTCCCAAGCACCGTCTGAGGAGTTCCTGATGCATAATTGGGCCATTATAGGCATCCTCTAAAGACCTCCTGCCCAGCCTGTTCAGCTTCCTTCAGCAATGCCCCACACCACCAGTCTGCATCCTCCACACTAAGGAGATGCAGAAACACAAACCAGCAATAAGCAAACAAATAAAGAAAAAGCAACAGTTTGAAGAGGAACTGGCAAAGTCTGGGGGCCAGAGCAAAGGAAGTAGAGAAGCTGTTGGAGTCAGCAAGAACCTTTTTAGCAGGAAGTGATGTTGAGAGTTAAGTTTTAACTGTAGTGCTTCTGCACTGGCAGCCTAGTACCAACATGTTGACTCTATGAACAATTCTTTTATGAGACAGGAAATCATTAATAACATGTCCAGTTTTCCAAGTGAAGCAGTACCTGTTGGAGCTGAAGGAACTCAGGCTCCCTTTAACTTACACAGACTCAAAAAAATGCCAATTTTTGCTGACAGAACAAGTCAGGCTTAGCAAAGCAGATTAGTTTCAACATCCAGGAAAATGGAGGTAGTACCTGTGAAAGACAGCTAAGTCCTAGGATAGAGAGAACACAGCACCTCTGTTCATGGCAGCATGTAAAATACCCTTCATGAAGATCTACCAGAAACAGAGTAGGGAGTGCTGATCCGGGCTAGGGAAAAGGGAATGTCTCTCACCTCTTGGTTGCTGGCCAGGATCACCAGCCATTTTCACTGTTGATCAAAAGAGATGTTTTTCCAGGAGATCTGTACACCCCAGCTACAAGGGCAGACTGTTGTGATGCCCTCACAAGGCTCAGGAGTACCATTACTAGGATAAACCAAAACATCATAAATACAGGTGTCTTCTACAGGCCCTTCACATTCAGCATCCAGTTTCCCATCTGAAAATATATTTCTAGAAGTACATACATTCCTTCATTTTATGTAGGACTGAGGAACTAAGCTGCATTTTCTTCAACACCATCCATTCTCTCCACCCATTTTTACTTTATGTCTTCTCCTGATATGCATCAATTCCTAACAAAATCATTCCCGTTCTTTTCAGAAAAAGACTGGGAAATGTACACAGATCCCAAACAAAGGCAAAATATTATTATAAAAACACTATACCATTTCCAGTGCTATTTTCTATTCTCTTCCCTTTACCCTCTAATATCTGTTGTTTTGGCTTGTGCCATACACTGGCCATATGGCTGGGGAAGAAGGACTGAACTCTCCATAGGGTAAACACCTGCATTATGAAGATTTTAACTACCTAATGAGAGAGGAAGCTTATTCTGAAATGTAGGTAGGGATTTTTTAGTGAGTGAGCTGGGGGGAAAAAAAAAAAAAAAAAAAAATCCCACTGGGTGGGGGGAAGCAAGGGTTTACCTCACCTAACAAATTTTCAAATAGAACTTGCTTTGATGACACCAGGTGCAAGGTCTGTCTAGGCTATCTATCCTGAGAAATCCAAATGAAAGCATCTCATGAATGTGCCTATAATTTAAACTCCTTCCTGTAGGAGATCTTCAAGCACTTTGTTCATCAAATATTTGAGACCTATAACACATTTTCGCCATATCTCTTCCAGAATAGATATTGCTTTTTAGACAAAAAGTAAGCCATTCTTAATTTGTCACAAGTCTTTCAGTTATGATGAAGAGGTTACAGGAAGGAGAAGTATATTGCACAAAACTATGCAATTTTACTTTATTGTCATAAAAAAACTATACGTAGCATTTTCTTATATTTGTAGTGAATGGTGCTTCTAAAAGTGGAAGACGATATGAGGAAAAAATGCAATAAAAAACAGCTTACAAACTCAAGGCCATCTTTTCATGCAGCAATTTGCCAGCTCTAGAGAGGATGCAGATTTAAGAAAGATCCAAGTTTCCACAAATTCAGCCACAGCAGGCTAAAATTCCAAAGTGAAAGTGCTGCACAGAGCCAGAACGTGGCCTTAGATACACCAGTGTAGCTGAAATCAGTGGAACCATTCCAGGTTTACACCTGTGTAACTGAAAGCAGAATGCAGGTATTTGCTTTCCCTTTAGACTTCAGGTTCAGTAAGACAAGAAAACAAATTCAAGGTGTTCCCACTTCTTAATGTTTACCAAAATCCTCTAACTGCTCTCCACAGGAAATACTTGGCGGCACACTCTAATCCTGACATGCAAAATGCTACACAGGGCGATCCCCTACGAACCTCTTAGTAAGAACTCTGTGCAAAGCTCCAAATATCAAGGTGGAACAAGCAGCTCCATCTGACTCATGCTGGTTTACTCAATTTGCACCTATATAAGCAGAATTTAGAGCACGTCATGGAGTTTTTTGCAGCGTCAGAGGCTGCTTGCTGAGATCTGCTGACTGGGAATTCCGAAGCACACAATGCAAGCAGAGCCAAAGGTAAAAGCAGTAGGCCATAAAGGGTCACAGGTTCTTAAGCAGAACTGAATAAATGTGCCTGAAAGACCAGAAATACGAGGTGGCCGGTGGCTCACAAAGGGAAAAAAACAAAACACAAACATTCCAAAGAGCAAAGGCTTATTTATCTTTTTCTGTTCAGCTTCTAAAGTTTTATAACCATATATCTCACCTATAAATACTCAGTCTAAGACCAATGTGTCTTGTTCCGTGTAAACTCCCCAATCAATGCTGCCTCCTTTTCTATTAACCCACCCTTTAAAATACATTCTTTTATCAGGTTTTAATGTCTAACATGATTTAATCAGGAACACATGCCTCATAAATATCATCTGTCATGTTCCATTAGTTTCATGTGGAAAAGTACAAGTCAATAAACAAAGGTTGTGCCATAAATCTGCCTTGAACACATTATACCTCAAATAAGAAAATAAAAACATGTGTGTCCTTTGACCTGGATATTCTTAAAATGGAACTTCAGGTATTGTCTTATGCCTTTAAAAATGTCTAAAGCATTCACAATTAATTGCGTACCTAAGCAATTTCAATTTACATAATGTTGATATGGAGATGGTGATTAAATGAGCACTATGCCTTTAAGGCACCTGTTAAATAACATCACTGCCTCTGGGTTAAAACTGATATCCCAGACTGCACAATGAAAACCAGGTCCTTCCACCATGCAACTCCGCTGTAAAAATCCCTCATAACTCAGAGGAGCCGTTGGGTTCAGTTATTAAAGGCGAGAGGGGGAGAGGAAAAAAGCACCTTGTTTTGTGTCCTGCACGGAGCCGTGGCTGCTGTGAGCACCAGCAGGCCCAAATGGCAATGCAGGACCCCCACGCAGCCCCTCTGCGCCTGGGTTGGTGGCTGGCTGTCCGAGGACACAACTGACATGGGGTACTCGGTGGTGCATCCTCCCCCAGCCATAACACACAAGCCAAAGAGCAGGTTTGATGTTTGGGTCATCTGGAAATTTTCATTTAAGGAAACTCCCTGCCTTTCCAGAGCTGCAGGCCATGGTCAGTGCTTTCAGCCTCTCCTGCTCTCTACTGTGCGCAGTGTTTGTGGCTTTTGGTATTTTCCACTAATGATCTCAGTTTGTTATAGGCTGTCAGGGAGTGCTTTGTGGCTTGAGGGCGGTGTGGGACAGATGCTCCCTGGACTGAATTGTCTGCAGGAGCAGCAAACTGGACTCGCTGGTCCATGTGGTGGTCCCTCCCCCCACACCTACCAACGCAGAGAGTTTGGGTCTGCCCCCCTTGCTGCCCAGTCTTCTGCACTGCAGCAGCGTGGACAAGAAGGGCCAGTGCTTGTGCTGGGGCTCCTGTCCATCTCCCAGCACCTTTCTGTGCAGCATGCTGCCCACTGTGTCCTAGAGCTGGCCAACATGGCTCACTCAATTCAGTTCTGCTAAAAGCTCAGTTTTTTCTTTCTCTGGAGGTCTCACTGAGTTCTGAAGGATCTGGAAAGCAGTGAACATTTCTGATTGCTATCAAAACCAGGGAAATTGGGCTGTGAGCAGCTCTAGAGTCCTTGAGAAAGAAACTCGGATGTTTTCCTCACAAGCATTGTGAAATCTGGGGAGCAAGAAGCTCCACAAACTTAGAGAACTGGTCCAAACACTGGGTAGTGACTCAGACCTCCAGAGTGTTCCACAGGACACACTGAAAGCACACAAAGTATTTTCTCTTACATGTTGAGAGGACACTTCATTTGCTCAGCGCTGGGCACAGAATTAGTGTACGGGACGCAGTTCTCAAGTGCTTTCTCCCAGGCTACATCTAACCTGGCTGAACACCAGGGCCCTTCACTGGCAGAGCAATAAGCTTCTTCCAAAAACCTGCACTAATTACAGCTGCTCTCAGGGCCCTTATAAACATCAGGCTCCACTTCCCAGCTCTTGTGTTGTCTTTTCTTTCAATAACAGAATTTTTAAAAGCAAACAAGTTTTCTGGGTCAGAAGACTCTGTGCATCAGAACTGTATGATAGGAAAGTCATAATACTTGTAATTCCCTGAGATCCTTTATCTTGCACATCTCAGACTGACTCCAGTGGTATCACCTGGCAAGGAGCCAAAGGAGCTCTGCTACTAAAGCAGCACGATAACATCCGTACTGAGTGGGGGAAATGCCAACAAAAACCTCCCACTTTTCCCTGGATTTTCATCCAAATAAATGAGAATGTCACTGTAGCTCGCCCTGTCAATGAAGTTGCACTATTTAAACGCTGGCCCTATCCCTCCTCAGTAACAATTAACAAAAGAGCACTGCATTTTTGCTAGGTCAGTATCCCACCCCTTGCCTATGAGGCTTCAGCTCCGTGTTGGAACAGACTATGGCATGGCATTACTTTCTAGGCAGCTGTCTGCATCGTGTGCTGGAATTCACGATGGGAAGAATTCAAAATTAACACTATTGCACTGTTCGCAGAAGATGCCATAAAAGGAGATCCATGGAAAGCAAGAACTATGTAACATCCAACATCAGAATACTAAGCATCAGATCCAGAGAGGTATTTAGGCACTGAATTTCCACTGACGTCAATGGGAGTTAGGTGCTTGAATACCTCTCTGGATCAGACTTTTAATAGTGCAAACATCAAGTCTTGGTTCTTCAGTGGTTCTACAGTTTCTACAAACTTTTCAGCACCTCCTCTGAGGAGCAAGCCCTTCAAAGGAAGGCCTAGGAGACTTATCAGACATTTGTGTCATCTTGCCTGAAAACAGCCATCCAGTTCTCAAAGCAAACAGACAGGACCTGGTAAGTATATGGGGGAAAAAAAACACCACCACCAAAATAACTTTATGACATTGTTCAGGCACCATTGCTTGGCTTCCTAGGAGCCATTTAGCTGCATGAATCTCTAAGGTAGGACCCTATCTCTACTACCAAGCCTATGGAGTGGCAATATGCTAGAAGGCATCTGACAGCTGTTGCATTGTGGAAGAATACCTGATTGCAATTAGCTCCTCATTAAGACCTACCGGTTGTTTTCAATTAACATTGGCATCAGTAAGTTTCACTGGCTCTTAAACCAAAACAAACAAACAAGCAAGCCTAAACTCTAAACCCAGGAAACCTGTCTGCAACAAAATCTGAGAAACTGATAGGATTCTGAAATTTATTATGTATAAGGAAATTGAACAAGCTGTAGTGGACACCAAAGGGTGATCACTTGACTCATTCAGAAATATAAATCAAGATACCACCCAAAGGAAAAGAGTGGTAAAAAAAAAAATTAAAAAGGCCCTTGTGATGACAGCTGAGATTGAAATTAATTTGCCCACTTGCAGAAATTCTGAGTGTTTGCTCTTGATTTTTCATCCCCACCACATGGCAGCTGTTTTCTTCCAAAGCACACACTCACCCTGTTGTGGGCTGCTGGAGCAACACAGCCAGTGTTGGAAATAGCCATGTCCTGCAGTGGCATGGCAAGCCATGGGCACAGCGGCCACGCCACAGGGTGCGCAGAGCCTTAAGTACATATACAGACACAGACTTGTGTCTGGCCCAGGGACTGACAGAGGAGGAAGGTGTCACAAATATAAATCTCGGGCCAGGGAGCCAAAGAACTCAACCAACTTTTAGTCACGTGGGTATATCTCAGTTTCCCTTGGCTGCCTCCATCAACTGCGTCCCAAAGTTGTAAAACCTGCCCACAGCTGCTCTGCTCACCCCCAACCTGATATTTCACACTGTGACTTTATGCAGGCTTGTTTAGGTCTAACAAGGTCCTTATTTTTCTACAATGCAGGAAATAAGGAAACCAGCCATCAATTATTAGAAGCGCAGTAGATCTGAGCCGCATGGCTGTAAAACAGATTTTTCTTTAATGAAACTGAACTGGCATTTGCCAGAAATAACAAGTGCCCAAGACCAAAATGTAAATCAAAACTAAAGGAGAGTTTTCAAAACTCTGAATCATTGGTAGCAACAGACAAGCTCAGAAGGAGGTTGGTATGATTTTGGAATGTCTTAAAAATGTGTGACTAATATGACTTCTAAAGACATTATTTGTGAGTTAGTATTTCAGTCTCCCCACAGAAAGAAAACACCATGGCCAGAGAGGGCCACAATGTTTGCTGTAATAACTGTGTTAGTATGTCACTATTGCTATGCTAGGAAGGAGGCCTTTGTTTTCATTTCAGAAAGCAAAGAAAGGGAAGACATTAATGCTGGAAATCATTGGAGCTTGGTAAGAGAAGGAGGAACACAGCTGTTACCATTTTCCAATGTGTGCAGGTTTTAAACCCAGCACTCGTTTGAGTTGGTCTCAGCCCAGGTCCTAGGAGACTCTGCGTTCCATCACAACATCGCTGAATAGAGCCTCATCTAGTCAAGGAGGAGTGGTGCTGTTTGCTGAATAGAGATGTAACAGGAGCAAAGGGCGGGTCTGGAGAAACAGCAGTTCCTAGCGATTGCCTCACCACAATTCCTGTCAAAGCTCTGTGATTCTGGTGCAGTAACGCTCCTCCTTCCCCAGCCTGCCCCCTACTCTTCCTTATGAAACCTAGGCTGAGCCCCTAAATTCGGCCTCAGGTTGGATGTGAAACACGAGAATCACAACGCAGAAGGCACCTCATGGAAGAGTAGTCTAGCAGTGGGAGATTACCTGGGACCTGTTCTTTGGCAGATTTCAAATGAAAGCCAGTGGGATGCTCCAGCTCTTTTCTCCGGTGATTCTATCGTTGAATGCAATTGTCCGTGGTTGAAGCAGATTGTTTCTTCAACAGGAACACCCAAACATAACCGAGAGACCCCCAGGTACCAGAGGATTTATCATCTCCTTTGCTAAGCTGATCCAGGTTTACTACCCTTGCAGTCAAAACCATCGGTCTTCCTTCTGTTTGATCTTCCTTGGCTTCAGTTTCTAGCCATGAGACTTTGTTCGGCATTTATCTTCATCCAAAAGACCCCTCAAGTGTCACAGACTTTTCTGCTCTAATGCATCTCCAGAACTGACCAGATTGCCTCTTTTGTGCCATTAATCCACCAGCACCACATGTGGGCTAGCATCTTCCCAAAACCTTTGATTTTTCAAAGCCATTTAGGAATGCTTGACCATTAACCTATCTTCCTGCAGCTAGAGTGACACTTAATAAAAAGGTAACATCATTTCCCTATGCTTTTTAATAATGTATCCTATCACATCACACCCCATTAGAAATATAATTTCCCATACCAATGACATCCCAATTCTTTTCTGTGTCACTGCTTACCAGGACATACAGGCTCCCATCTGTCAAAACAGTTCATACTCTCCATTGCAAGGAATAGTCCCCTGTGTTTGCATGAAAATATCCATTGTCTAGTTCCTGATTCTTGCTTAAGAAATCCATGTCGCATGCTAGTCACATGCTAATTTTTATTTACTTTTTCCTTAACCTGAATCAATAGGCAAACTTTACTGGCAGTGATTTTCTATTTTCTGTGAGGATTTCAGTAGAAACTGTAAGATAACATGGAACAAAACTCAGCCTTTTAAAATTGAGTACAATATACTGTTGCTGATATTTGTTTGACGTGCATCTCAATTTTTATAGATAATTCGGTTTTTAAACCATTCAACAGCTATTTTTCTTTTTCTATCAGCATGGCATATGACGATTCAAAATGTCTTCCAGAAGCTTACTCTTAATCCACCAACACATTTACCTCTGCCAGCCTCACTCTCGGGCTTGCTATAGAACAAGTCTGACGAGACTGACTCTTTTAAGAAGCAGAACAGCTTCCTTGTTAATGTAGGTTTCTGTCACAATTCACCACAGTTCAAAACAGTCAAAACTCCACCTGAACATATGACTGTAGACAGGACCATCAACTAAAAGTGCCGGAGGGTTCCAGGTATGGCCAGTCCATTTTTATATTTGGAAAACAGGATGTACCATGAATGAATAATAATAATTCAATTTGAGCCTAATTCAGTATCAATAAGGCTATTTCCTTCTTCAGAACAATGGTTGGCATTTTCTATCCCCAGCAGGCAATCGTGTGTTAGCAATGGCATGTCCCCAGATTGTCACAGAACATTTCACAACTGCTTTGCACATAAAAATCAATCATTTTCCATGCCCAGCTGTCCCACCATTGGCTCTCCCAGCTGCTGTTCTTAGAGCCCTTCACTCTGCCTGTTTTTCACTGTATGCTTTCTCTGTGTCTTCTTGACAAACAAGTGTCCAGAAACGCTAAGGGAAGATTTGAACTTTGTTCAGTAAGCCAGAAAGAATAGCAGCCCGGAGCCTGACAGACGTCTTGTTACTCTTCATTGTGCCTAAGCACAATGTGGGAATGAACAATGTTGCAGAAAAGACAGCAGGGCACTAAGAGTGATATCCCATAGTAGGATCTCCATGCAGCCTGCCTTTAAAAACTCCAGTAACAAACATCTCACAGCCTGCTTGGCAACATATGTCAAAAGGTTAGCATACTCACAGCTAACGCTTTGCCCAGTGTCCAGCCCACCTAATCCCTGTGGAAGAATAAAGCAACACAGAACACACAGAAGGCACTGAGTCCTGTGTGCCTGTCACCGAGTGCTTAGTACCAATGGGGAAAACCCACTGCCACATTCAGGTTCAGAAAGGATGCAAAGGACATTTTCTTCCATAACAGAAGAACAAGACTGGTGTGGGCACCATGCACACCAAGTGCAACCCTGATCTATAAATCAATGGATTCCAAGTTTAGATGGTTCTTAGCACTAATATAGCTTATATTCTTGACCTGTGTTGCTAATGCTGTAGTCAGGAGACTTCACACTGGAAGCTGTATCCAACCCTTCAGATTGTTTTATCTAATGGCAGTTGGTATCAAGATTCATTTTTACCTAAATTCCAGTTGGTTACAAGATGAGGCTATTTTTCACCAAGTTTCAACTCTCATATTATCTCTAGGCTCTGAAACCATCTTCCTGTCGCTTCAGAGTCACCGCTTGCCGCCAGAACATCTATCCCGTGCATAAAGCATCTTTATCACCTGTAATGTTTACCATTCTTAATTTTCATGTCTCCCAGCAACTTCTCCAGCACCTAATAAAAACACCATTGTAGACATTAACACTAACTCTTGGCAAGGAAAGTTCCCCAAAACAGGTTGTCCCATTTTACAAAACGTAACCTGGGTGTAACCGAAGCGGCAAGCCTCTGCAAAATGCTAGGGTTTAAACCCAACCTTGCCAAATAAACCGCGTTTGTAGCCAATGCCATCATGCATTAGGTCTCAAAACACAATTCATGATTAGTCATTCCAGTGGTCTGCTCTCACTTTCTAGTTTTGGCCCCCTTTATATCTGCTTTCTATGACTAATTTATCAAAATATACACACTTGTAAAAGTATTTGTGGAAGTGGCAAACTTATAAGCACACAGGCATAAAAATGAATTTTAAAAAGGTGGTCTGAGTATTCATGCCAGTAATCTCTGCCTAACAGCTTCTGACAGGATACAGTGAGAGAAAGGAGATCTCATTTGAATGTTTCCAGCAAAAGCTAGCCAAATCACCCTCACAGATTTGGAATATTTACACATTCAACAGACCAAAAGCTATTTACACCGGTTGCCATATTTCCAGATTTTTAGCCCACAATTCAAATAAGTTACATCCCTTTATATAAATTTAAAATAAACCATCACAAAACTTGCACACAGTTGAAGACAGAAGGCCAGGAGGCTAAGGGAATGAGTAAGTTGTTGAGATTCAAGGGCAGGGAAAGAGTAAGTGGGCTGTAGGGGTATACATCCCCTTAAATTTCCTGTGCACTCATTCAGAGATGCTGAAGCGCAGCATCTTTGTTTTGCAAAGAGAACCATTCACACACAGTCTGTAGCTTATCCCAATGAAAATATGTCAAAAAACCTTACCAAATAGCTCAAGAACACAAAGAAAAAGAATATAAGCTAATCTATGATGAGTTGATGAGGAAAAATAAGTAAAACTGCTCTAATTAAAAACTTGAAATATCTTTTTCTTTTGCCAAGTGAACTGGAGTCCATACCTAAAAGACAAATTGCTATGCATTTGCCCTCCATGGCTCAAGTGTGCCTCCTTTTTATCCACTCTTGGTTTTAAAATGGCATTTCTTCAGATTTGCACCAGATCTGGGGCTAATGGAATCAGGCCAACACAGTTTCAGTTGAACATAAACCAGCTCTGATGACTTTAAGGAAGCTGAACATTACAGCAATCAGATATCCAGAAAAGAGGAATTTCGTGTTGCCTTTTCCTCTTCAAGTCCTGGGAGACAGCCTCAGCTGTGTACAAAGTCTGTTCTGCTAGAGAGATGAGGAGCTCAGGAGCCTTATAGCAGCTCTCACCTCAGGCCCCTCAAGCACACAGTCCATCGGTTGCTCCCTGCCCCAAGAGCAACAGCTGTAAGATTCCCTGTCTGTAGGTAGGCAGGGGCAACCCTAAAGTTGCTTCCTCCAGCAAACCAGAGGGAAGATTTTCCTCCCAACAGGAACTTATGGGCTATTTCTAACACAGTTCCCTTAACACAGGTCTTAATGTAGCCTTCTTCCCCTCACCTCAGCATTTCAGGCACTGAAATAAAGGGGAGAATTTGCTCCCCAGCAACTCTCCTGCAACTGGCAGCATAAATCAGATGCCAAGTAGCAAGAAGGCCAACTGAAATGTTCCATTAAAAACCTTACTCTCCCAAAAATAACAAACATGTATTTTGCACGTTTCACTCCTCACGCTGAAGGAGACTTACAAACAAGGGCAAGCACCACATATTTCAGGTAGCACAAAGAAATCTGGTCCACGTGCACACCGTGTAAAGGGGGTGCAGCCATGCTCAAGCATCACCCCAGGCCGATGCAGCCATGTGTTGCAGTGCACCATCCGGCGATAACACCAGACGAGACTGCAAATGGAGCACAGCCACATTACCTGGACACTGCACCTGAACTAACAAAGTCTGTCTCTCAGCATAGAAAATGAAACTGGCCCTGATGGTGTGCTGAAAAAAACTGCCCCATTCCTGGCTCCAGAACTAGCCTGTATTTCTCCACACTGTATTCTGTTACACTCTTGCAGAAACGTCCAGAATAATAAACAGACGCCCCAAAACAATACAAGTAAATGACACAGCTTAGAATAGAGTCCAAGCACCCTAACGCTCCTCATCCCAAACATTTACATACTTGGCCATGTCAGCTGCTGGCACAATCTTTGTTCTCTCTCTCTGCCTTCACCAGTTCTTTGCCTGCTTCATTGAAGACAGCAGATCACACCCACTTTAGATCTATGTGAGGTTCTGAATAGGAAGGAAAATTAAAGATGAACATGCTGTGCTGACTGTCTGACCTTGGCATCTGAGCTACTGGGCTGCTTCTGCTTGCACTTTTCCCTCTGGGAGCAGGTTTAACACTTGGATCTTCTGTTTCACGCCTCAAAATTGCATGGATGGGATTTGCAAAAACATCCAGTAGTCGCCTCCTCCTGAAGTCAATGCTACAACTCACTGCAATTGCGCAGAAGCAGCAGAGCAAAGCAGGAGTTACGAAACTTCACGCTAAATCCCTTCTGGAAAATAGCAGAGAATAAAACAGAAAATCCCTCCTTCTATCTGTTTTCACTTTAACTCTCTCTTCTCTGTCCAGCACAGATGGGAGCTGAGAGGTTAGGCAGGACTTACTTTTGGGGTGAAATGAGCTCTTCTGAACACAAATTGCTGCTTTCCTCAGCCACCTTTCCTGGCCTGCCTGCTTTTCTCTCTTATGCATCCACCGCTATGGAGATGCTTCAGCGAAGAACACAACATGCAGTCATCAGAAGTGACTGATCATTTGTTCTTGCTGAAGGATTCAGGTTAAATCAAAGCCAGCTGCTTCAGAGAGGGGCAAGCGGGTAGAAAGTTAAGCAAAAGAATAATAAAAAATGCAATCTAGAGCCTACATAGGAAATCTACTCTTGTATTTCAAATAAACAAGTCTAAGGTATTTAAGCCTCATGAGCAGAAAACATATCTTTTTTTTTTTTTTTTTTAAGCCGTCCTCTTGCGTTGTTGTTCTGCCCTAATAACTCTGAAATGTGCTACTCATCTCTCCCAGTTAAATATCCTGTTTCACAAGCCCACTCCTAGATATCTGAAACTGCACAGCATTTCTCTCTAGCTTTAGGCATCTAGCATTCCAAAGAATTAATATTTAAACTTATTATAAGGGAATGAGGATTGCATTAAGCATGTAGTATTTAGCAAAACATTCATATCAATAAACTGTTGCACTGCTTGCTTGAAGCACATTTATGATTCTTTAAACTCAAAAAAGACTATGCTCTAAAATTGACATATGCATCTGTATTTTCCTTTTATTACAACCAAGTCTTAGATAGGATTATAGACTGGAAGCTATCAAATTTCAATTTTACGATACAATTAAAATTATATTATCTTTCTCTGCCCAAGGGGTTGTTGACTTCAGTATTTAAGTGACTTAAGCACAGCAAATTGTGAAAAAGCAATGAATCACAGCCCTTATTTTAAATAATCCTAGACCTTCTACCTCTCCTTGGGAAGCTCCTCATGTTAGCCTAATATTGCTCCTGTATCTTACAGAATAAAACTAATCAGTCACGAAATATCACTTAGTTCTTTTTTTCCCCTCTTATATTAGCCTTTGATTTACACCTCAGATACTCTTTTCCAAGCCAGCACATGTAATTTATTTACAGCATAAGAAGGCAGGCAATATACATCATTTACTGTTATACAACCTTCTACGAGGAATTAAAATACCAGGCCCCTGGAGACACACTTCATATAGTTCAGCAAGTTCCAAAATAAACCAAACTGCCAGCCCCTCAAGCACTTAAAACAACAATGGAGATCTGTACCAAAAAGTTAGTTTTACACTATTTGATGATGTCGCCTTAGTGTCATTTTTCCCTCTGACTAAATATGCAAAAAAACATAAGAATGTGTTTGCTTTCCTCTCATTCTAAAAAGACTGACAACTTCACAGCACTCACAAAGCCCTCTTCTTATCACACCACCGCCAGAATTAAATGCAGTTTAAGATGGTTTGCATTCGTTTAACCCCTAGAATAAATTTGGTTGGGTAGATTCAGTTACAGCGCTCCTTTCCACCATGCAAAATAATCACATATACATTCAGGCATAATGACAGAAAAGTCAGACATGATTATTAGATTTAGACTAACACAACTGTTTAAAAAAAAAAAAAAAAATGTGGGTGGGGAGCTTGAGCACTTTGCGGTGATTTAACTGAGATCAACCTTGTAATTCCTAAATGAAGAAAACGTTAAAACACAGAATTTGCATCTGTTCGCTACTCCAGCTCTGGCAATGTTGCTTCTGTTTTCCAAGTAGTCCCCTCTCTGCAAGAAGTCTTAATGATTAATAATCATTTAATATATCCAAACTAATTATCGTAATTAAAAAAAAAAAAAAAAAAAGTCCTCGTTCCAGGTTAGCAGTGAAGCACAGATTCTGAGAACAGAAAGCGTCAGGTTCCAAATGAGATTTCACATAGTGGGTGCCAGAAAAGTAAGAGGGGGAGAAGGAAAAAGGGGAATTTTTTGCCTCTATTCTTTAAAGCCTGTGCGGAAAGGTGTACTGCAGCAGCCTGCACCGATGCTTATCTGAATGGAAGAACTGGCCCTGGCTTTTTTACATGCCCCATTTGAACGCAATAAAACAGCATGAGTGGTTTTAACTGGTCGTTCCGTCTATGTCACTGTAACGCTCCCTGCTCTCGGGAGAAGATAACAGCTGTGCCATATTCAGAAACACATACTTTTGCTATTGTTTGCACATTTGTAGGGCTAGATTATGCTGTACCACAGTTAGCAAGCACTGCCCTTGCTTTGGAACCCTGTATTCTTTGGGTTGCATCAGTGTGCTGGGAAACAACGTGTGGTGGCTAAGAAAAAAATAAAAGGCAAACAAAACCAACATTATTAAAAGCAGTTCTCAAGTACTGTGAAATAATTACTAGATTGCATGCCTAGTTCAAGCCTGTTGCCATATAATGATAGGAACCTGGAGTACAAAACAGAGCAGTTTACATCAATATTCGCTCTCCAGTTACCCTGCCGCCAACATCTTCCACACCTAAACTCCCTGAACAGCAGAGGTTCACGTTTCTAGAGTAATGGTAATAAGAAAATTATATCCACAGTAACTCCAAATTTCATACATAGTCCATACGTTATTCTACTTCGCAGCTTACAGATGGATTCAATACAAGCTTGTTATTTGTTCTACAAGCTTTGCCGTGTACACAGGATAAAGGACTTCTGTAATATTAGCGTTGAAATACTGACCCAGCTAAAGTTCGTGGCAAGACTCCTGTTGATTTTAATCATTTAGAGTAAAATTTTGTCCCTCCTGTTCAACAGACTGAGCATCTTTGCTCACTGAAAGTGAAATAAAACTTTGTTGCCATAAGGAAGTGCCATCTCCCAGAAGACACTCACTTTACATTTAGCAGCTCTACTATACAGAATCTTCCAGCACTTCCAGACCTTAACTTTGAATCTACTAAAAACCCTTAGCATATGCTTCAGAAGCTTGTGCTTACAGGGCTGACCTCTAGCACACACATAACCATTTAGACAGAGCTGAACAGATCATGTGGAATGTTCTGAGTTCCAAGCATTTGTAGCTGATGAAACTAGCGACAGGAACTCAGCAAGGCACACGGGAAAGTACTTGCAAGATTGAGGTTTACAATTGTTGTTACTACAAAATATGAAAGGAAAAGATCTTTTTCTTCTCATCATTTTTAGAAGACTATATAATAACCCTGTTTTCATTCCATGTGTTAATTTAACATCTTAAAGCCAAAGTAAGTAACTTCTTATTTCCTTCTCTTTCATCAAGTAAAACTCAAGAAGTTACAAAACCTCTTCCACAGATCAGACTCATTTCCTGTAATCTGGCATCATGTGCTAATTCAACACAATATTAAGACAGATACAATATTTAATGTCTCCACGTTCTGAGTGGCTTTATATGACAGGTCAGTCGTTTTTTGTCTGGTTTATATTCACTAAGTATTCACTAAATTCCTAAATGACAAAGATTTTCATTACTTGATCAACTAAAACCTTTTAAGTGTAATCCATGAAATGGTCATCTTCAACTCAGTGACTCTGATTTTGTAACCCAAATCACTAAAAGTACTTCGTCAGCAGCAAGTAACCAAAAACTTATTTTCCTATTCAAAATGAGTAAGCAGTTTAGCCAGTTTAATACAGGAGGGGACAGACGTGAGTTTCCTCCCCTTTTTCCCCCCTGCAAAACANTTCAGTTCAAATAAACCTTTGAATTCCTTTGTGTAGAGGAGCATTCAAACACATAATATGACAAGCAGGCTTGTAAGGGAGCTACAGTGGAAAAAAAAAAAAAAAAAAAGTATTGCTACAGCCCAATATAAACTACAGGAAACTTAGAAATCACCGTACTGGGGGGCCCCTTCCCCTCCCCCTT
>VXAV01004111.1:135849-156380 GCA_013399715.1 Alectura lathami
AGGGTCCCTGGGGCTCCCTCCCACCCGGGCGTGGTGCCGAGGGCCTGCTGCCGCTGCCCAGAGCCCTCACCCTGCAGCCGGCACCGCGTCTGGCTGCGGGCCGCCGGCTAGCCCGCTGCCCGTCACACAGCAAACCAGCCGGCTGCAAACCGGCCTCCAGCACCCCATGAACAACTTCTGTGCGGGAGCCACCACAACTGCAGCGTGCCGTAGAGGAGCAGCAAAAGAGCTGAAGCCTTGCCGAGGGCTTGGGCAGTGGGAGGTGGCAAGGTACGTACAGCCTGGCCACGGCATGTCACCCATGACGCAGTGGAGGTGCAGCATCCTTTCACAGCCCTGCAGGTGCCTGGAGCTGGCCCACTCCAACAGAGGCACTCAGAGCAAACAGCACAGAGCAGTGACATTTTCGCTGGCTCCTCATGGCCCAGTTGGGTCTGGAAGCAATCTAGCAGGCTTTATTAGCTTGGGCCTCATTCCAAGCTAGTGCAGGCTGAGCAGCAATGTGCAGCTTCGCACCCCCTAGCTCGGGGGGTGTATGCACCTTGCTGCCCCACTTGCTGCTGCTGGCACAGGTGCAGCACTGTCAGGTCTGCAACACACCAGGGCAGCTCAGAGAGAGGAACAACTCAGAGCCACCTCAGGCAGGCATCTGGTTGGAAATCTCTCCTATCCACATTGAACCTAAAGGGAGGTTTGAGAGATTTAGCATGAGAAGGAGGGACAGCTATTGATCTGGCAGTTCACTGTGCCCCTCCTGAGGGACACGCTGCAGCTAGAGAACAGAGATCTTCATCCCTATCCCCCTAATCACATGTACTAGCCTGTGGAGTAAAGGAATGGTCACGACATGAGGGCATGACTTTTTTTTGGCAGATGCTACAACTGTTGTATATTTGATCGGAGGGCAGTAGCTCTCCCTAAGAGACATGAGATTCAGAGATGGAACAAGCTGTTCTAGGAGCAGCAGTATTAAAGCCTCATCTGCAGTGACTCTCCCCTTTTCTGCTCTGCATGGATGAGGTCTACCAAAGAAGGAATGTGCCAGCCTTACCCCATGGGGGTCGTTTTCTTCTGTAAGGCCACGTCTTACATTGCCAGAAGTTAATAGCTGTCTGTCAAATTTCACTGAAAACTGGTAAATGTCATCAGAATACGTTTGTGGGAACAAGACATCATAAGGGAGAAATTCCCACCTCTATGGGAAACTAGCTGGCACAAACACTGAATTTAAACAGTGATATCCTAGGTCTATATAAACAAAGACTTCCAACCTATGTTACACTCTGCAGAGAGCAGCTCCTCAGCTGACTGCTCTGCTAGCCTTTATCCTTTCTCCCATCAGTCTGTGAGGCCCTTGGGATGGAGCAGCTCTTCCTCTTCTATTTGGAAATGCTAAAGTCACCTGGCAGTGCTACCAGAAGCAATAATTATTTAAGACAGAAATACACTGCAGTAACAGCCTAAGCCCCAGTGACATGTGAAAAGGCAATAAAATTTATTGAGGGAAATATTATTCCAGAACGCAGTGTAACCAGGGTAATCTGCTGCTTCCAGTGAAGGAAAAACCTAGGGTTTGGGTGGATTCTGAACACAGCCTCAGCTTGTGCAAATCAGCTCCATGATTATACGCTGTCTGAAAATCTAAATTAGAGATCTTTCCTAGAAAACATGTAGCACTGGATATGTTGTATAACTTCCTAGAGGGACTTTTTTTCTTGGCAAGCACTCTTCCCACAGCAAGCAGGAAAAAGGACATCATTTAACACCTCTGACCTCATTAACCTGCATCAGTCTGAACTTCCTACCTCAGGCCATGATCACCTCGCTTGGAAGTGCTGGGTAGTTCTGGTTCTCCCCTTTCTCCAGAATATTCTGCAAAAGGCCGGCAGGTGCCGCCACTGGCTCAGCAATAACCCAGGCAAAAAGAAAACCTTACTGCCCATAGGTGGCGAGGAGGGCCTGGGTGCGAAGCAGATCGCAGCTCCAAGCTACAGCAGCCCCTTGCATCGAGCTGAAGTTTATCCACGGCAGATTATCTCACACAGATGTAAATGGCATAGCTCAAGCTGCAGGTACCTGCATTCCTTTAAGCCCAGCAGGAAATGAGGCCCCATGGACTTGAACCTTCTCTCCCACTACTTCAGCTTCTAAGGTTTAAAAAAAAAAAAAAAAAAAAGACTTCCCATCTGCATCCAAATATCCAGCTGGGCATGCCCATCCCTGGGCCTAGGCAAGTGAAGCAGGCAGTGGCTGGACATCCTAGCTCTGCCCAGCAGAGGCTGGATGCAGAGCTCTTCCAAAGCAACAACTCTGCTCCTCCAGCAGTACCACAGATCTGGCAGGGAGGAACAAATGCCTCCAGTCACTGTGCTTACAAAGGAGTTAAGCAGTTCCCTTTCTCCCCCAGCTGAATCAGAGGATGCTTCATATATTCTGGTTCTGGAACAAAAGCCAAGCAAATGCAGTGTCGCTGGTCAGACTGCTTTATGCCCTGGGTCACCATGACTTTGCTGTACGCACGAGCTGTGCAGCAAATACTGATTGACCCAAAGTTGTCAGTACATCCATGAAATAAAGGGGTCTCCCCTCTGTGTCCTTGTGAAAATCAGTCACTGGCCTCTCTTTCCCATGACAGCAATACCCTCCGTTTAACAGAACGACAAGGGTGATTTCTCCACATTAGCCTTGTTGCTTCGCATTCCTCGTTGCTGAGGACTGTGGTCACGGGTCATAGCATATCGAGAGATCATGGCTACCCCAGTTGCTGCTTCCCTCTGTTAATGAGTCTTCATCACCGAAGCAGACCTACAGTTATGGCAGACAGGACATCCTCAGCCCCTGAAGTTCATCTCTAGGATTTGTTTCATTCTCAGTCAGATGTGAAAGGCTACAGCTTCAGCTAAAATCTTCTAGGGAATGCAACAGCTTGCCTGAATTTCCTCTCCCTAGGTTATGAACAGGGCACAGATGATAAATAACCAGAGACTAGTCCATCTGCCCACTCACCCGTAATTGGTGACCAAAGAAAGAGAAGGCAAACGCTAGCCCAGGCTGGACTGAAATCTCACCTCACAGGAACCTAGAGAAGGCCAGGACACAGGCAATTACTGGTGTAATAGTGCTCACTTGGGTCCTTGTAGTTAGGCAGCACTGAAACATCAAGCTCCCATGAGACAGTTCCTTGCCCTTGTTTTTGGCAATTGGCAATGGGGAACAAGGTGCTCACACCAGAGCCAGCTTGTGGACCACATTTGCTGCAGAAACTGGGCAGTCCTATACCACCACAGCAGTTAGCATAACTGCCCTGAGCATGCACAAAGGGCCATATTGCACAAGGCCCAGTTCAAAACTTACAGAGAGCAGTGAGGAGAAAAATAAAGTTTTTGAAAGTTTGATACCAGCTTTTCTCTGCTGATACACATGGCTACAATGCTGGTTTTCTAAGGCTTTTGTAGACACCCTGCCTCTGGACAGCACGAGCCCCTGTCGTCACAGCTGCAAAAGCAGAGGTATAGGTGCCCTAGCTTGAGGTGCTGCTTCCTGGGAGCTAAGTACAATGAGAAATCATCTATCAAAGGCAAGGGAAACAGCATTACATGAACAGGATCCAGTTAACCAAATCCAGTCTTTGAAGTACGCTCTTTACCTGCGTCAGGAACAGATGGTTGTGACTGGCCTCAGCAACATGGCCAGTAACAAACTGGATCTTCAAGAAACTTGGAGAGGCTGAAAACTCCAGTTCCCTGAATAATTCGTCTGTGGGAAGAGAAGAATGAAGCAGAATAGTTGCATGTAAGGTGAGCTGTGCAGAGCAAACAACCAGAGTTGAAGTATTCATCTTTAGTTCATGTGCTGCAATCCCTGCTTTTACTCCAGCAGGGGACAAAATTAAATTTTTGCTTGTTTGGTTTTCTTTCAGAAGAACACAATTGAAATTGTAAGGCCTTTTGTGTAACTGCTTCAGCATAGACAGGGTGGGAGTTGTTACCATAAGCATTAATATAGAGCAAAACAACCACTCTAGTGGGAGAAATAAACTTTGTTATAAATAACCTGGTTGCAAACAAGCTGTCGATTCACACATAGCTTATTTACAAAGGCATGCCAAGTCCAGACTTGTTTTTGTTTAAATTTACTGCACCACAGATAGTTTTTGTTTGGTTGTTTCTTTTTTACTGAGCCAAAGGTATTGTGTCTCTCTAAGTATGCCTGTTTCTTAGAGATTGACTGTATCCCTTTAAGGCTGCACAAAGCCCTCCTTTATAGGGGTTCTAACATGACCTCTTAAATTAAGACAGCAGGGTCAAACTGACCACACATTATCTAGCGATGTACTCAAGTGCTGCCTCATAACTTACAGATTTGTTTATAGCTCTTGTAGTTAGAAGACAGGCGTTCCTCAGATCAGTGCAACTTATCTTTTAAAAACAAGTCTCTTTTCAATAACTAGCGTATTTTGGGAAAGTCATACAGTAATCTTGAGTCCACCTTTGTCTGCAGAGACAGCAGAAAACAATCAGCGTCCCCAAAAGCCACCATAACACTACAGATCTTTCCCTGCCTCCTGCCATCTCAGTTAATTGGCAGATCATTCTAGAGGACTTTCATGGAAAAAAAAAAATCTAAATAAGAGTTCATTCTCCGTTCAGGATGTTGTTTACACATGCTTACTCAGGCATCTATTGGTAATATTCCTCTGCATCAGTCCATAAATAGATTAATCTCTCACACCATGTGTAGGGAACACAGGCAATAAAATAAATCCATGTCCTAAACAAGCAAAAAAAACCCCAGGCCAACACAACTTGAGAGCATTCAGCTTGTAAAATCCAGTCCTCAGCAGTTTGACATGCCAGAACTCGAACTGCTGCTACGACCTCAGTTCACGCCTCCTATAAGTGAATTATAACACTGGCTTATAACGTGGCCCCACAGTCATTTTGCCTGGAGATCCATATACTCCATGTACTGAAGACAGTGATTGCTGAATGAGCAGCTAGTCACTGCTGACCTCTCTTTACTGGCATAGCGTCTGGACCACACATTGAATATGTTCACTGCACGCCAGCCAAACCCTGCACAGAATACAGAATTACTAGTTTTCTCCAGGGCATTTCTGTGGTGTCCATCACTGCCACAGCCTACTGATTTACAAAGGCTTGGTTATCACCACCTGAGGTGAGAGAGGGTGGTGTTTAGACTAAGCCCCCTTTTAAAACAGAGCCCCACAAGCCAAAAGCATCCTATTAGTTTGGGTGCTGAGCTTTTGACAATGGCTGCTTCCCTCCACCGCCACCTCACTCCAGGTAATTCAGCATGTCCCATGACTGTATGTAATATAGCACATACCCAGCTCCATCAATTAAACTCAACCCTTGGTGCCCCAAATGGAGCACAGAAGTCTTGCAGATAGTGACCAGCCATGAAGAGCAGAGGTGCCACATCGGGTCTCTGCAATAAAGGCAGGGACAAACCATTTCACATACAAACGTTGAGTTATTCAAGAAGTAAAACGCAAAGCTGGTATTTCTGGTGTGTTTTTTAGGCAGGGAAAGCATGAAGGGCTCACTATTCACTCAGCACTTAGTTCCTTTGATGATTGCACACATGCTGTTTAGGCCACAGTTTTCTCTGAAATTCATCCTACCTCTGGAACAGATTTACACTGTATGGGGATTTAAAAAAAAAAAAAAACACCCTCTTATCCTATCACCACCTATTAGAAGAATCAGCTACTGTATCCATCAGGCCACCCAGGGAATTATTCCCCCTTGAATTTGTGTTTTTGATCTCATGGTAGACTTCAGAGACTAGCTCCTGTATGACTAGCTCTACTGTAGTCCCGAGGGTTCTTTTTTTTTTTTCTTTGCAAGGGCAGAAAGGTGGTCTTTCCTAATTCATTTTTTGTCTTCTGAAATCAGAGTACAGCATAGGTTTTATTCCCTAGCTCACAGCCTGTTTTCTCAGACATGAGGGAGCTGTGCAGCTTGTTAATACTACAGGTTTGCTCTGAAGCTGATGTGCCACCAGATGCAAATCCCTACCACAAGTCCACAGCTGCAGCAAGGAAAAGCAATATTCGGGCATGAGAACATCTCTGCAACACAAGAACTTGGCAAAGCACACTCCAGGTATGTCCACAGCACCCAAGTGCATTGGATCCATATAGCAAATATATTAGCAGTGCTGCTGATGAGAAGTATCAGACCACAGGGGAAGGAATGTGCATGGGTACTGGGGGGACCCTCATCCTGAAGCATTTGTGATGATTCCACTCAGACCCTCATCTTTTCATCACATCTTTGTAGAAAGGAGGGGAGGAGAGCGACAAGACCACGGCTGCCACCAGCAGATGAAGCGCTGCATCAAATGCCTGCCTGAGCACCGCAGGCTGCCACCACTCATCCCTTAGGAAAGGGACAGGACTGCACGTGGCAAGCAGTATTTCCACAGCTGAGGGTGCTCCCAGGGCCACCTCACCACAGGATTCTCCCACACACACATTGAAAGCATCAAGCCCTCCCCAGGCAGCACATCAAATCCAGCACATGGCCAATTCCAGTAGCTGGGGGAGGTCTGGCGAGCACACAGTTCAGGCTGTGTGACTTGCATGTGATAAACAGGCACCAGCAAATTGATCAGCAAGGGGCTGATGCTTCCATAGTTGCAGCTGGATGCATCTGCAGAGGTGCTTGCCTTGACCAGGGAGCTGTACATGTTTCTCACTGGGTGGGAAGAGGACTGCCCCAGGCCTTAAGACACCAGGAGCAGTACATACCATACAGCCTCTGTTCAATGTAAGCAGCAACAGAACTGCAACCACTTCATTTCAAGGGGGCATCCAGGCCCTGGGCAACAACAGGCATCAAGGCAGATCTCCTAAGGGGCGAAGCATTCGTGCTGAGGGAGCAAGTCCTGCACAGTTCTCTCAGATACAGCAGTACACAGTAGCTTTGAGGACTAGGGCCACTGTGTTTGTCCACTCAGAATTTTCAGTTACATCTCAGAAAATGAAGCAGGATAGGGTTTTGTTCAGATGTGTAAGGGACTGATCTGAACAATCACCTGCCTATCTCTGAAGCTGCAGGGAAAATCATTTCAGATATTCTTGACTACAGTGAACCTGCAGGGAGAGGCAGGTACTTCACAAGGCTGCCAGAATAGCAATCGAACCAAATGCTGTCAGTTTCACTTGTGCCCCTAGTACACAATCCAGTAAGAAGGCACAGCTCAGCTTAGAGATGATTAAACAGATGAGAAACATTATCAGGCTTGTGGGAACCAATTTAACCGCAGTTAGATAGAAACTGATGGTAAAAAAGGCTTTATGATTTTTTCCTCATTACCCAGAATGAGTAAATGAACTCAAGAGACTTCCCGTACCTCCCAGAAGTTTCACAGTGATTATTTTTATGTTAAGACAGAAGTATGTAACAGGACATGAAACACCAGCATGGTTTGCCAGAGGAATATAATTATTCCCAAACCATAAACTAGAATATGTTACCCTGTTTGAGCTCTGTAAGCCAGTTCCTGCATCTTCAGAGGGCACTCAACACACACTTTATATTCTCGTACACTCATAATCATGAACATGAGATACTGTTAAAGATTGACTTAAGGCTTAGAAAAAAAAAAAAAAAAAGCACTATATCTCCTTAAGAACTGTATCTTTTAAAGAAACCACAGAGCAATCAGCTTTTGAAACCTCCTGTCCACCACAGAATTCCATGAATCACATGCACATTAGCAGATGTCATGTGCAAATCCCTGCTGCAACACAAGGAGGACAGACCTCAAGCGCTCTGCCATCAAAAAGAAGTCTGCATTTTAAGCCTCCTGCTGACAGCCATAACACTGTTAATTACAACTTGCAGCTTATAGTTGTGGGAGCGTTGCACAAAATACCAGAGCAATAAAAAACGTTCTGCACCTGTTTAAATGCATGAAGAATTTATTTGAAACTCTCAACCAAAGAATTTGGGTCAAGAGTTAACACCTAAGGTACTAGCTAAAGCCTCATTTTAACTCCAGGTGCACATTGCAATGCCAGCAAAAGAGCAAATTATTTGATAAACCAGACAGGCAAGAGGTTTTGACATCATAGTCAAACCTCTGGTAGAAGTTAAGCTTGGGAAAACTTTAAAAGACTTTGTGTCTAACTTTAAAATATAATGAAAGGCTGTCTGTCACCTTCTGGCATTTGCTGTAAGCAGCCTCAGTGCAAAAGGAACAACATAGTTCTAATACCTCTGATCAAGCTACAACATACAGCATTTGTATTTCAAGAACATTAAATGCCTCTATACTGAGGAAAGCAACATGCAGGACTCACTGTAGATGTGGGGTTTTCCTCTCTTTCTACACCCCACAGGCCTCTGCTAAGGAATTATTATTACACAGCAACTCTGTGAGCCAACTGCCTCACCACACCAACGTAACTGACATCCTGGTCATCTTTGGATCTCAGATCCTCCAGCAGAAATCACAGGACTGACAGCACTGAAGAGAATGGAAGGAGAAGGATCCAAATTTTCCTTCCCCTCATCACACTAAGATTATTTGCAAGACCATTGAGCTTACCTTACTGTAATGTCCTTAAGATAGAATTACTGCAGCTACATGTTGGCACCTCATACACCACACAAGTTTTCTTCTATGGATATCACAGTAACTGCAGTCAGTTTAAAAATGTGAGAGTTCACTTTCAAACAATTTGGACAGGTTTGCTTGAAAATTTTAAAGTTTAAAAAAATGCTTTTAAAAAGTTGTATTTTTCGTCAGAAGCTACCAATAATGTATATTTTTCCAAAAAAGTTGGATATGTTGCAGACATCCACCTTAGCAGAAAGCTGTCAATCCAAGCTTTCATTCACAGCATCACTACCTGGACTGCAGGTAGTGATTACATTCCATTACTCAATTATCAAACATCCATTTCCTGTTTGTTTCTGTGTATATCTGAACTTAATTTCCTAGGTCACCTCAAAGATAAAACCCAAGCTGATAACTTCAAGTAGTATTTGTGTCTTAACCTTCCTACATACCCATTTTGCTCAGATTTCCACCCTGCAGGAGAGTTTTATTCCTTGGCACATCTGTTTCCTGTTCTTAAAGTACACGCTTCATCTGCACTAAAAGTGTTATCAGTTAAATTTATGAAACACTTCAGCACATTAAATATCTCTTCTCAGCCCTTTATCAGGGAAGAGTAGAGAAAGAATATATGGGGAAAAAACACTGAAGGATCTAAATGGCAGAGGAAGCCTGATAATCTCAAATGTCAGTCTTACACAAAATGAGAACTGATACTTTCTCACCTGTAAGTGGTATTAAAAGAAGGCAAGATGACTTTTAACAAGTTTTATTATACAAAAGATGAACTGATCCAAAACTAGGAGAGATTTTCTACAATTTTAAGAGTTCCATTCTGCAACTCGTGCTTCCGTGTTTTTCCAAAAATACAAGATAAAAAGGCTCAGTAGTCCCACTTTCTTCTTACCAGAAGTGTCATACAAACCGTAGCTGTACCAAAATCTTTTATTTATTCTTTGTATTCCAAAAACTGCTGAAGTCTTTTCTTATGTTCTGTAGAGACTTGCACTGCACTAAAACGAACAAATACAGAACATCAGATTTTTACATTAGACGTACATACACCACAAAATAAAGCCTCATGCCAAAACTAAGTATACATTAAAATAAACAACTACACCAAAGCTGAAATTTAGAAAACCCAGCTGTATGAAAAACCTAGGTTCCAAGAAAAATACACAAAAACAGTAGGCACTAATCTTTAAAAACAGCAATTCCTCAACAGCTTTCGCTACTAAAAGGCACTTGTCCCTAGAAACCTCATTCATTTCTTCACACATTTAATCATGGAATTTAACTATGGAATCATGGAAACAGAATATCCCATGTTGGAAGGAATCCACAAGGATCACAGAGCCCAACTCCTGGCTGCAAACAGGAGTACCTAAAATTTGAACTCTATGTCTGAGAGCATTTTCCAAATGCTTCTTGAACTCCGGCAGGGCTGGTGCTGTGACCACTGCCCTGGGGAGTGTGTTCCAGCACCTGACCACCCGCTGGTGAAGAACCTTTTCCTAATACCCAATTTGAACTTCCCCAATACAGCTTCATGAGCAATTGGTTTACCCTGAAAGAATGATTTAAGTGTGAAAGAATCTCTCAAAACAATCTCTGCTGCGTATCCAGCACTTCCAAACTGAGCGACATTTCATCCACGCAGAGATGGGGAGATACTGAAGGACGTTTCAGCACCACAAATTCAGAGGCTAAGTATGAAGGTCTGCCTGCTGTGACAGCAGCCAGTCAGTCATCAGACAATCAAGAAGCATGGGAGTTTATTTGGATGCTACACAGGTTTCTTAGGTTTCTCTCCACACTAAACTGATCTAGTTGATTTACTTTTCAACAGTTACGATTTATTAAATGAGCGGTATTCATGAACTGCTATTAAAGAGTTCATGGGGAAAAAGAAGTCACTAAGAACATCCACCTAGAATTCTTTAAGTAAGTTTCCAACAGGGACCATATATCTATGCAAGAATTTTGTAAGGTTCAAACCAAAAAAATACTAAATGCCATCTTATAATAATATCCTAAAGGATATTATAATATTATTATATTATATCCTTGCACAATCTTCCATTTCCACGGGTCCTACAGTAACATTGAATTAGACAAAACATAGCAAGCAAGCATGAAAAAAAGTTCTTACTTCAAGTGTTCTCCAAAGACAGTAGTTATCCGGTACAGCGCTGTTTTCAGAGATGCTCTAAGTGCAAAGCGTAGTGTTTTGTAGGATGTGTCCACCAGACTTCCTGAAGTCCTAGGAGGTTTACTAGAAACATGAGGCAGTTTGAAATGTCTGTCTACAACCTAATTGAGAAAAACAGAGATGAGCTTATTTCATCTGTTCAAAAACTTTATAATAGAACTAGCAACGTGTTTATTAACTAAAGCAAAGAAAGCACAAGTTCAGAAGTTCCACCAAGACACACAAAAATGCACTGGAGACCAAGCTTGACCTTGCACTTCCAGGCTATCGACGTAAGCACAGAGCCAAAATTTATGAAATAAGATTTTTTGGTAATGAGTCTTAAAAGCTAAACACAGCACACACAGTACAGTACAAAAACAATTCTGCCCTGTATTATATCTCGTTTCCTTCAAAAACAAGGGTGGTGTTCCCCTCTCCTTCCCCCTGGCACCTGTTCTTGGAATAAATCACTTACACCGAAGAGCTTCAACAACCTCAAAATTCTTTACAAGAATCTCCATTAAGGAAGTGAAAAATGATTACATCAATAAGCTATGCATAGTTTTGGAAACAAAACTGTGTTTTTTTTTTTTAAATACACATTTCCAAACGTCAATAATCTGGGTGATGTCTTAGTGTTAGCAGAGAAACACCTCTTTGATCTTATCTCCCGTGATTCAATGTCTCCAAGTGCTCCAGGTTGCACGAGGAATTGTGTACAGCCAACTAAAGATGAAGTCCTAACTATTATTAAAACATAGGATATTTGCTTCGTCCCTGAAACAAGGTTTTTAATTCAGCACTTAGTATCAGTTTTTTTTTATTTAACAATTCCGATAAAAATGTGCTTTCTGCTTCCACATTTTAAACACCTAACAAGGTTTTTATTTAGCTGTTTCATAACGAACCTAATGGCAACAGTTTTGTTCAGATTAACTGAAGATAAGAAGCCATTTACAGCCGCAGCAACTTTCATGTTATTACTGGTCAGCAGTGTAAAAAAAATTAGTTAACTACTCTCATCAACTTGTTCTGTGGTAAGGAAAAGCTAATGGTTTTCACCTCCTGCAGGGTCAGTAAAGTATTCAGGATAGCTGGCAGCGTAGTTTGAACAACTCCAAATTGGTCTTCAGTAAAGGACGCTGCTACCAAATGAGAGAGACCTTTGGGACAGAAAAAAAAGATTGCTATAAATTACAGAATTCTCAATTTTTGAGGCATTAACAAAGGTCACACTTTTGCCTGAAGATTCTAGTAATGTAGGATTTTTAGGACTTACTGCAGCCATGTTACAGTTAGCTCAGCTTTGGCTCGCTTCAGGACTACTTCAGTCACTGGTTTGACAGCTGAACAACTGCTTGAAGTTAATGTTAGGCACACAGATGACATATAAAATAAATAGTAAGAGGATCGGCTCCCTTTCCATTCCTCTGATCAGAACTGTACCTGACTTCAACCAAAAGACAAGAGCTATTTCACAATTCTAGCCATACAGAAACATTTCCAGATTATCTAAGTTTTTGTTCAGCTTGTATAAGAACTTTACTCTCGGATAGAAAATTCAGATTTAGCCTTAAATCCCTTCTCAGTTTGTTTATCACATTAAAAAACATTGCAGCCTAGCTCTCTGGCCCTTGTGAAAAGACAAGTGATACCTTCTGCTCTTCTGCAAAACTGTACGTATGATTCCCGTCTCCTGACTGTATCTCTTGGCTCATCTCCTCCAGTCTGACACAGCCCGTCTTATCAGTCCATAAAACATCTAACCTAGGAGGATGACCCATGTTTGCATAGTCAAATCCAATAAAAGATTCTAAAAATACTGGTATGTGCTTGACTTTGAAACAAACAAACAAGAAAATCGTGTTGTGCAACCACATGCTCATTGCTATTTTAAGTCTCTCTGGACCAACTCTTCCAAATTATTTGTTAGTTAGCACTTGAGTGCCTGCCTCACTCCTTCACCTCTGACTAACAGAGAAAGACTTAGACCCTTTAGGAAGAAAACTTGCTATAAAAAGACATCATAAATTTGTTACTGAAAAAACTGTAAAAGTGATAAATGAGTTCATGTAGGAGAAAAGCAACAGATCGATTGAGGAATCGCTACCTCAATGGAATAAATTGAAGTTGTGCCCGGGATCTCAAAACTGAGAAGCGAATTAGAGCTTTATTCACATTATATATCTGAAATGCAGTCACATTTTTGTAAAAATAGATTCAAAGTTTTCACAGAGACCCAAAAATCTGGAACTGGATCCTTCTAAGTGTTGTAGTTCCACGAACCAAAGGAATAGAAAAGCTGGGAATAGAAATTGCTTACCTTCTAATGCCCAGATGTGCATTTGAGCATCAGAGAAAACAGCTTGGATGGAGGCTTCTGGATGCTGAGAAGAAATCAAGGCATTCTGAGTGCACTTTCTAGAAGCATCACCAAAATTGCAGGTTTCAACTGAAGTATTATACATTTCATAGGGTCATGTGACTCTCCTCAAAAGATCTGCAAGGCTGAAAAACCTCAGGGAATAGACAAAAATCTGATCTTGCAATATAACAACTTCTTTCTTGAACAGGAGCTGCCATAAAGCTATAGGTATACTTTCTCTTTTGGAAGTTTCAATTGTGGTAGCTAACAAGTTCTCAGGGGCTAAATAGGCAAAATAAATCCCCCACTCCTGTTTCATGGCCTTGCACAACTCAAGTCTCCATTCCAGTCTAACTGATCAGAAAACACTGCTGCACATTGTAAGCAAAACATAGCTTACTAACAGCCTAGCTTAAACAAGGATTTTTATCCTTTTTTTTTTTTTTTAATGCAGGCAAAGGGTACTGCTACAAATCTCACAGTAAAAACACTGTGCTCATGAAAAACCTTAGATTTAAAGAAAGAACTTTAGAATCATTACTATATGCAAAAGATGAACAGTGCCACAGCAGATCCCATATGTCCATGCATTTCTAGACCATGCTGCTCACTTCTAAAACATATGATCATGACTACCTTGCTGAAGAAATACATTATCAGCACTCGTCTTGACAGGAAGTTTTTTATCTGAAAAGAAACAGAAGATTAAGCACATTGTATTTTATCTGAAGGTATGCACAGTAGACCCTCCTCCCTACCACCTTTTCACAGTAAAAAGGAATTAGGTGTGGGGTGAAAAAATATCTTTAAGATATGTAAGCTGATTGGAGAAGGAAGTATTCACTTAAGGGAAAAGAAAAGAGTTATTTCAGTGGAGAGAACACCTAAGCTGTACTGGCTGTAACCTATCTGTGCTGCAACTTTTACTCTACCTGTTCTTGCTTGTTCTGAAGCCACGTGTAAATAAAACTTGGCTGCACTGCCTCACTGCCAATTCTTGCAACAGAAAGCACCGGGAAGGATTCATGATGGGAACCATTCATTTGCAGACCTACAAGAGAAACAATTTCTTCAGAAAACTGGTTGTTGTCACTTTAATCCTAAAGATCTCTACTGACATCTGCTACACCTATGACTACAAGGATAAGAAAAGTGCAGTGGAAAAGTCTCTACCTGAGCCCGATGTCCACAGCTTCGGTCCCCGTCGCATAACATGAGGACTTTGGACTGATCCATGCCAGGGAGAGTTTAAATCCAGAATCCCTGCCTTGCAATTTAAAGCAGGTGAACTGAAAGGTGAACCAGTATCAGCCCCAGGTGGTGTCTTTAAAGGCATTAGGGATGGCTTAACTAGAGAAGACATGGTGGCTCTGGGAACAACAGTAGACCTCGGTGACTGGAAAGGCATGTCTTCTGCCACCACAGCTCCTGAGGACAGAAACACACTGCATGTAAACAGGCTGTTGTGTACAAAACAAGAAAAGGGGTTGTTATCTGAGTGATATTTCAACAGCTTCTGGATTGTGTTTTCTTTAACAGATGTTGTTTCTACTGTGGTCTTGCAAGAAGTACACATCAACATGAGTATGGAGTGCCTTAAATGTTCTTCTTGCTTGTTCTTCAACTGATGGTGGATCTCTCCAGATTCCACCCCCTCCACTTTTGCTCACTAGCATTTCTATACACCAGTGTGCATCAACATAAAGCGTGCTTTCAGCATTATGTACTAGAAAACGAGGCTGCTTAAGACCAGCTCCTGTATGGCAACTGCTTCTGAATCTACGTGGTAAGTAAGAAAGACACATCAGTCAAACTCCAAGGGAACAGCAGCTCTAGAAGAAATTCACCTCTGACACACCAACAATCCTTTGCTGTTCCCAGCACAGGGGTACACTTGTGTCCTAGGCACTGACTACTGAGGGATTCGGTTACCTGGCAGCCCTTGTGCCAACACAGGCATCAGAACTAAGTCCAGCACATGAAACACCTGAAATGCCTGCCAGCTGCACGCAGCTCAACAGTCAGACTGGCTTTTCTTCTTCTACCATGATACTCCATGAACATTTTCAAGATCCTTGTAACAACAAAACAAAAACTAATTTTGCCATCTTATGCTAACCAAGAGAGCAGCTATGCAAATGACAAAGCATCTCTCAGCAAGACTTGAGTTCTCCCTGTACTTGGCTCAACCACATCCTAGAACTTTAATATTTAGACTTTCTTAATTCATGCAGGTGTGGAAAAATACACTGTACTGAACATAACATCGCACAAAGCAAACCAAGTAAGCACATTCGTTCAAAGCTTTCCATTTGTTTGGGGGTTACTGCACCAAGAGCAAGACTTCCTTTTTATTTGTTTCCATTTATTTGCCAAAAATCTCACAACTCAACTTTCATACAACTTAATTCAGACTAATGCACCTATGCAATCTATCAGTGTTTCCATGCTTTATGAACTATTATGAGCATTTCTTCACGTACCTGGAGTCTGTGGAGATATTTTTATCTCTCCTGCTTGCTGCTTTGCTCTCCCATTTGCTGCTGCAGCCTCCTGCTGTGCGATCAGCCTCTGGGTCAGATCACTTAGAAGGCTCAAACACTCCCTTGATATCGCAGTCCAGTTGTGGGGGTGCCCACCTAGCAGTATGCACATCAGAGGGAAACACAGTACATATGTTTGATCCCAATCTTCATCCTCATGTCTGTTCTAACAGTGCACATTTGCTCTCAGGATAAGCTTCAAAGACTGTTACCACTCCATTTCTAAAAGGCCACAGTGCATTTTCACTGTAATGGTTTAGTTACACTGAAAGCAGATGAAACACAGACAGATTCTATCCTACTGTAATTAACAAGGAAGACTTCAGTGAAACCCATTAAGCAAATGGGAAGCAAGCAGCTCGGTCCATCTGATTTGAAATCTACTGAACAACTGGAATGGAACAGAGTGACATCAACAGTGATGGTAAACAGCTTTGAAGTTCTGCAAACATTAGAAACCCCGATGAGGTGCAGCAAGAAGTTTCTGAAGGCTTCTAGGCAGTTTCAACCGCCTTCTTTGTCATATCTTTGTATACAGCAATAGGCTTGTATACTAACTGAAATCACAGCCATTGTTTGCTTTCACAGCTCCAGCTGTGGCTCACTATTTATGCTCAATTTAATCTCACATCTGAACATTAGGCTTACACACATATCTGTTGGACTATTCATCTTGGATTATTTGAATGGTGATGTCAAGAGCACCCTGCTTTCAATACTTTGAGGCCTGTGTTTCCTCTAGGCTGTCATTAAAATCAAACAACATGGACCAATATTCCCTGAGTAGATGAAACAATATGAACACAGATGTTTAACCATTCTTTTGGAAAGGGCAGCAGAGGGATACTTTTACTTATGAAGCCGTATAGCTTACATAGCATATATCACAGCATTAAAAAACTGATTTGTCAAAGCATTTGGCTAACATTATTTAAAAAAAAAAAAATCAACATGAGATAGCTTTTACCTGGCTGGCTCAGGCTAAAGACTTCCTGACGTCGAACAGGAGAATACTGGGAAAGTAACATCAAGTCTTGTAAGGCTAAAAACTACAAAGGTAAGAAAACGTTTTAAACACATGGAAGTCCAAAGGGTTTCCTTAAAAACTGTACTTACCCACACAAATGCAATCACTAACAAAGACCAAGTCTACACAGACTAAAAACCAGCCATGTGACAGAAAGAAAAGGAGGCAAAGGACTGCATGCATTCCTAGAACCACTTTGGATGGGGCTGCTGAGCGGAGCTTCAGAGGAGCAGAGCTTCACAGAAGCTTACTGATATGATATTTCTTTGAAGCTAAAGAAGGTCTAGCACACTTTTTTAATCTTAACAGCTAACAGCTCAGAAAAGGAACTCCAGCAAGCCAGAGCTCACCTGCAGTGTGCCATACAGCACAAAGCCTAATTTTCACATAATTCAGTAGTTAATGCTACAGAGAAACGATAAGCAGATTTCCCTCGCTATGCAAGACCCAATTATAAATTAGACGTTTTAGTCTAATTTATAATCCCAGCAGTTACTAACTGCGCCGTGCTTGATTCTTCCCCACAGATCCTTCGATAATACAACAAAGCTTAAAACAGGATTCAAATGAATTGCAGCCTATTATACCTCCAGCCTTATCTAAGATCTGTATAACCAAAAAAACAACCAACCTCAGTTCTCAAATCTGGGAATTATTTTTAATTTCAGGAGGGAACTCGTGTAAGAACTCGAACATAAGCAGTAGGGGCAGTGTTGGGTGTACAAAACTCCAACAAAATACCTGTTTACCTGACAGACACCCAAAGTTCAGAGTTAAAATAAAAAAGAAACAAGTGTCATTAACTTTTTGTTTTAGCATCAGTACAAACTGATGTATTTGTTGCAGGCTTGTATCTCACCTCTACTTAAGTTAATCTTCAGCCTGAAAGTAGCAGAGCATGGTGAGCACCAGCAGATGTCACCACTGAACAAGTTTTCACCATTAAGCTGGCAGCCTTGCTGAGCATTCTGAGGCAGATCAGGGTTTGAGAATCACCTTTCCAGCACACATCTAGGGGGGGGTGGCAGAAATCCACTTACCTTTATGAGAAGGGGAGGATTGCTGTTTAAGATTTTAGGCAGGCACTGGTCTGTCTCCTCAGCAAAAGTTGTCTGAATAGGAAAATGATGTGTCTAAACAAAAACATCAGAAATTGTGTTACAAAGAGCAAAACACAAAGAAAAAAAAAAAAATCTATGAAAGACCACACACCTGAGCTGCTACTTCTCAGAGGAATGGTAAACTACAAAAGCACATACCCAACTGCTCCAACTTACTGTAAACAAGCTTGAAATTTCTAACAAACAAAAAAAGCCACTCCTTACATTTAAAACCAAAGTCTTAGAAAATCCAGCTACCGTCATCTTCAAATACCTTCTAGGTGCCCATATAGCTAGGTGTGTCACACCATCATGACAGAAAGCTAACTACGTATCTAAAAGAAAGTCTAGTGACACCACACCCAGAAACAAGAAATACCTACACTGTGATGTCTAACTGTGTAACTAATCCAGTGAGAAACTGAGTGGTTGCTTTATCAAATAATGACAGATTTTAGGATTCTTCTCCTACACTGTTTCACTGATAAGCTAAGAAATTCTTAGTCTTTGTATTTATATTGTAGGCTTTAACAGAACTTCTGTTCGTCTGGCTACAATGTTTAAAACATAAATAACATTGCTTAAATTGTATCAGATCTTTTAAAATGGTATTTAACATAAACCAGTTGGGGCACAGATGTCAGTTCTGTGTCACTCATATTACATACACTCTATTTTTTCCCAATTGCAAAACTGAGATTTATCATAGCAATTGCTTTCAAAGGGTTAATAAAGCAACTGTATAGAACTGAGTTAAGTTTACAAATTCTTTACTGCCTTTTCAGTTAGCACTACCCAACTGTCTGCAAACAGCTCTGGAAGTGTTTCAGCTCATCAGAAAAAAAAAAAATCAGGTGCATAAGCAACTTTTGTTCAAAGAGGCAACACCCATTTCACACCTTCACAACTGGATGCTTCTTTTCTCTTCCATACTTGTGTAAGCAATACAATAATTAGTGAGCGACACAATGACCAGGGGCACTTCAACTACTATCATTTGAAATAGGCCATTTGCACCTCAGAGCTGTTGTTTCATCTGTCTGCAGATTCTGACACATCATTACATCAGTTATGCTTGACTCGTTAATTTTTTTTTTTTAATTATTTTACATGCAATCACAGTAACTAGAGACCTTTTTTAAATTGAAGTTAATACCCCAAGAAGCACTGTGTACTCTTTCATCCCTGAAGAGTGCTTCTCACCAATACATTAGCCCAGGATTTAAGCCTCACTTGTTTTTCTATTAATATGCAGTCTAATTAAGTTTAAAAAATAATAATCATCATAATCAAAGTTAAATGAACAACTTCTTTCCTCTACATTCTTACAAAGAAATATCTGGATTAGCCAAAGATCAGTTCTCCAATTCTGTGGTGGCAAAACTTCCTTCTCACCCTCATCGCCCCCATCCCCCACCCCCAAATCCCAGTCTCAGATTTATTCTAATGTCATTCATTATATGCTTACATGGTCTTTTTTTAGCCATAAAAATTTGTAACAGTGATTGAATGAAAAAGCAAGAATGTATTAATTCCCCAGACTGCTTGAAATCTATTTCAATATTGCACCCTGAATGCTATTAACACGTCTCTGCTTTGGAGAACCACGTACTTTGATGCCCTGATGAAATTTGAATTTTCCAGAGCTTAGCTTGCAGAACACTGACTACCTTTTGTTATCTTTTCTATTGATAAATTGGATGGAGATCTATACAGCGTCTGGATACTATCTTCTCACGTAACTTGCAGGTGTTTGCCACAAGTCTTTGGGGAGTCTCACACTCAAACACAACATCATTGCATGGGAGCGGAGGCAGACACCAAGCTGATAAGCTTCCCCAGGCACAGAGAGGTCCTGTGCTGGCACAGCTATCTTTACACCCAAGAGGGCAAGGAACACCGTGCAGAGCGCACGAAGTACAAAGAGGTTCTTTGCTAGGCAGGTGCCAGTGGCATCTCCCCGCACAGAAAATCAGACATACGAACAGCAAATGAGGAATGTGGAAACAGAGAGAGAGGTGAGAAGATGTGGCAGTAACAAAGCATTGGGTAAACATGCTCATTTTGTGAGCGGCATAGGCTTGTCTTGCTGCAGGGAGAGAAAGAGAAGGACAGTGAATCCCTAGGTCTCCCTTGGCTGTTCAGGTATCATGTATTACCTGTGGTGTGTACTTTGAGAATTCATAATTATTTCCTAGTAAAAATGCTTTTGAGAAGGAAGTATCATCTGTGAGACATTGTTATACCTTCAGCATTGTCACTACGTACTAACCTCTGTAGCATAGATCTTGAAGAACAACCATGCAATGTACCAGGTAATCAGAAGAAATACACCAGATAGCCAGGCATGGTAAAACAAGGAGAGATCCAGTAAGCCACTCAGAGTGTCAAGAGGATGCAATTTACTGCGGATAGATCAACCAAGAGGATACAAGTATTTTTATTATGGAAGACACCTATAGTAAGCTGTGACAGTAGCATCAATTGCAAGAATAAAGGTGCATTTTTTTTTTCCAAAAAGTTTTTTTTTTTAAATGTTACGAGATTCCGTTTCTTTAGTTTTCCAGTAACTGAGATTAGATTAAATTAAGAAAACTAAGGAAAAAATTACACTAAATGAATAACAATGATCATAACTTCAGTCAATTGAGGTACTAAGAGCTCCAGCTCCCCTATTTTACGGGAAGTCATAGCCATACATAAAAAC
>VXAV01004111.1:178332-199818 GCA_013399715.1 Alectura lathami
CCGGCTCTGCGGGGCACCGGGCAGCCCCCGGTTCGGTTCCCCCTTGGCCGGCGTTGGTGGTTGCAGCCCTGCCGGAGGCAGCCTGGCTCTCCCTGCGCGGCAGGGTTACGTGACTGCGTGCACTCGGGGCACCCGGGAGAGCTGTTGGGGTGTCTCCCGAGCTGTGCTCTCCTCTGTGGCTGTGCTTTTCCTGTCTCTGATTTATTTATTTACTTATTAATTGCAGAACTGGACGAGGGGAATGTCTTACTGGCTCCACTCAGAAAGCCATGTGGATACTGGGCCGATATACGTGCGTGAAAATGGGAAGCTGCACGTGGTAAAGCCGGGTGCAGGCGGCATACAGGATGTCCCTCCCAAAGCAAGGCCTTTTAGGCTGTTTTCCAGAGGATTTTCTGTGGAGCTGTGTATGAACAGGGAGGATGATAGGGCGAGGACGCAGAGGACCGACCATTTCATCTTCACCTACACCAAGGAGGGGAACCTCCGATACTCGGCCAAGTCGCTCTTCAGCCTGGTGCTGGGGTACATCTCTGACAACGTTGACCACATTGACTCACTGATCGGTTTCCCAGAGCAGATTGCTGAAAAGCTCTTTTCAGCTGCAGAAGCAAGACAAAAGTTTGCAGAACCAGTGACGGGACTGAGGGCTCTGCAGAAGTTTACTGAAGCATATGGCAGTTTGGTGCTGTGTTCCTTATGTCTACGGAATAGGTGAGTGCAGTACTGGTAGTGGAACACATGTGTGTACCTAACAGGGGTTTTTATTTGAGAGATTAAAATTGCAGCTGTTTTTTAAACAATAGTAATCAGCATTAGCATAACTACCTACGTATTTAGAGTCTTCTTAGATATTTAATGGGCTGTTTTTGTAATCGCTGTTTATAATCATTCCAACATACTTAGGTGCCTGTACAGATAAAACACACCCTTGCAGACCATCTGGGTTTATTTACTGTAAGTTTCTATCCCATTGCATTTCCTATCGAATTTCATTTTGGGGGCTCAGCAGGAGATCCAGTTGTGGAGGTGAGTTACAGCCTTAGAAGTCAGGCAGGTTTTGCCTTATTCATAGCTGTGGTTCCTATCCCCGCCCTGAACATACTTTAATGAGGTTCATGTTTGAGTACTGCACCATTTTTCCACCTTCTCAATGTCCACATTTCCTTTTACTATGAGAAAATCTCAACAAGCTTGAAGTTGGGCATGCCTTTAAAGCTTTGCTGCTGCTGAAGTCGTTGGCAGTAATGTAACGAGGCTGTCTTCTATCTCTGCACTTAAAAAGGGATGGCTTATCCAGTTTAAAATCCAAGTACAGGCAGATTCATCTGAAGTGCCAAGGGTGTTTTGAGCACAGTGGGAATGTTTGATCAGAGGTCAATTATCCTTTGTCTGATCCCTTAAACCTACTCCCGCTTTATTTTTAGTACAGATACTTTTTATGAGCTTAATTCAGAAGTGGAGTTACCTCTGGCATATTTTACCATTACAGAAAGCCTAGTTAAACACTGAGTCTTTGAAATCCAGGAAGTAAGATACTAAGGCATTTTCTGATGAGTCTTATTTCTAAAAGAGCCCACTTCACAGGCCCTCTGAGCTCTATCATCTATCAGGAATTGCCTTGCACTCCAACTGCACATGCTGCCTTCCACATAGCTGAGGTGCATGGCAGAGGGGCTTGGCAGGGTGCTGCCATAGGTTTCCCTGCACTAGGATACCCAGCTGCTCTTATTTGCATGGGTGAAAAGGTGCTCACTGAGGGATCAAATTTGTAAGCTCCCCTAATTTCAGCTCTGAAGATGTTATCCTCAGCGACTGTCTTGCCAGGGGGACTATGAGGTAAATCCAGGAGACATCAGTGAATTCAGGGATTGTCTCCCCATAAATGCAGGGGAGATGGGGCAAGGTCGTAACTGATATTACTGGATATTCATGCATGCCATTCTTCAGTGCGTTCCCATCTCTAAACCTCCTACTGAATAGTTCCAGCACAGATGTTTGTGTGGCTGCAGAGTGAATCAGATCAGGGAACCAACACAGCTAAAAAAAATTAACGCACCGTGCGACTGCTGCCTGGGGTGCTGCCGTAACTCCTGCAGGCGTCGTGTTGGACTCCAATCTAGTGAACGAGTGCACTTCCCCAGTGAGGTATTGTATTTATATATGTAAAAAGTAAGATTTTACCACTGGTAAGCTATGCTGAGACATTTAGAATAGATTTTGAACCTAGATGAACATTAGTTTGTCTACACACTTCCTGGATACTAAGGAAGAGCAGTCTGTGAAGCTGGTTTAAGGTAATATATCCTACATTATTCAGAGATGAAACATCTGTAATAGTGATGTAGTCATAGTTGTTAGTCTAGTTTTTTGTGTCAAAGCAAAATATGATGTTTGTGTAAGGAGGAGCTGGGAGCTCAGATGTGTTGCAGGCAGAATGCAGTGTCAAAAAGGCAACTACAACAGCTGGCTAATTTCTGTCAGCTTCTGCACAAATGTGTGTGAGAAATAACTGTACTGTGCTTATGACACTTGAGAATGTAGCACCCTTCTCACCTGCCTGAATGCTGATAGCTTTTTTGTTCTTCACAGATACCTGGTTATCTCTGAAAAGCTAGAAGAAATCAAGTCCTTCCGGGAGCTGACGTGTTTGGATCTTTCCTGTTGTAAACTTGGAGATGAGCATGAACTTTTGGAACACCTCACTAAAGAGGCCCTGTCTAGGTACTAATTGCTTGACGTGTATCTAAAGATGAGATTTTCTTATTGCTAAGCAGTTCAAAGAATCAGGCAGTGGCTTGAAAGGAAAATCTCACAAGCAGCAGTGTTGAAGTTTGAAGATTTGGGTTCTTGATAAAGCCGGTTCTTGAGGTAAACAAAACACAGAGCTGATTGTACACAAAGCACATGATCCAAAGGACTTACTGAATCTCAAAAGTCCTACCAACCTGCAAGATAACCTTCACTTGTCATGTTTTTAAATAAACTTCCTTTCTAACATTGTTTCTCCCTGAGTTCACCTGTTACAATACCATATTGTTTACCTAAAAATCGTTACTGTGTCTCTTCTCAAATCTGTCCTCCCCCATTCTGCCACACATTTTTCTCTCTGCAGTTTTGAGTTTTTAAATAACTTCAATTTGTAAAGAGCCTTCTTGTCTCTGCTAGTGAACACTTGTGCTCTAGGACTGGCTTGTTGCTGGAGCGATGGGAGTGGCTGGTCAAGTAAGCGCAGCTTTGGGGCTAGCAGAAAGAATCTGAAAACACGTATTAGCCCTAGCAACCCAGGCTTCTTTCTTGCTACTTTTAGTTGTTTATTTAAGGAGTTTTCATTGTCTGCTGAAGGGTTGGCACAGGAAGAGCCCAGACTTTCTACACAGAGTTTTCAGACAATCTGCAGAACTGTCTACATGATATGACTATAAACTGTTGCTTGTATTTCTCCTCCCAGTGTCAAACGGCTTCTCCTGAAAGACAACTCTTTATCGGACGCGGGCCTTCGCAGAATGACAGCGCCAGTACGAGTGCTGAAAAAGGGACTTGAGAATCTTCTGGTATTAGACTTGTCCTGTAAGTGCTTCCTGGCATAATACTACTAGGAAACGGTCCTTTCTGGTGAAGAATTTCTCCTTAATACTGAAGGAATACAAGTAATTTAGTAATTCCCATGAGCCAGGTATCCACGCCCAGGTGTCAACAACCTTCCACAAGGCACAGGTCACACCTCTAAGTCTCAGCCACTTGCTACTTATATAAATATCTTTAATAGTTTGAAAGTAGTATTGTAAAGCTTGTGTTTTGATTATTAGAGGAAAAACACCAGGTTTCACTCGGTTTCCAAAGATGAAGCATACTACCGAAAAAAAGAAAAAAGCCAAAAAACCCTTGTTTAAATATTAGCTTTTGGAACAAATGGTTTCTTGGTTTTCTGGTGGTATTCTGACTGTAATTCTCCACATCTTGCAGCGTAACTTACTTTACTTGGCCTTACAGGTAACCCTAAAATCACGGATGTGGGAATTGGATACCTTCTTTGTTTCAAGAAGTTAAACTGTTTGGACATTTCTGGGACGGGTCTCAAGGTAAAAGAGCCTCTGAGTTCAGTGTACAAGTGTAACCAAACGTTCTGCCCCTCTGACTACTTCCTTTCCCCTTTCACTAGGATGTTAACGCTGTGGTTAAGCGGATCCAGATGCAGATAGGCTTGGTCCAATCCAAAGTGCCTCTGAAAGAATTTGATCACAGTAACTGCAAAACAGAGGGATGGGCAGAGCAGGTAAGGGGTTTCAAATCTATTTTACTGTCCTAATTCAATACCTATGGGGTATTATGTCACTGATCAGGAAATAATAAGGAATAGAGTTGTTGATACTCCTGTAAACATCACAAGAAATATTTCTAACCCCTGCACGTCTAATTTCAGACAGTTTTGCAGTGGGAGCAGGCCGTTATGGAGGCTGTCAAGCCACAGGAAGACTCGAGGTCCAGAACAGCAGCTCAGCGCTTCTGTACGTAATTACTCAGAGACCACGCATCATTTAATTGATTTCTGTGAGCAGTCAGTGCTCCAGGTTGGCTTGGCCAAAATAATTTGCAGCAGAAATGTGTATTCTACAGCATAATTTTATATTTCCCCACACCTAAAACTTTCTTTTTCCCTCACTAGATGGCAAGAGGCACAGAACAGAGGAAGTAGTCAAATGCAAGTTGTTGGAGGCAGAAACAAAAGCATCTGGAAACCTGCAGTTTTATAAGGAAAAGGTTCAAAATTGCCATTTACCTTCGAAAAAAGAGGTTGCAGGCAGCCATGAATTAAAGAACAATAAAAAGAGAGCTTTGGCAGAACAAGAGAGAGAAAGGACTTCTAAACAGAAGCATCTGTGCCTCACTGTGGAGGACTGGGATTTGTTAAATACCTACTGAGTCAGAAAGAAGTGGGTCTTTTGTTTGTTGTTTTCTTGCTGATGCCAGAGTTCAGACACACTGAAAGGCAGTAACAAAGGAGGCCAGTGTTGTTCAGTCTGGTTGCTGTGTTATGCTTGTGGTGGGTAAACCTGTGCTTGGGGAGGGGAGGGCTGGGGTCCAGGAGGAGGAGGAGGATGCTACTGTATATTTTCAATACATAATTTTTTCAAATAAAGTTTTTGGTGTCATCCTTACCTAATTTTTCTGACGCAGATGTTCACAAAAATACTGGTCCCATCCCTTCTCCTCCCTTGTCTCATTAGGGGCAGAAGACTAATCACTGCAGCCTATCTGAAATGAAGGTGCGCTGTGCTTGTCGAGTGCGGTGGGCCTCAAATAGTGCTGGTGGTGCAGAAACCTCAGCCTGGACGCACGGGGCTGTGCTGACAGAGCTCTGACAAAGGGAGGAAGCAGACAGGATAAGCACAGGCCCTGGGGGGAGGGAGGGAAGCAGAGAGCCAGCAACCCCTCGGTCAGGTAGTTATTGCAGAAATCCAAAGGAGAACAGAAGTCTTCTACTTGTGCACCTTTTACACGGTGTTTATGAGGATTCAGTGGCAAGAAAAGCAGCACATCCTTGGAAATCACAAAGATGCCAAGAGAAGGAACTTAGCCCTCTAAAATGGGCAGAGATCAGAGAGAAGACCTTTCCTCTCTCTGTTCCTTTATTGCTGAAGTTTCTTCAAAAAAGACTGCAAACAAAACAAGCATACTTGCATTCAGGCCCTACATTTTTTTTCCCAGAAACTCAAAACTATTTATAGCTTCCACTGATGACTACATCAGCCCTCTTCTGAGGCAAATAATGGCACAAGCAGTGACTTAGCAAAACAGCTCCTCAACAGGGAGGAAGAAGGCTGTGACGCTCAACCACGCTCCTCCTGCAGCTGGCTTCTGGTCCAGCAGCCAACACGGATTTCTTTTGCTAGCCCTTCCCTTCCGTGACAGCGGAGATCTGCTAATTGACCGTGAAGAGATGCCAGCCTCACAGAACTGCATGCTGCATCTCACATCGGTGAAGCAGCTGGGAGCTGACACCTTGAGACAGAGAATAGGTGCACTGTGACTGGGCCAGGTCACAGGAACGTCAGTAAAATAATCCAGCGCATCTTTGCTGCTCAAAAGGGGTGTTTTGGAGTACTGTGCTTCTTGTGCTCTCCATCCCTGGTCAGATGGAGCTGACCATGCTGGCCAGCAGACTTCTTTTAAACACACCACTGTGTAAATTTTATCCTAGGATGCCTTAGGCACAGCATCCTCAACCCCAAATCTCTCTTTAGAGCTCTAAGGCACAAATCCTCCACTGGGGAGGGGAGCTGCTGCACTGACTGACAAACACAGACGGGGGGAATCCAGCAGTTGCACACGGGCCAGCCTAACCAGCGCCCTCTTCCCGACCACTGCGAGTACCAGGGGTTCCAGGAAGTTGTGTCTGTCCCAACATCTTTGATGCAGAGCAAATTTCCTACTAACCACATCTGCTGGTCTCAATGCTGAGCATAAAGGTTCCTGTGTTACTGTATTTTTAACGCCTGATTCTCTCCATCCTTGGCAGTTGCAGTTGCTCTCTTACCCATGCCCAGTTCCATCATGAGGAACCTGCCTTACGAAGCAGCGTGCAGCAGTTGTAGCCCCCCTGCACCCTGCTAGTGCAGAAGGCTCACTGTGCATCCTCTCACCTCAAAGCCAACAAAGAAGGCAAAAAGCTTGTGGCCGAACCCAATCCGAATCACAAAGCAGCTCTTAGTTTACCCACCCCAAATCAGCCTTGTTGAAATGTTAGGTGTCTGATTTTCTACCAGAAATGTGCCCCTCTATTTTATGCTTTGACCGAGGCTGGTTGCCTGCAAGTGAGAAACCTTCACCTAAAAACCTCTCAGTTGCTCTTCTGAGCATTGCAGTGATGCTGCACCGACATGGAGAAAGCAAGCCACCGATCCTAGGCTGCCATGGCGTGGGACAGGTTATTAAACACAGCTCTAAAAAATTTCCCCTAGTACCCGTTCCACTGTGCGGAGTTTCGCCATTCATCCTAGGTGAACCGTGAGTCAGAACACAGTAAAGCTATTTTTAAAAGCTCCTTCAGATCTATGTCTGTATCCCAGCTACAAATTAGAACAAACATTCACCATTTATACAAGCCATGGAGAGATGCCGAGTTACAGACCACAGGACAGAGAGGAAATGAGTGAGCTGGGGTTTATTTTTAAAGATACGTGACCTGGGATGGCTGCGAGGAGAACAGTGCCTGGTGTTTATTTTGGGCCCAGAACAGCGAGAGCGCTCCCTGTAAGCCTGGGGTCAGACTCGGTGCTTTAGACAAAGATGAGATTTTCAAAGGAGCAGAGAAAGACCAGAGCTTTCTTAAATTTCAGTGGCACACCTGTATCTACATCCTGTGGATGGCTTTGGAGGTGGCTGGCTGGCCCTGCCGCACTGGCAGAGGAGCAAACCCAGCAGCTCCGGTGTCATCCCGTGGCCTGACAGCAGCTCTTGGTTTTCTTCTCACCGCTCCAAGGCTGCAGTGGAGTTGATTCCCCCCCTTTTTCACTTGCTAACTGCACTGCAACACATCCCAGCTCAGCAGCTGCTCATGGAGCACAGAGCTGCCACTCCAAGCCCACGCAGCCCTGAGGGAAGCACATTTGGGATGCGCCTGGCTCCCAGCGAGTGCCTGGGCTTCTTGCAGCTACACAGTCACAGGGACAAAGCAATTTTTTCCCCCAAACCCTGATATTTCCGTACAGTTTTCCTCACCATTAAGCCCTCCGCACTGAGATTCACAGCGTGGGAGCAGTGTGGGATGCCGCCTGGCCAGCAGCTCCCCAGAGGCGTCGCGCTCAACACCAGCCCTCACGGGAAGCCCCCCGTGTGCGTCAGCGCAAAGGGCCTTTGGTGGCACGCTGGAGGACCTGCGACGTGCTGTGCACACACACGCAAGCTTCTCCTGCCCACAAGGATCAGGAGTGGGAAGATGCCTGAGAGGGAAGCGCTCAGGAGGACCCATGAGGGTGTCTCACAGCCAGTGAGCCAGAGGCTCAGCCCGCCCGTCCTCGCTGCAGGCCTGCTGCAGCTGCTGAGCGGGGCCTGCTTGGGCTGGAGCTTCCAGGCTGGTGACACGGCAGCAGGAGGACGGCAAGGCAGGAGGAGGTGACAGCGCAGGAAGCGTCCTGCCACGGCCGATGCCCAGACCTCACGGCCTGCAGAGGAGCTCGTCGGACCAGCTCACGCAGTGCTGCACGCCGTCCCGGCACAGCGTCCTGGGCACGCAGGCGCAGTACTCGTAGTGCACGGGGCTGCAGCTCCACCACGCTGGGCCGCAGGGAGGGCAGGCGGCCGCTGCAGGGGCAAGAAACGGGGAACAGAAATGCCGCTGCACTCGCCAGGTACCTCCTTCCTTACGCCACTTCAGCCACTGAAACAGCACCGGTGATGTCCCTGAGTCTGTGAGCCCACCTAAGGGGCACTGGGGTGGCCTTTGGGGCAGAGGTGCCATCCTGGGAGTGGTGACCAGCTGTAATTCATTTGTGTAACGAGCTACCCTAGGGAAAGCTGCTGATACGGACAGGTCTTGACTGAGGTTCAAAATCACAGGGGTGATTCAGGAACAAACGTACTGCTCGATTTTGAGCAGAGGTGGATTTAAATTACAGAGATACACTCAGTTCCCCTTGGTCTTAAGGACAAACCTGCCTCCTGACCAAGGACCAAAGGCCAGTTCTGAACAATTGCTGCTGCCTACAGTGGTACATCAAGGTGAAACTGCTCTGTGCTCAGCAAGTCAGAGAGGAGCATCTTTGGGGGCTGGGAGTAAAGAACCATAGACCCACAGAATCATTTAGGTCAGAATAGACCTTCAAAATCAACAAGCTCAACCATCAGCCTGACCTACCATATCCCACCACTACGCCATGTGCCTTACTGCCACATCCATAGAATCACAGAACCGTTTAGGTTAGAAAAAGCTTTCAAAGCACGGAGTCTTTTCCCTCTCAGCTGCCTTCAGCCTTTGGCAGCTGACTTGAAGGAACTGGTTCTCTCATGTCCTACCCCAGCTATTTTGTGTTTCAGAGGAGGACACCAGCCTCCATGCGTTTCCAGCAGCACCAGTGAGCACCAACCCCGTAAAACCTCCTCAGCCTATCAGCAGACCTTTTGCTAACAGTAGCCCGAAGGCAGACTTACCGCTCCCCATCTCATCGGAGCAGTCTCCGCAGTCGTTCATCCCATTACACCTCTGGTCCGCGTAGACCCAGTACGCAGGGTTACCGCAGCGGAAAACCAGGTAGGACGGGAGGCTGTAGGGCAGGTCACCTGCAGGGCAGAGACAGAGGCCATGCTGAGCTCCTGCAGGCTCAGATGTGCCTGCTGGAACAGGGATGGGCAGCACCGAAGTGTTCAGTACATGGTCCAGTAGGTGAGACAGGTCTTTGGAGCACAATAGGAAGACTGCTGTGGGAGGATGATCCCAACAAAACAGCTCACCGCAGAGTTTCTCCAGCTCATCCTCTCCATTCCTGCAGTTGGGTGTTCCGTCGCAGACCTGGCTGGCTGGGATGCAGGTCGCTCTGTCATTGCACAAGAAGCCCGTCCGGTTGCTGGAGGCTACGCAGAGGCGGTTCACTGAAGGGAAAGCGAGAAATGCCGTTTTCAGATGTTCTCATGCTCATAGATGGTATGGGGAACATAACAAGGAGGAGATTCCAGAATCAAATGGGGGAATTCACAAATCCATCTGTCATTCTGGAATTAACCGGGGGCCAGCCCCAATCTACAGTGGCTTCCTGGTGGCCACCAGCAGCCCGAAGCACAGCCGTGCCCCCCACAGTTACTGCAGCCAAGGAGCACTTCACAGCCACCCCTCTGGGGCCCATTCCTCTCCATCTGTACCGGGAAGCACTTCTTCACACCCCTACATAGCACCACACCTCCCTCACCACACCACCACTGACTCCTGGGGACCCACCTGGTGCCCACGGTGGCAGGCCCAGCGCGACCGCCAGGCCCACGATGGCTGCTAGGGCAGCCAGCAGCAGCAGCGCGACGCAGGCCCGTCCTGGTGGGCAGCCCAGGCGGGTGCTGCGTGGTGGGCAGCAGCCTGTCAGGAGGCAGGAACAAAGAGTGAGGGGCTGGGAAGGGGTCAGGGGGTCTGGCTGCAAGGGTGGTGCTGAAGGGGGACTGGTGGGAGGCCGCTGAGGTCTGGGGGCATTTGCTATGCGTTGCACGAACACAAGTGAAGACACACCCTCTGCTCAACTGCAAAGGGATTCAGGATGCAGTAATAAGCGTGAACAGGAATCAAAGGCAGAACATAGCAGCTTGAAAGGTAAGCGGTGAACTGCAGCGTGCCTGTGTCTGCAGGACAATCCCTTTGGCCAGGAAGCAGAACGTCTGCAAATAGACACGAGCATAAAATAACAGCAGTGAGGAAATGCTGTTGCAAGCCCATCTACAGGTTTGCTATTGACTATATGTGATCTCACTTTCTCCTTTTTAAGGTGGACAAAATTTGCTGAAGCTTGGCTATTAAAACACACGGAAAGCCTACAGAACTTTCATTATGAGCCTCCTCTGTAATAGGAAGATTACAGATCATGCTGCTATACCATAAGTCTGCCACCTCCAGGCCAACAAAAAGCAGCTGAAGTCTATCGGTTTTACAGCCAGGACTTTCACTACAAAGTGTATGTGTGTGTGTGTGTGTGGGGGGGAAGGAATCAGTCTCAAAAGATCGTGAATATTGCCTGTATTCTACATTGCACAGACAGTTTCAATTGATTTATAACTCAATAAGAAAGATGTCAAGCTCAGCATTTTATTCATTACCTTGTTCTTCAGAGAAGGACTTCGCTGGATCAAAAGTAGCTACATCACCATTTCTCTAGAAGTAAAGACCAAAACACCGTTTACAGAACTAAGCACATCACGTATGCTTTTCTAATTCTTGTTCTTATCCAGGAATGCGTATCTAGATAAATACAGATAGATAGATTCTACACACAAACAAAAGCTGCCTCAGTGGCAACATGGCCCAGATTTGGGTCACAAAGCACTCATATCACCTTCCAAACCTCAGTTACCCATTTGCACAACAAACACTAATGCAAGCCCAGCGCTTGATATCAATAATGTTCTACTGATACCCTTTTGTGTCGAATTAGGTAAAGCAGACAGGGCTAGAAAACTCAGAAGCCACTGACAGAGAGGTTAGACAAACAGTATTATCAGGAACATGTGTAGGAAACAGTCACGCACAAGATTTTTCTGAGGAGCAGGACTGTACCTGGGGGTGGGTTTTGTTCATTCCTCCCAGAGCCAGTCTTCACAGCAGCTCCGAGGGCCACAGGGAGCTTTCTGCACCCCAAAACGCAGCCATGTTGCCAACATACACTGGCTCTGACGTGAGCAACGTTACCGGGATACAACAAGCAACAGAGGGAGGGAAGCAGGGAGCGTGGTGCTGCCCCGGCATGTGGGCAGGAGAGGACCGGGCGGGCAGGCTGAGTCCTTGCTCTGGTTGGCAGCACCGCTTCCAGTTTGCTTCTCCTTCCTCCCAGCTCCACCTCGGCTTCATTACAGGGTGTGAGGCAAGTGATAAAGGAGATAGACTTCCAAGGCTGACAACCCCATGCCACTCCTGACATGTGTGGAGGACAAATGCTCACTCCCAGCTGACGCAGCCTGCATTTACCTTGGCGCCAGCCAGGTACTGAAGGAAACGAGCTGAAAGCCTGAGGAAAGGGAATTCATTGCCTTCACCCAAATTCATTGCCGCAGTAGCGTAAGCCCAGACTCCTGCAAGACGACAAGGTCTCAGCAGAGCTGTGCAGAATACAACTGTCTGGAACAGCTTCCTTGCTCGGGCAGTAAGCGCAGGCGTAGCAAATCCTCCAGGGACCTCTCTTACTTCCACACGTGAATTCCCAGGCCTGCAGCCCCAGCTCAGCCTGTAGCTAGCATGAAATAGATTGCAGCCTTCCTAAATGGCTGCAGGCTTCAGCACGGTGCTGTGCAGTTCTGAGGACAAAACGCTGCAGGCCAACCTTCCTCTTGTTCACAGAATTCACTCCTGCACCTCCAAATTGCTGCCACCCCCCCGCCCAAGCGCTGGCAGAACGAGGTTACTGGGGCTTTGGAGAAGCTGGCAGCTGCACTGCCTGGACATTGGGCCCAGGACAGCTCCACCAAGCGAACTGAGTCGAAGCACCAAGTACCGTTGATACGGCTTAATGATTGCTCCTACTTCCCTCTCCGCCCCCAAACACCCAACTCACTCTTGGTTACATCGAGTTACTACCCGCTCCTTGACAACACCTCCCAGCCCGGCACTCACTCCTTCACAGACCTAACAGAGTTAAACGCAGCCTTCAGGAACTGCTCCTTCGGCACGGCAGCGCTGAGCTGTCCAAAGCAGAAGTTCCTCCCAGGAACGTATCGCTGCTAAAACTCTGTGCCAGAAAGCTCCCCTGTTCAGAGGGCAATCTGGGGTGAGAACACCACACCCCCACATAGTGAACAGCCTGCAACTCCAGGCAATCACACCACGGAAGAACGGCAGACCAAGGGTTAAAACCTGTGTGTCAAATCCCAGATCTGCTTCTCTTTAGGGAAAAAGTTTAAATTTCTAATTGGATGTGCTGCAGAATTAATGTTTTGAGCCTCCAAATAGCTTTGGAGGTGCTAACGAGCTTGGTAAGGTCAAGCAGGCTTCCCAAGCATCTCCCACGAAACAACCCATAATTAAGAAGAGCCCTCAGAGGCTGCCTGTGAGACCTGCCATCTACCACTACCTGCTTCCTCCGTCGAGGCTATCAAGCTCAGCTGTAACGAAGCAGGGAGTTGGGTTTTGGGGCAGTTACACCACACCAGACCACGAGTCCAAAAACCAAGGATTTCATAGGCACGAGGCAACGGACACAAGCGAGCCTTTCTGAAGTGCAAGTTCTTTACCAAAGGTCCGGGCAGTTGAAAAGGGAACAAAGACGAACACATCAGGTATGATGCGAGACTATCGCATATTCTATCACCTAAACCAGAAACCAACCCGACAGGAGCTTGCAGCTACAACACTTCACAGGTTCTTCAGACCCTGGCTGGCTCTGGAAGCGGTAGTGCCAAGTGTCAGATTGCTACCGGCGTAGTTTCCTGTGACCTGACGACACGTTACTGAATCACTGCGTACGTTACAAATGCCATTAAACAATGAACAAAAGGCGAAACACGTAACACTTTTATTTGATCCATTTGTTGAGTTTTCTCCCTTTGTTGTAGACCTGTAGGCAGATACAAAGCCAAATAAAAGTTTCACTCCAACCTAGGAATGTAAGCAATAAAGTCAGACATTTTGGAACAGAAAGAAAAGTTTCAAGTTCAAGAAATCAGCACAGAGGCTGTACTGAACACATTAAAAATAGGCAAACAGGCATGGTCCGGTGACGCTGTAACACCCCCTCTGCAACTACATGTAACAGTAAGGTAAACTGTTCTAACAGACTCAAACATCTGCGTGTTACTTATTCAGTTACAAAAAATGGGGATCACTGAAGTCTGTTCTGGAAAAACAGTCCAGAACAATGTAGTGCTAAGAATATGGGCAACACTCACTGAAGAGGAGCCCGTTTGCAAACCTTTCAACACCCACTGGCATACATCACATCTGACACCCCTGGAAGCAGAGCACTGGCATTCCATGCTGAACAGGGCTGTACACTGAGGCACGCGAGCAGAAATCCACGGCTCAGCTGAACTACCATGGCACAGAGGGATTTGCCACTGCTGCTACGCATGCGAACAACGTCCTGAAAACAGCCCAATTCATTTCACAGTTTGATGCCTTTGCAGTAGTGCCACCTACACACAGAGGTAAGTGCTGATGGCTGCTGACACCCAGATCTCTGGGCTACAACGCTGCTCACTGAAGAATTTAACATCGAGACGCACTGCTAAATTAAGACTTCACATTATGATTTCTGTACATCGATATGAGCCTGTTTAAAACAAACCTCCCTCACCCAGAGGAGATCTGCTTCCGTGCACCCAGGTCACAGATTTCAGCAGCTCTGCACACGCAGCAACGCACATTCCTGCTTAATAGCCCCTGCAAGGCTCCACCACCTGTAGCTCACACAACCAGCAGCGCCACAGCCAAATTAGGCACGGCTGCATTGAGCCAGCTTTAGCAGAAAGGAATCACACCCTGTGTTCTGCAGGATCTCAACAATTTCCATCAGAATTCAAAACCTGAAGAGATTGGTTTGTTTGGTTGTTTCAAAACCTAAACAGGAGTTCTGTATAATCAACAAACCATGGCCATGAGCTGGAGATCATGCACCCTGGCCAAATACTTCCAAAAAGACCGTAGGTTTGTGAATACTGTGGGAACCAGCACATACCTCCTTAAAGGATGGCAAAAAAGTGTTAGAAATACGAGGGGCATTGTTAGCTGTTGTGTTAGTGAATCACACAGCAAAATCGGGTCACGCTGCCTACGAGAGGAGTGCTACAGACAGCAGCCAGTAATTACCCAGAGCAAAAAGCTGTATAGCCAACGTTTTCTATACAGTCATTTTTATTTGTCTGTTCTCATTGCTCAGGAATCACCTTGCTTCTGTAAATGAAGTTACAAGACTAGAAGAGTTAATCAAGAACGGAGGGCAGAATTTCTTCAGAAAACGCAGGTTCTAACTTTACAAGCAATTTAAGATGTAACGGCTGAAGTTTGACAAAACAATCGACCACATTATGACCTGTATGGGAAAGGATATGTCCAGAAGGTTTACCAAAGGTTCCATCTTCTACAAAACAAGCTCTAGCCTACAGCACCCCATAAATGCTTTCCATCCTGGATATTGCCACACCATAGAAAAAATATATTTCTGTTTTTGGAGAAAGGGTTGTTTGTACATGGACATTAATAAGTACAAAAAAAAAAAATCAGCAGATAATTTTATAATATTTTCTCTTAACTACAACAGAAAGTGCAACACTAAAAAGGCATCTCCTGCCTACTTAAAATTTCTTATACCTTTACAAAGCTAACTCTTGAATGTACACATTATATCCTAGAACACACAAATAAGTCTGAAAGTGTCATGGCAGAAGTATGGAAAGCATGCTTACAGCTTCTGTAAGCAAAAAGACACAGAGCAAACACCAGTGAAAAGTGATTATGTCTGGAAACAAACAAATTCAGGGTGTCTGAATCTTCACTACTAGCTGAAAACAAAATCCCATGACATTTGTTGATTCTGTAACTTTATCTGCATTTTAAAGACCTGCTGCTAAGCTTCTTATCTGAAGGACCACCACAAACAATCAGGAGCTGCTAGCACTGTTAGAATTAGTCTATTCAATCCAATGCAGACTTATTTAAATTGCTGATTGAGCCAGATTCACTTTTGTAGGAAGAGGTCCTGCTTCTTCGTGTTCCTCAGTCTTGCACCTAACCACAACGAGCGCGGAGGATGGGTATCTGTTCAGTTTTTGTTCATTCATGTATTCCAGATCTCCATAGATGCTCAGCTTCTGAAATGGTTAAATAAGCCACTTTAAGCAGAGACTCTTAACACAGAGAATAAAATGCATTTCATTCTGCAGCTACATTCTTGGCTTTGATAGCTGCAGCTCTTCAGCACAAGTTAACCCAGTCTTCCTGCAGTACCTGAAATTCATGACTGAAGTGAGATTTGAGTCCAAATAAACGTATCAAATCTGCCAGAACAACAGTAGATGCAGTGCTTGTGCACCGAACTCTTTAGTTTGCAAATACTGCGAGTCCTGTCTGTTTCAGGAGCACAGGGATCTCTGTGCAGCGGGAACAGCTCAGCTGGTTCCCCCTCTGCAGCCACCACCAACATGCCGTCGCTTCTGTTCTCACTGGTGACCCTCCTGAATTAAGCCCATACTGGGTTCCACCTGCACCATCCAACCCCCAGCAAAATAAAAAAACTCTTCCCAATTGACCCCCTCCCCAAAACGTTTATTAGTAGAAAGCTGGAATATACAAGTAGTATAATGAATAAATTCAAAATAGCGTAAGGTGCGAAACAGTTACCTCAGATGGAACATACTGCTCTACAGCTGTAGCCACAGTTGCACAACAAATCCAGAGCAGCACCAACACTGACAGGACAAGCGTAGTGGTTAAAATCCAACTGGAATTGCTGAAATGAGAAGAACGTTATTAGATTTCACACACTGAATGCAAAAGAATGGACCTTCTGAAAGGGTCTGCGTAACTTTGGCTGCATTTCTTGCTCCTTCACTCTCTCTCCCCCAGCTACACAGCCTACTTCAGACACCTGGGTACACAATGTAGCCTCTAATGCCAATTCAGTATGGAACTTGAAAGCTGCTAGACTTGCTGGATTCGACTTATTGGGCCCTAGGTGTCCTCACGCAATTTTAAAAACAGTTTTGTGTTATGCACTTGAGATGCAGTTCACTGATCCTTCACATCCAAGCTTTCACATGAACAGTCACCAGGGACTAATTCAACAAAGCTTTAACACAGACTGGATATTTTCAGCCTAAACACCAGACACAAAAATGTTTTGTTCTGAAACATACCCGGAACTAAAGAACAGGCAAAACATAGAACCGATTAAACAGTTTACAGAACACACTCAAACAAAGCTTAGGAAGTTGCCAACATTACGTTCCACACCAAAAAAAAAAAAAAAAAAAAAAAAGGGAGCAAATTATCAATACCATAGTCAACTAAAATGGAAAAGAGAATCAAAGTTGGCAGAACAGCCCCTAAATAAAACGGGGCTAGCGTGGAATGCAGCAGTAGCAAAAGGTCAGATATGAAAATGCAACTGCTCTGCATCCTGAACCTCACGGACTTGTAAAAGTGATGCCTTAAACAGTGCCTTGACACACACAGGAAACACCACTGCCCCCGGTGCTGGGGGCTGACATACGCACAAGGAAAGACACTTGAAAAAGCTGTCGCTTCCTTGCTCTTCAAAAAGCCCTCGGTATGTCTGCGAACTTCCTGGGCGTAGGTCAGCTGAAATAGAACAGCAGAAACAGTTGTCAGAAAAGAACAGCAGAAGATGGCCCGAACTTACACAGCTTGTCTCTACAGAACACATGAAAGGAGGCTTTCAAGGCAGCCCTAGCTTGCGTGCACCTTTCTAGTGCCAGCAGAGCTTGGTTTCTACCACAGCTTTGCTAAGTGTGCATACTGCAGTACACATGGCAACAATTATACTTCAGCTTTCCAAAACTTTGCTTTCATATGCCACCTGCAGCTTCTTTCATTTTCTTTTTTTTTCCCCCCAACCCTTCTTCTTGGGCAACATGGAACATTTACATTTGCTCTTCCAAATCACAAAGAGAAGCTTACAGGCTGTTTTACTCAGTGACAAGGATCCTCTCGTCTCTTCAGCTTCCTGATCAAGCTGTGGAACATACTGTACTTCTGGCTTTGACTAGAAGAAAACAAGGAGTTAGGAGATCCTCCTGGCAAGCTTCCACTGATCTTGATCATTCACTTTTCCAACATTAATAGGGCAGTTTAACCTTAAGACACGCACTGTTCACAGAAGTGTTTGTTTTTAACCCCTGTTCTGGCACTAAAGGCAGTGAAATGCTACCAAGAACTGAACACTTCTGACACGGTCTTTTCTGAGACTGGAAGAAGCAGGGTTAAATATTAGCAGCCAGGACATCTTAATCTCAACAAAAAAATGTGGACACCTGGAATATGACAATTTTGCCATCATCTGCTTGAAGGTAGAAAGTCCACGAGGATGTTATGAAGCTCTGAGCTGAGTCCATCATGTCACTCCAGAATGATCTCACCAGCGTCAGAGGAAAGAGGAGATGAATTCTTGGCATCAGGGACATCAACTGCAAATACAACATCCAGTTTTCCATTTGTTTTTACATGAAAAGGAGAGAAGCTTTCTGTTTGTGCTCACTCATCACCCCATGTCTGCATTTCAGTCCTTAAAAAGATTTATCTTCCATTTGAAGAAGTCTAAAAAAGAGAAGACATGCTGCACAGAAAACAAGTAGGTGGTATTTGAAAAACATGTCATCTACTTACTTGTTCTTGTCTTAACTCAGCAAATGGCAATTGGTTCTGGCATCCAAGATGGCAAGCATATTGTTCATCAGACTGGGAGTATGCCTCAGTACAGGCTGCAAGAAAAGTTCCCCAAATGAGACGACAAATTCTGCATTTCAGTTAAGAAAACATTTTCAGCGTAAGTTGGATCAGAAACAAAGCAGCAGTTAAAAGACTGACAAGCCCATTTGCAGGGAAAGACACGGAAACCGCTCCAAGGTCAACACTCTCTGTGGGGTCTGGTGAAGGTTACACAGATCACACAGCTGAAAACTGGACCGCAGTCAGAGCACCCGACCAGAAACGTTACTTCAGGCAAACTCGGGGTTGCAACTTTTCATTGCACCGCTATATAATTTCCTGCACTATTGCAAAACCTGTATGAACAGGCCCGTAGTACGCATCTCACCTTCGCTGTGAGATTTGTGCTCTAACACAGGCCTGAGACAATTGCTCACAAGTATTTCACAGCCTTGTTCAAACAAAACGTACCTCTTGCTGAGAGCTCAGCCCAGACCATGAGTTACAAGGCAGACATCAGGATACTTGTTCTTATCCCGTCTCAACAATTCACTTTTATAAACAAGTTTGTTAGGGACCGTAAATGGGCCTGAGGTTGCATGGAATTATTCAAGAAAAGTGTTGATTGGATTCTTCTTCCAGACTTTTTTTTTTTTTTTTTGGTCTTCCATGTCAAAACGTTTTACCCTGAATTCAAGTATTTGTAATTTGTTCACAACACCTGAAGAAATTTAAGAAACTTGGGAAAAAGGCAACACCGAGGATCATGTATGGAGAAACTTGCTGGGAACATACAACCTGTCCATAACATTTATTTATAACCTATACATAACCTTTAAGAAGTTGTTACCAAAGAGAAGCAGGAACTGCGATAATCCCACCAATTTAACAACACTCTTCAGACGCTCCCGCTCTTCCCTCCACGCATCTCCACACCAGGGGATGTTAAAGGAGCCCTGGATTCTTACCAGAATCACACTCCTGCTTGGTTCGATTCAGGTCGATGCCATCGTCCACAAACTGACAGATGGAAAACAGCCTGCAGCCCCGCTGGCACGCGTACAGCTCCTCCTCCTGGGAAGGCACAAGAGGAGACTTGCACTCCTCCGTTCAAGAATCAATTGTCAAAAACGAACTAACCAAAACAATGTTTTTTGGAAGTGCTACAACCAGCCACCCACTGGAGGACCACTCTCCCTCCCTCCAGCAGACCTACAGGTCAGCTGACCGGGGCAGCCGGGATCACCTGACATAAAGCTGAGCCACAGCTCCTAACACTGCAGCGTGGCTACCGATGTACTGCAGCCAGAGCCCTCTGCTCTGTGGCAAGCCACACCTGGAACAGCAGATTTTATTTTGCAGTCCCAATCCTACAACTCACAGCAAAGTTACACTGCATTTTTGAAAAAGTGTTGGTTTTTAAAATAAGAGATGACACTGTAAATGACTGACTGACATTTAACTACAGAATGAGCAGACAGTCCTCCACCTCGGGAGTTCAGCAGAACCCAGCGGGTGAGGACCAAAAAAGACCCTGACATTGCATTACAGTGTATCCTATTACTCTAATTAGAGCTACGGCAGAAACACCAAGTGATTAATTTCTGATTAACTCCTACAGCAACACCATGGCCATCAGCTTCCTTGCCAAACTCGTTCCACAAAACCACGTTTTTATTTCGCTGAAGGGCAGTAGCGACTTCTCACTGCAGCTGTAACACCAAGATTACCCGGTACTGAAAACCTACCCCCAGCATTTCCATTCCCCACAGTCCCAACGGGGCGGGCGGGCACTTTCTGCACACAGAGCTCTCCGCCTTGCAGAATCACTGCCAGCCTCCTCCACTGTGTGCTCCTACTTACCACCATGAATCAGAGCCACCACAACTTCTAACTACATGACCACCCACGTGACTGCTGCCAGCTGCTTCACAGGTGGAAAACAGACTCCAAATGAAAATAAGACAAACCAAACGCACCACACCTTACTGCACAGCCTACCATAAACGCACTGCGATTGTTTGAGATCGCAAATTCATGTGCTTTGAAGGCAGCTAAGTCAAAAACAGATTAAAACTCAACTCTGACAACACAGCACGGTTAAAACAGTTCTGCTGTTACAGCAAACACGCTCTGTAATTCGATATCCACACAGAACTAGACTCAGCAAACAGATTTCTACAGCAGACTTCCACCGAAGTCTTAGTGAAAACCGACTTGCTCTCCAACGATAACAATTTCCTCTCGTTCATCTGGCAGTTTTGTGACAAACTCTACCTGAACCTGAAGTGCCAGAACAATATGGAACTATTTTAGGGTAACGTTTAGTCTCAGTTCCCCAGGTTTAATTCTTGCTCCTCGCCATCATCCCATGTAGGCACCAAACCACACCACGCATACAGGTCTAACTCTGCCTGTGTTCCACACAGCTCCCTGTTGCTTCCCTCTGTGGAGGTCCCAGTACCAGCCGCTGTGCCACGAAGTCCAATTTTAGTTCCAGACCAAAGCAGACAAAGCCCTGTTCCCTAATATTATCACTACCTCCTTCCATTTGCCCACTGGCCTGAAGTGAAGTCTCAGAGACAACGGGGTTCAAGCTGCTACACAGCTGCAGCCTGCAATGAAGCATGCTACCAACGGGAGAACTCACGCTCAGAGCACTAGTTCTGAGCCCTACGAGCCTTTGAACCCACAGCAAACTCCTGAATACGCAATTCTGTCACTAGATATTATTCCACTACCTCATCCTGAGAGTGACACGGTTCTGTGCAACTGCACCAAAACGCAGGATGGAGGCTCTGCCAAGCCACTCATCTGCCGCTTTTGTGCTTCACCCTACAAAAGTCAAGCGTCACCCTGGCCATCCTGGCCCAGGACCCTCAGCCTGCCACGAACACAACACAGCTTCAGTGCCCTAAGACACGAAGCAGCCCAACCCAACCTACAGCCGCCTCTTCAGCGAGGGGAGGACGAGAGACGCGAACCCCCCCCAAACCCACAGAGGCACCACCAACACGGCTATACGTCGGAAGCAGCATCTCCTCGTTAAGCTGCTCTCTAACCTTCCCTCTCCACCACGCAACACGTCCTCAGGAGCGGCACCCGCGGGAGCGGGGTGACGGGCACCGGGCGGGGCCCAGCGACCCCGAGCTCCGGCCCGGCGGTGCTCCCTTAACACGCACGGGAACGACCCCGAAAAGGGCAGGGGAAAAAAATATACATATATATATACAGCTTGTTTTCTTCCGCGAAGCGGGCTAGGGATGCAGGGGAAGAAGGGCGAGCGCCCGGCCGAGGCCGGGCCGGCGGGGAGCGGGGCCCGCCCGTACCTTGGGGTAGGTGTGCAGGGAGTAGGTCAGCTGGCAGGCGCGGTGGCAGGACGCCGTGTTGCCCAGCACGGAGTCAAAGGCCTCGGAGGAGCC
>VXAV01004111.1:200196-212010 GCA_013399715.1 Alectura lathami
CCCCGGGAGCAGCCCGGAGGCCGTCAGGGGCGTCGGGCAGGCCGCGGCCCGCTACCGCGCGGCGGTGGGAGCTCTGTGAGGCGAGGGAACCGGGCTGGAGCGTCCTGCGGGGTGTTCTGCGGGGTTCTGGGGGGAAAAACGGCGCGTTTGAGGTGAAGGACGTGGTGCAAATGGCCAGCGTACGGGAGTCTGTGTTCATGCTTGCTCGTGCTTTGTTTCTGTCTTCTCTGGTGCTGTTTTAGCTTTAAAAGCCAGTCTGAGCAGGGTTGGGATCCGTCCAGGCTCCCGAAGATAATTAGCAGCTCCCCTGTCTGTCCATTTTTCTGTTACAATATGCTCATACCCTTGCATTCACAAGTCTCCTTCCCGCTGTCACTTGCACCAGGTTTGGCAGAAGGCGTTTAAGCAGCAGTGCTAACCTCAACCAATACCTGCAGCTCTGGGCCACCGCGTGTTCTGTGCTCTGGTTCACGTCAGGGTCAGTGACTCATGTGTTGGTAACAGCCCTGTTCGCTGAGATGGAGCCAGAGTCCTTCCTGGTTAATAATATTTCTCTTTTCCAGAGAGTTGTGGTTGTGGAAGACATAAAGCGGTGGAAGTCTATGCTTGAGCTTCCTGGACAACGAAAAGAGAATCTGATCGAAGCTTTGGAGGAACTGAAGAAGAAAATACCTTCGAAGGAAGTGTTACTGTCAACAAAAATAGGTGCATTGTCTGATCCTGTCTGAGTATCAGACTGTCTTGTGTCTGCTTGGCCTGTCAGTAGCGAAGGGAACGTCTCACAAGCTTGTTTAAGAAAAGGGGATAGCTTTTGTAGCTTTGGGCTCAATAAGTTTATACAATCACTAAAGAAAAAATTAACATTCTGCCGGCAATTTTCAGTACTTGCACCAAAAAAATCAGCGGTTCTTTAGTTCCGCCCAGGTTGCCTGCTTACCACCAAACATTGCATTGCCCCTTCTGTGCTCCTCCTAGGCGCTGTGTGTTGTTCCTCTTCCTGCTATCTGTCAGGGCACGGCAGAGTTCTCTTTTGCCACCCAAGATGCGTCCAATCTCTTAGACCTGGCTGAACGTGTGAGAAATCCTCATTGTAACGGCACGGAACTGCTTACTCACTCTGAGAAATCCCCAGCAGATGGGCAGCTCTGCACAAACAACACAGCCCTGTGCCTGACTGCATTGCAGGGAGGGGTGCTGTGAGGCCACGTGGGCCCTGCCTTTCCTGCCTGTGGGGATCATACATGGCACAGAGCACCCTGGGTGAGAGAAGGCCGTGCTGGCCGTTGTTTGCGTTAGAGCAGTAGAACCTCTGTTCAGAAAGCCCCCCTTAGTCAGAAAAGGAGGCACTGATCACATCTTTCTCCTTAACTCTGAGCTGCCATTTCATCATGGTTCCCTTTATTAGCCTTTTCCCAGCGCCTGCCTGAAGGGGCCAGGCTGCAGGAGCCACAGCAGCCTAACAGTGACATCTTCTGGCCAACGGCGCTACTGGTCAGAGAGAAATACCCTGCTGGAAAAAGATCCCCTTTGTCTCCTCTCAGAGGAAAGCCTCTTTGCACTGGCAGGCCTGTGTCCATTGGAGACATTCTGCTTGGAGTCACCGCGATGTTTGTGTGTTGTTGCTGGTGATGGTTCTAGCGTTACATCTTCCTTAAAAGGGTTTTCAGTTTAAAAAATAATGATTAAAAAAAGGCATTCTTTGTGGGCCAGTTTTACAAGCTTTTACTAGATCCAGTATCTGTGTAGAAAACTTCTGTATTATCTGTCTCTCCATACTTTGGTATCTTGGGGAAATAATTGTCACCTGTGTAACTCAATTCCTTGCTAATTTCTCAGCCAGAATCACTGCAGGAGCTGAGGAGTGAGAACTTCAGGCCTCCTTCCTAGTCATTTTGTATTTACATTTGTGCCAACGCCATGGTTGTTTCACTGATACTGCCCGAATTAAAGACGTGTTTGGCCGTGTGAGCACCAGTGTGACTTGGCTGGTGCCTGGCACGTTTTGTCCACCTCCCGAAGCTGACGGAGCCGGTGCTGTTTTCCAGGTCACACAGTGAACAAGATGCGCAGGCACTCGGACGGCGACGTGGCCAGCCTCGCCAAAGAGGTTTACACGGAGTGGCGGACTTTCATCAGGGACCATTCCAACAGGCCCTCCATAGAAGTCAAGAGCGATCCCAGGACGGAGGCTTTCAGAAAGAATGCACAGAAGCTGCTCTGCGAAGCCCTGGATCTAGAGGTAGCGTTTGTCATTGACTCAGAGAGCAGCTTCTTGCAGGAGCAAGTTAGACCAGCCTTTTTCAGTCATAGTTACTATGAAGCTGGTCCTGCCAGCTGAGTTCCTGTTCTCAGCGATCCTCTGTGTGTCCCTATTTATCAGTAGCTTTGTTTTAAGGATGAATTTTTGTTGTTGTTGTTGGCCAAATAACCATGCTGGCTGTAAGCAAGACACATACTGCTCTTATTTACATAACCAGCCAACAGAATAGCTGCGTGTTGCCTGCAGTCGGGCTGTTTGAAAGAAGGAGGAAGTTAGCAGAACATCAAGTTTTTACTGTTACTTACCAGCAATTAAAGCAACACTGGGACCTTTTGGGTGTTTCACATTTAGGTAATTAAACATTTGTAAATTGAAGTCTGTTGCAAAAGCATAGAGGCATGGTTGACAGTATATAAACCGGCGATAAATACCAGATCCCTCTGGTATCTTTAAGTAAATGAACAGGGTTTTGCTGTGAGGCTTAATGACTAGTTTGCTTGGTCTATGAAACTCTGTAATAATTATCCTTTTAATTTATTCATTAGTTATCCTTTAAATGGCAAGAAAAGTGATAAGGACTCAAGAGTTTCAAAGCTGTGTGTTTGCTAGCTATGAGAATGACCTCTCCAGGCAGAATCACCTCTGAAAAGGACTTACCTGAGATTACGGTGTGGCAAACTGCCCCGCTGGCTTGCAGCTACCATCGTATCCACAAGTGGGGATTATAGCAGTAGGAGGAACGGCAGATACAGGCAGGTGCGCCTATGTAGAGGTCCGGGAGATGGAAAGCAGGGACACCTGAGAGGCTGATAAAAGGGAAGAACGGGGCTGGATGAATACAGTGGGGCTGACCAGCAGCAGAGGGGCAAAAAGAGAGTAAAGGTGGTGGGCAAGGAGCTTGGAGGAATACTGTTTGGCACACTGGAATCTCCTGCACCCCAAAGCATGGGGGACTCCCTGTCGCAAAAGGCAGAGGTGAAATTAAAACCATTTCTTGATGGGCAGGGGATTTTTTTTAAGCTGTGCTAAATTACAGGTTTTGGCACATGTTGAAGCAATAACTACATAATTAACATTTAGTAAATCCCTTTCTGCATTCTTAATTATACCTCTTCTTACACACACAGAGCCCACATTTCCCTTTATAGCACCAGGCAGAGCTGCCAAGTGTTTGGCATGTCTTATAGTTGCTATTGGAATTGAGTCTAAAATAGTATCCGAGGTGCCTTGTACCAGCAAGATCAAAAAGCCAGCTTCATGGAGACGGTGCAACACAGCTTGTAATTGTGGCTCAACCGAACGCCCAAAGCTAGCTGCAGATTAGTTTCCCGTTGCGATGGCAAAGCACTGCCACCCAGCTGGAGACGTGAATATGTTCCCTGCTACTGACCATGTTGCCTTGTTCTTAATTGCTAGGGTGGAATTAAATTGTTCTTCCTGTTGCACTTGTGATGAGAAGTAGATTTCCCTGAACCTACGCTGATTAACGAAGAAACACTGAAAAGCACCAAACTCCAATTTCAATCAGTCGGTCTCCTTATTAAACGTAAAGATCTAATTTTATACTTTGCTGTTTTCAGATTGATCACCCACTGGCTGAAAATATTGAGCGAGAAGCTTTTCATCTCTCTTCCCGCCTCATTAGCGCGCCGTATCGCAGGCTGGTGCGGGCTCTTGTCTTCTCATTAAAGCACAAACCTGAAACCCGAGCAGAAGTCAAGGCTGGCACGCTCCCTGTCCCCGCGTTTGTAGGGAGCCATAAGAAGTGAGGTGTCGTTCTTGATGCAGAGCGAGAACTTGGTGTGCCTGCGTCTCCGTGGAGCTGGGAACCCTCTCTGTCGTCAGGGGAGCGCAGCAGTGCTGAAAGCGTGACTCGCTTGGCAGCGCTCTGTGAGCAGGGCTGCTGAAGACGAGAACGGCTAATGATGAAATTGGTGCTGTCAATCTGCGTGGGGTTGTTGCGCAAAAAGTTTCTTCTCCTCTGCTGGGTATTTTCCTGCCGCAGAGCCATCGCTGCTCACTCACCTGCTTCTGCCCTCTGTCAGTTTTGTCATACCTGATGCGGATCTTCAGGTGAACAACACAAAGGACCAGCTCTGTGCTAGGAAATAGTGGGAATTCAGGGTGATTGTTCCTCGGGGGGAGGTTCCCGGTGGGTAACTGCAAACCCTAGTTAACCCTACATCAACCAAGCTTGCTGCAGCTGGGCCCTGGATGTGGCAAGAGCTAGCTGTTCAGCAAAGCCAGGTGATTTCCCCTGCATTCCAGAGCTGGATACAAAATGGCTTTCAATAACTTTCTATCCATCATTCCCTAGGCTCAGTCGTCCTGTGATGGTGGGCATTTCCCAAAATCCTGGGGTGAAAACCAAAATGCCCTGGGGTACAGGTGCTACCTAATGCCTCTGCTGAATGAGCAGCTCACTGACTTCCATACCTCACTCGTGATTTAAACATGGTGCTGTTCTTAGTGTAACATAAAAAAAAAAAAAAACTTGAATTTTTTTAACTACAATTATAAGGAAAATATTCCATGTGAAGGATTTTTTCCTCCAAAAAGTACACATTCCAGAATGATTGTGTAAATAAATTCAAGGAACCAACTGCTGTCTGAATTGCTTCTGGTTATTAAAAACTGGAAATGTTGCCTTTCGGATTTACTCTGATTTCTTTAGTGCCACAAGTCACCTTGTTGCCTGTGTGCTGTTGTTAAGGCCGTGGCAGGCACAGTCTCTCTGCTGGTAGGCAGCGCAGTGCTCTGTTCTCTGTGCACATACGAGGGGCTGGTCGCAATCCATTTTCTGAGTTAACAGGGTCCAGAGAGCCCAGTACTGGGTTGAGTGCAACCTGCTTGTTCACATTCTCGGGAGCTGACTCTGGCTCTGGCTGAGCCTAGGTGTGCAGGCATCGCACGGGCACAAAGCGAAGGACAGGCGTGTCGGAAACAGAGTGGGAGACACCGGCAGACTGAGCGGTGACCGTGGATAACGTATCAGTAAAGATTTAACGCTTGATGACCAGTCTGGAGCAAGAGACGTGAGAACCCTCAGTTTCTTGCAAGTGATCAGATCCATTTTCCACTTTACTGCTGACTGCACAGCTGTAACTGAGTTCACCTGCCTTGGGCTGTCACAGAAGGGGTTCAGGTTCAACGAGCTTCCTAGGCTTTGTTTGCAGTGCTGCAGTGCCTAGACCTGCAGTATTTATTTTCATCTTTCTGTTCCTGATGCTGGGCTGTGCGTTCTTTCTTTAAGTAATGTGTGACAAGCAAAAATCCTGAAAATGAGGAACTTCTTGGTCCTCATGAAAGCCAGGCCAGAGAAGTTTCCCACGCAGATCAGACACGTCGGTAGAACTTTGACCTATGAGCGAACAGCCTGTGCTGCGCATCAGATTGCAGGACACATCTAGTGGAGGGAGCAAGGAATCACAAGGTCGACACGGACGTAAACAAGGACCTACCACGGCCCAGAGTACCCCTCTAGCAAAACCCGATCGTGTTTCACCCTTTGCACAGCAGGTTCTGAAGCGCAGCAAGCCAACAGAGAGAGATAGCAGGTGCGGTTAGCAGGTCTGCGATCCGTTTGCTGCCATTTAACCTTACAAGCTGCCCAACAGTTACCTGGGGTTAGCGTGAGACAGCTGGTGCTGCCCCAAGTCCACAGAAGGCGTGGAACAACTTGGAGCTCGTGAGCTCTTCTGCTCCGCACAAACCACAGGGCCAGTCCTATGCCGTCAGACTTTGCTTCGGGGTATAAACAGAGGTTTCCCAGGGCATCTCTTCTAGGCGACTCTATCCACATCCTCTCCTGGTCCCTGACACCTTTCTTTTCTGAACAGACTTTAGGGAAAAGAAGTGTTTCAATTTATTTTGGATGCCTTTCAGCTCTTTCAAGCACACATTGCAGAGAAGATTTTTTTTGGCCTCATTCTCAATACATGCTAAATATTTCTCTTTTGGGAATTAGCTTCAGGGATGCAGAGTTACTGCACACCAGTAAGCTCATATAAATTTCCTCTGTTTTATGGCTAATACTTTTACAACTTGTTTTCTGAGGGACCTAAGTGTACAGCTCTGGGTCCAGCTCTTGCAACGTGATGTTAAAGCTGGCAGGAATATGTGGGATGAAGATTCACTGACTGAAAGAACTGGAGAAGATCCCCAAGGGCTGGGCTGGGGGCTGCAGCACAGGAGGAAATGCAGACTACAAGGGAATGGTTTAAGGACAAAAACAGAAGGGGGGGATGGGGGAAGAAGACAAAAACTGGGGGAAAAAAGCAGTAGGCCAAAAGAGAACTTCGTTTTTGTTTTTTTTTTTTTTAAAGTGGCCACAGCACCAAGCCTGCCAAAGTTCAAGGGCTGTTTGGACACTCTCAGACACAGCCTTTGAATTTTGGGTGGTCCTGCGTGGAGCCAGGAGCTGGACTCAGTGGTCCTCGTGGGTCCCTTCCAGCTGGGGACATTCTGTGGTTCCGTATTCCTCAGAAGTGGTTCTGAACGTGACGACAGCATCCTCAGTACCTGACGGTACTCAGGTTTTTAACTACTCTACAAAGACCAGATTTCCCCCCTTTGAGCAACCTCACCTAGGCCACTGCCCTAATTTTTGTGCTTTTCCTGCACCACATCCCTGCAGCCACGATGCAGAGACACGGGGGGGCCTGCAGGACCCTCACCAGCTCGGCTTCTCCCACCACAGGCGTCCCACACACACACAGCTGGGGGACAAAAAGGTTCCTCACATCCCGGGGTTTGGTCTCACTGATCTGAGCAGGTTTCTGCTGTTTTTCTGGTTTTACTTTGTAGCTGCTGTGTGGTGAGAGCCACAGGGTGCCAGAAAGACGCTTCACAGAGGCAGGGGCTCTCCACAAGCTCCTCTCTTTGTGCTGGGGAAGCCCTTCCAGGAGAAAGGAAAGGATGAGCGATCCGAGCAGTGCCTCCCTCGTGCCAGGTTTCTCTGGCGTGATGCCTTTGAAATAGCTGGTGCCTTTTGTACAGGGGAAGCATTAAACCAAAGAGGCACCCACGCTGGATAAAACCTTCTTGTTCCCCTTTTCTTACCTGATTAATCCCGGACCACACTTTTCTTCCAGCGCAAGGGTGCATAAAGCTGATGGACCTCTCGAGTCCTGCTGCACCAAGCAAAAGGAGAAGGGAAGGGCTTCCCAGGTCAGCTGCTGGCCTCTGCTGCGATCCCTGCTGGCATCGAGGGCATGGTGGGAGGGATCTGAGGAGCCCCTGCAGAGAGAATTCACTCCTGCAACACCACCCTCACCAGAGCTGGCTCCTGACCCGGCTTCTGAAGAGCAAACCCGCTGGTGTGGGAGGCAGCAGGCGGCAGCTCCGCTCCTGTCCCCAGGCGGGGCGAACGGGAGCTTTAACCCGCTGCAAATTGCTGGGGCGAAGGAAGAAGGCAGCAGACAAGACCCTTCCCGTCCTTCGTGAAAGAGAGAGCACGGCGCCTCAGCGCTGCTCATCTTTCAAGAGGCTCTTCAAAGGTTTCTCCACAAAAAATCTGAAGTTTTAGATCTGCTTTGCTGGCAGCCCTGTGATACAAAGGGTTTGCTAGGCTGGCCTTGCAATAAGAGACACTAAGACAAGGAGCAGCCCCAGATGTCTTCACACAGCCCCCTGCAGCCCCGACCACTCGAAGGCGTCTCCAGGAACCGCAGACCCCATGCTGCACCCCACATCCCTCTGCAATACTGCAGCCCTTGTGGGGGTAGCAGACCCAATATTTGGCTTACAGAGCCTGGGCAGGGGGCTCCCAAAACCCCAACACCAGAACTCAGAGGAAACTGAGGCATGGAAGCGCCCTGGCATGCCAAAGGATGCAAACAGGGGAAGCCTGTGCCAGGGTTACACTGCAATTAGTGCTGCCCTAAATTCTTCTGCTGGCAGTCCACTGAGCAACATCTATGGTCTCTGTCAATTAGGCTAGATTATGGGATAATCCTTGCTAATTATATATTATTATACCCCAAGCAGTTATCTCCCTATAAAGGGTGCCCCTATAATGGACAAACGCTCTTCCTCCAGCACAGACAGCCCAAATGGGAGGATTTTTTTTTCCCTGCAGCCAACATTTTGCCTAAGCTGATATTTTCACACTGTGACACCGCACATGGATAGAGGGAGGAGGAGGAGGATGGCCACAAGAGCAAAGCCAGACAGAGGTGGGAGACAGGGGCAGCCTCAAGCCCAGACCCCCCAGACCCATCATGCTGACAGGTTTGGGAGTGAGCCTCTTCCACGGCCGGGCTGCAGCGAGAGCCCTGCCAGACCCCAGGGATGCTCAGACAAGGCTGCCGGCAGCACAGCTTTTGGGGTGAGTTGTAAGGCGATGCTGTCCCTTGAACATAGCTGCTTCCCACGTTCCCAAAGTGCCCTGTTTCATCTCTGCACACCAAAACCCCCGGGAGCACGGCGAAGATGACCTCGCTGTCCCCAGGGGTACGAAGGCCCGGAAGCAGGAGCGATCACTGCTTAAAATAAGCTGGGAAACCACAACTCCCGGTAAACGCTGTCATTGCATTTTTAATTGTCCATATGCTTGATCCATTATGCTTCCCCAGCTGGCTGCTGCCTGCTCATCCGTGCCACCGCGGCGAGGCTCTCCAGTGGGTACCTAAGAAGTAAAGAGGTGGCGGTGGGCTGGCGCTGTGGGGCTTGCTTCTTCCCCACGGAGAGGGGTCTGGGCTGCTGGGAGGGCAGCTCTGCTGCCTGTGGCCCCGTCCCCTCCGGGTGCCTGGCGTGCTCTGTGCCCGGGGGGAGCTGGTGTTAAACATCAAAAAAAAAAAACCACCTCGCGCAGCAGCAGCAAGCAAGGAGGTGCAAGCCTACCAGCTACTGAATGAAATGCAATGGCCTGCTTGAGGAGAGGATGCAGGTTTGGGCGGGGAGAATAGATTAGAGCAGCAGAGCTGCCTCATTCCTGGCATTCTTTGAAAGAGGGAGAAATGAGATAAAGAGTAAAAACAGGTTCAGAGCCAGACTTCATGGCCCCTGCGTGGGACACCGGCTCGTTGGGGCTGCCGGCATTACAAACCCCAGTGCCTGGCACAACCCCAAGCACATCCCACACTGGAACACCTGCACCTGCTCAATCTTTTGGGGCCATCTCCTCTAAACAGCGTCTCACCCCCAAGGGAGACAGTGCTACTGCATACTGCAGCACGCTCCCAGCCACGGGGTGCGCTGGTGAGAAGGAACAACAACCCCAACGGGAGAGTCTGCAGCACCCCAGGCACCACTGCTGTCACCAAGGGAAAAAACCCTCGCTGAGTAAAGCACCAAAGAGTGGTGCCTGCTAAGGAGGGAGAATGCTGCTGGTGCTCAGAAAGCTTTTCTTTCTTCATGCAGCCACCAAGGTAACAAACATTGTATTTTTTCTTTAAAAGAAAGGCGAGAATCAGCAGAATCTAACTGCACCCCTCGGGCCATATAAATCCCTGGCAAGCGGCGTGCGCGACACATCTGCTTAAGAAAGCATCAGGACGGCGATTGTTTTTATGGCCAGGTTAGTGTGAAAACCTGGACCTTATAAAGCATCCCTGGAAGCAGAGGGACACGGGAGCCAGCTATCGCCTGCGCCCTGGCCGCTGACCCTGCCCTCTGAAGTACACAGCGTGCCCAGCACACAGCAGCTGCAATAAAACCCGTAATAAATCGCTGTGTTTATGCAGCGCTTGCATCCACATGGGCTTTGCTGTCTCACAGCCCGGAGGAGCGTCCAACGCTCAGCAGTCCCTTGAGCGTGGCTGGGCCGCTGCTATGCAAGGGGACATTGGGACCTCGTGCTGCGTGTGGGGCATCTTCCCACCTCTGCTCATCCCAGCTGTCCCCATGCTACACCCAGCCCTGCTGGTGCTGTTGGCGCAAGGTGGGATGCGTGTACTGAGCCCTGCAGTGGCCACGCTCAGCAGCAACACAAGAGTTAGCAGGAAAACCCCGCAGACCACAGAGATGTCCTTCCACCCCTTTCTGAGCAGCTGTGGTTGGATGGAGGAGACCAGATCAATACAGCTTTCTTATTAAAATTAATTTGAAAAAGCAGCACAGCTCCAGCCCCTGCTTACACCCCTCCTCTCTCCTCCCTGCCCTCTCCATTAGCGCTCTGCAGAACTCACGTGTCGTGTTGCATTGCTTCTTGTGGCGATGAGCAAATCCCCCCGGATTTACCGGGTGAGCACCGTGAGCACAGAGCCCCATTGATGGGAAAAGGTTGTCCGAGGCCAGGAGGGTGGCAGAGAGCCCAGCCTGTGACCCGTCCCTGTGCCCCAGCCAGCTACAAGGGGCTTTTGTCCAGCTTGGGAAGTGCCAGCGCGGTGACCTGGCACGTCCTGGGGACAGGAAGGAGGACATGCCACTGACAGGGCCACCGACATAGGGACAGTCAGGTCCCTATGGGCATAAGGTGATGGTCCTGCATCGCGCTCCTGGGCAGCCCCTGCAGAAGGGTGCTGGAGGGGGACACGTGGACACCGGGGCACAGACCTTTGCCAGCCTTCCTTGAACAAAAATCCCGAGGAGAGAGCAATGCTGAGCATGCACCGTGGCTCAACCCGGAGGTAAGCCCTGCGAGAAGATGGCACTTGAGGAGCATGAGGAGCTCAAGGGCACATGACGAACTGGTCTCACCACATCTCCACCGCTCAGACACAGCAAACAGGCATCCAGAAACACCGCCCAAAAACACCCGCGTGTGCTGCACCCATTGATACGCGCCAAGAGGAGATGTCGCTGTCTGCGGCCACCGCCACCTCCATCCACGGCACCCACGCAAGCACGGATGGGAGCATGGAAAACGTTTGTTGGAAAAATTGCTCTATTTGTAGCCTATGCGTTCAGGAATTCAGTGAGAAATAACTGACAGGACTACTTGCAGCCATCAGCAAACAACATTACTTTCCCGAAAGCAGCAGCAGCACCAGAGGGAAAACAAATTGAAGCAGGCGCGGGAATAGTTACGGAGCACAAGAAGTGCGTTCTTGAGCCAAATGGACAGATTGAGAGACTGAGGAAAACCGATGGGAAGGGAAACAGCTGCCTATGGCCCAGATCTCTCAGGCGTGGGGAGGAGGTGGAGGCTGGGCTCAGGCTCTGCTTTGCTGCCTCATTTCAGCAGTAAACTTGGGGTGAGAGTGAGCTTGGGAGCACATTTCTGACCTGAGTTTGCTACAGCAGCACGAGCCCGACCACAGCAATGACCATGAGGAGCCCGGCCAGGATGCAGATGCTGATGAAGACGATGTCACTGGTGTCCTGGCTCTTGCCTTCACGGGCGTCCGTCGCTCCCGCCTCCTGCTGCTCAGTGTCCACCAGGATTTCTGCCTGGCTCAGCCTGTGCGGGTCAGGGAAGGCGAGGAGGGACACTGAGGCTTCTTTCCTCTTGGGCTCGCACTGTACCTCGTACTCGTGGATGTCCTTCTGGTCGCCCGCCGAGAAGTTGATGTAGAGCGTGCTGATGATGACGGATGTGTTGTTTCGTCTCTGCAAGACAAGGGTTGAGGTCTCTGCCAGGGGAGGTTCAGGTTGGATGTTAGGAAAAACTT